>JACEIK010000411.1:183788-245509 GCA_018107945.1 Datura stramonium | reverse complement strand
TATATTCTACGTAAATTTAATTTAACACTATAAAATTTAAAAAATCTTCATTACTTTCTTAAATTTCGTACCAAGTCAAAATCAGATAACAAATTAAAACGATGGAGTACATAACTTGGATTTTTTTTTTTTTTTGTTGTTGGTGTGTGTGTGTTTTGGTTGTGGCTAAGCAGGCAGCGGAATGGTCAATGATACTGCAACTGGCATTTCAAAGCATAGGGGTGGTGTATGGTGATATTGGAACGTCGCCGTTGTACGTGTACTCAAGCACCTTTGTTAATGGGATCAAACATGAAGATGATATACTTGGTGTTCTCTCTCTCATCTTCTACACACTCACCTTCATTCCTCTCATCAAATATGTCTTCATTGTTCTTCGAGCTAATGACAATGGAGATGGTAATATTTCACCTCTCATGAAATTAATATATATGTCTTGAATTTTCTTCAAAATTGTACTACGTTTTAAAGGAACCTTAAAGCAATGATAAAACTATCACTGATATACTTGCATTGCGTTGCGTTAGGTTGCCTATATATTACACCTCTTGGGATGCGGTTTTTTCCTAAACCTTGTGTGAATGTAGAATAATACTTCATGCACCATCAAGTTTTCCTTAATTTTTATATAAATTATATATTTTGTTGTTGTCCCATTCATTATTAGAAATAAATATTTTTTTCACCGCGAATCATGAAAAGTTGGTGCTATAAAATATAATTATATCCATTTCTCGTCGAACTAGCTCACTGAAAAAACACATGGTGGAAAATAAATTCTTATTGAAATAGTGGAAAGCTTCATGATTTTCTCTTTTCTCACCGATTCAATCAAAATATCTTTGGGAATAACCAATTTAATTGTATTTTTCAATGAGAAAATAGTAAGTTTTTAGCGGTGATTTTGAGGAGTTAAAACATCATTCCTAATTAGGAGTTTTAGAATATGTACAGTATAATAAATTATGATTTGTGGTACATTTTGGATTATATATATTGAGATGATTATACAATATTTCATTTCATCAAACATTATTAAAATTATTTGGCAGGAGGAACATTTGCAATATATTCATTGATATGTCGATATGCTAAGGTGGGGTTAATTCCAAGTCAAGAAGCAGAAGACAGAGATGTGTCGACTTTCAAACTTGAGTTGCCCGATAGACGCACACGTCGAGCTTCAAAGCTCAAGTCAAAGCTAGAAAGCAGCAACTTTGCAAAGTTTTTTATGCTAATTGCAACAATGCTTGGTACTTCCATGGTTATCGGGGATGGCGTCCTCACTCCTTGCATTTCCGGTATTTACCTCAATTTAATGAATATATAATACATATCTTCACATTATACTGATAATAAACTTTTCCTAAGACATCTCTTTCTAAATTGTTAAAATGGCCTTAATACATACAATACGTTTCAACTTCTTAAACAAGTGTCTAATCCTCTTTTTAGAGCAGGTAAATCAAAATCATGGATAATTTTATTTGATCAAAAAGATTTTTATACTGAGAGTACAATAGCATATCTGTACTTGTTAAAAGAATCCAAGCAACATAGCAGTAATATGTCACTATGTTTATGTTGTAAGCTAGTAGTATAGTTAAAATAGTTGTTGTAAATTCTGTTAGGCTTTAATTACAACTGAGGTTAATGTGGTTTATAGCTGCACTAATCATCAGTTAAATTTTAAAAGAGGAGATTTTATTAAAAGTATTTATTTATTTATAAATCACATTTGAGTAATGCCTTTTATAAATTGCACGTGAGAAATGCCTTTTTATAAATCGCATTTTTTAAAATCGAGTTATAAATCGCATTTTTATAAATTGTAATTGATGATGCGCTTTATTCATCAAATGCAGTTTATATGAATGCGAGTAGTAGAGAAAAATACATGCAATATCTTTGGCAACATATATCTGTTATGAAATAGCCAAAGCTTTGAACATATAATACTCCCGGTCTTAAATTATCTGTCGTTATCTTTACAAATAACTATCTCAAATTATTTATCATTTTAGAAGTTCAACACAAAATTAATTATTTTTTTTCATTTTATCCTTGCTTCGCCATTACTTTCTTGAACTCCACTTGTGAGATTATACCTGGATATGTTGTTGAGTGTTTGAATATTGGAGGAAAACTGTAAATCTTGTTTGAGAAGGTACTTTAAATGATATTGCATAAAGGCATAAGCCAATTCATAACAAAACATACAGCAAAAGACATGCACCATGCCAATACATTTTACCAAATGCCAGTAAGAATCTATTTTTTCCAAGCAGTTTTCCACACAAGAAACAAGAGAAATGTGACAAACTTGCAAAGCATTAAGGACATGATCCTTTTTCTGATAACCTCTTAAAAATGACATTATTTAAGACCCTTTTTATGGAATATATAGGATGACATTACTGTGTAGTCTTTACTCACCAAAAATATTTATATATAATTTAAATAAATACTATGTGAGACGAGGTGGGGAAGAGGGTGAAAGTGTGAAGATTTATGAAGATTCTTCAATAGAGAACCTTGAGATAACAAGAGACTACTTGAAAGTAGAATAAAGGAAAAGAGATGATTGAAGAAGTAGTAAAACTTATCGTTCTTTCTCACTTTTTGCTATACAATATCTGTCTCTATTTATAAAAGTTATAGACTAACTAACTTTCTGATTAACTAAATATCATCTTAACTAACTTTAGGAGTTAGTTACTACTTTGACTGTCACATTAACAGACTGTTAAGCAGCCTTTAATTACTGTTAATCTCAGCACTCCCCCTCAAACTTGGTGATGTGTAAATGTTGAACACACTAAGTTTGGAGATGAGATACTCATGTTGTACTTTGCTAGGCTCTTGGTGAGTACATCAGCAAGTCGATTATAAGTGGGAATGTATTGAGTTTGAATTTATCCTTGTTGAATCTTGTCTCTTATAAAGTTATAGTCTATCTCAATATACTTGGTTCTTTCACACATAATTAATAGCTATTTGTAAGGCTTCTTTATCATCACTGTGAATGCTAACAGGAAATTGAACTTTTGAATGTCAAGGTCTTTGAGTATCCTGTTAGCGAAGTTAGCTCAGCTACTATGGAAGCAAGACTTCTATACTCAGCCTTTGCTGAGCTCCTGGACACCGTGGACTGTTTCTTTGATTTCCAAGAGATTAAGGACTCTCCCAATTTTATTGTACATCCTGTGACTGACTTCCTTGAGACAGCACATGAAGCACAATCTGCATCATAATAAATAGTTAACACATCTTGTCTGTTGCTAGATAATAATATGCCTTGACCTGGTCTATTTTTGATATATTTGACGATCCTTAGAGCAGCACTCATATGAGATTTCTTAGGTTGTTTCATAAACTGACTTAGAGCATGCACACTGTAAGATATGTCAGGTCTAGTAATAATGAGATACAATAGTTTTCCTATGATCCTCTGATATGCTCATTGATTAGTAAGTAGTTCATCACTTGAAGTTGTTGCTTCTTTGCTGTGTTGGCCATATTCTACTATTGTGAGTTTACCAGTGGTGTCTATAGGAGTATTAGCTGGTTTGGCAGCACTTAGTCTAGTCTCAAATATTAACTCAAGGGCATACTTTCTTTAATGCATGATAATACCTTATTTTGACTTTGCAAATTCAATTCCTAGAAAGTACTTCAGCTCACCCAAGTCTTTCATCTTGAATGCCTTGTGTAGAGTGGCTTTGGTTTCTAAGATCTGTTCTAGACAATCTCCATTTATGAGTATGTCATCTACATAAATTAGCACTATGATTATTCTAGATTCTTTTTTCTTTATGAATAAGGAATGATCATATTGACTTTGCTTGAATCCACAGTTAGTGAGTGCTTCAAATAACTTGACATTCCACTGTCTTGGTGCCTGTTTGAGTCCATACAAGGACTTGGAGAGTCTACATACTTGTCTACAGTCCCCCTGACTCTTAAATCCTTGTGGAAGATCCATATAAATCTCATCAAACAAAACCCCTTGTAGGGATGCATTATAGACATCTATCTGTTGAATATGCCAATGTTTGGATGCTGCAATTTCCAAAATGGTTCTTAGAGTAACCATCTTAACCACAGGACTGGAAGTTTTCTGATAGTCAATGCCCTCAGTTTGACTATATCCCTTTGTTACCAGTCTGGTTTTAAACCTCTCTATGTCTCCTGAGACTTTGTAAATCCACTTGCATCCAATTAATTTCTTCCCATGTGGCAGTGGCACTACTGTCCATGTATTGTTGTTTTCCAATGCCTTAATTTCAGTTTGTATAGCTTCCACCCACCTTAGATCCTTTACTGCCTCTGCATAGGATGATGGTTCAACCAAGTTAGAAAAAGCAGCTAGATAAGCTTGATAGGTAGGATAAAGAGCATCATAAGACATATAGTTAGATAGTGCATAAGGCACATTATCATGAACATTCAAGGATATGGAATCCTTTATCCAGCTAGATGGATGTTCTTCTCTTGTTGATCTCGTTTGACTAGATGTAGTTTGCCTTATATTGGTGCTTGTAATTGGTGCAAATGAAGGTTGAGTTGTCTCAGGTTGAACTAGTGCAACAGGATCTGCCTAATTGAGATAGGATCTACCACTTCTGGTGGAGTTGGTATGACTAGTTGAGACTCCTCCATGTGTGATATGTTTGGAGAAATAGCTGGTCTAACTTCTTGAGACTCATTCACCAACAAGTCATTTGGACCAGTGAATAAGGGTGGACACTGAGACTGAGATGTTCTGAAGGAAAATGTATCTTCTCTAAATATAACACCTATATTCACAAATAACACCTTGTTAGTCATATTATACAATAAGTAGCCTTTTTGAGTTTCAGAATATCCTATATGAACAACTTGTTTAGCTTTAGGCATAAGCTTGTCAGTTTCTTGAACCTATTTAGCATGACACATACAACCTAAAACTCTTAAATGCATAAGGATGGTTTCTCCCATGCAATTTTTCATAAGGAGACATACTACCTAAAATAGTAGATGGAAGTCTATTAATGAGATATACTGCAACCTTGGCACAATAACCCCAAAACTTAAGAGGTATATGTCCTTGAAATCTAATAGCTCGAGTATGTTTCTAGAATATACCTATCTTTTCTTTCTGCTGTGCCATTTTGTTGAGGAGTATATGCATAGAATTTTTAATGCACTATGCTTAGAGTATTGAACTGATCATAACACATGGTATTAATGAATTCAGTCCTATTGTCAGTTCTAACCTTCTTCACACAAGTATTAAACTAAGTTTGAACATAAGCTAAGAAACTTAAGAATAGTAATCACATCATATTTCAATTTTAACAAAAGAATCCATGTTACTCTAGAAAAATCATCAATAATAATCAAGAAAGATTTATAGCCATCACTAATAGTAACTTTGTAGGGTCCCAAAAAATCCATATGAACAACATCAAACATATTTGAACTACTAGAAGAACTGACAGAAAAGGGAAGCCTAGTTTGTCTAGCACATGGACAAATACTATAATCACTCATTATATCATTTATATTCTTCCTTTGCCCAGTAAATAATTGTGACAATATGTTTGTAGGAACATGTCCTAGTCTCCTATGCCACAAGCTAATAATAACTTTATTGTCTACTGCTGAGTTGACTGCATGATTAACAAACACATCCATTCTAGCTGTTCTTATTCCAGGTAGTTTTTTACTAGTTAGAAAGTATAAGCCCTTCTTTCTCTCTACGAATATCCTTCACCTTCTCATTGTAGAGATCCTGAAAAACACAAAGTCAGAAAAGAATGTAGTTGAACGTTGTAATTGTCTTGTTGCTTTGGAAACATATAATAGGTTATACTTAAATTGTGGTACGTGAAAGACATTCTGCATAGTACTTCTTTTAGAAATGTTGCTAGTGTCAGTGTGTATAACAAGTGAAACGTCTCCATTTGGCAAAAACACTCTTTTTGAATATCAGTTTCAACTATTGACTGCTTATTTAGTAACTCAATCTCTCAGGCCATGTGGTTAGTAGCTCCTGTGTCAATGATCCAACTCTGTGAGTCATTAGACACCATCATAGCACCACTATTACCTAACAGGTTGACTGAATTGGCAGCAACAGTGTTAGACTGATTTTGGTTCAGCGTTTGACAAATTTGTTCATATTATTTTGTCATGACCAAGACGGGACCCCAAATCGAGATACGGGATCTAGAACCACGAATGTCTCCAAGCTAACCCATGGTACATTCATGGCATGACTTAAAAGTATAATCAAGTGAATAGCAACATGAGCATGAATAAGCGGAAGACTAAATATCATAAAGCGTATATCAAGCGATGATATCACAACGCTGAATCATAAAGCTGAACATACTAAGTGTATGTATGAAAAACCTCCTCTGTCTGATAAGATGCTGGGACAAGTCCCCAGCTAACTCCAAGTCTGAAACTAAACTGACATAATAACATAACTAAATAAATGTCCTCGGAAGATGAGGACTCACTAACACAACGATTGAACTGGACTGATGGGAGCAGGACTAACGACGCAGTTGAGTCTGATCACCCGAACCTATATCATGAAATGATATAGCATAGAGTATGAGGTCAATACTTGGAATGTTCTAAATATGTAAGATAAGTAAAACATGCTTTAGTAAAACATTAGCTGAAATCATGCATATAAACCAAATAGATCATGAGAGTAAGGACTGCATGCTAAAGGCCATATATCTGAGGTATACATAGTCATAAGCTATTTATCATAACTGAATATAATGAGCCAAGATTTAAAAATAGAAATCACATGACTTGTCATGCTTGAAATCATAATCAAAAGCTCATAAACTGATAATTGAGCCAAATATGCTATAAAATATAATATTATAAGTCATGAACATAAGTGACTGAAATCATGAGGAACACTGGGAGACTCGCCATAACCGACACTACCATGTATGAGCGCATGATGATCCCACGTCTTGCCCATGTGGAGGAGAGCCATCCTAAGCCTTGCTAGGGGAAAGGACGAATGAGGTGTGATATCATGGGTGTGCCCTTGGGTGGAAGAAACACTCTCTTAAGAGGTCCCAATAATATATCCTATGTTGGCGCGTAGTTCAGAGATCGGGGTTCTCAGAATCCCTGGCCTACTCGGTGCTAGATACTACTCACAAAATATGCATATTGCTCATATAATCGTATTCTCAAAATATAGCTTAAATCTGAATAACTGGGGAGTCTTGACTCTAAATGTCTCTTTAAAATTGATCTTGTAGGCCTTGGTCAAATCATGATAAACATACTTAACTTGCATGGGTTTGCCCAAATCATAGAGTCATACATACTTGAAATAGACTTCATAGTTCAAAATCATGAAATCATAAATTATGAATTCATAATCATTCGTGCACACTAGATAACTCATCATGCTAGAAATCATAGAATCATAGGCTTGAATTTCTTGAAACATGCATAATAGGGCGTAATTTCTAATAACTTGAAATTATGAATTTATAATCAAATTGAGTGCAAAATCTGCCTATTAGTCTTAAATCATTAATTAGAATATGAGGGAATTAGACCCATAGACATAACATAGATAATTCCATAGAATTGGATTAAAATCCTAGAAATTAATACACTTAATTAGATATTGAAATTCATGATTTAAAGGAGAAATTTGGACATGAGGGTGGAAGGAATCCCTCATTCATTGCCCTACATACCTGGGCTTTGGAGAATTCTTGCTAGAGTTTGATGCTCAAGAGGAATTGAAGAGGATGAGGATGGAGAATCCTTATTTCACTTGAGGCTTTGATCTTCTAATGAAAGGGTTAGGAGTAGAATGAGGCTTAGAATGCGTAAAACCCTCTAAAACCCTTCTCCTTAAGCTCAAAACGACATAATTTAGGAGTTAAGAACTTAGAAAATTATAAAATATTCTTAATGAACTGACTGAAAAAATGACCCTGCCAGTCCCAACGAGGGACTGGACGAAACTTTGGGGGACATGATGGATCGTCCCCTGACCTATTGCCACTAACAGCTTCTTCCCATTCTATGATCTTTCTCACCCAAAGATCCACCTAACGAATCATCATGTACTTGAAGACTCGTTCCCTTCATCCATTCTAAACACTGGAAAAATCCACTCTTCACCACCACTACATCCCTAACGGTCGTACAACGACTCGTTGGGAGATTTAATGACTTGTTGTTCCCACTTGTCATTACTTTAGGAATATAACTTATTCTCCAACTTAGCACCACTTAAGGGTCATTAACGATCCGTCAAGTGACTTAACGAGTCACCTGATGAGTCGTTCTGTGACCCGGTATAAATTTTTTTATTTTTTCTGATTCAACCCTCGGGTTTAATCTTAGAAAATTTTAGGGTGTTACATGTTCATTTCTGAATCTTGGAGGCAGGTTCCTATCTGTTCTTGGCCTAGAGGAGCAATGAGACTACATCTGTTGGTTAGTTTGGACAGGTGCATTATGAATCACTTGAGATTCTTGTCCAGCCCACTCTTTTGCTACAACATTGTAAGCACCAGATCCTGTCCTCCTTTGTTTACTCTTGTGATCATAGCTCCTATCAAATTTCTTGTTTCTGCCTTCTAGCCTTTTCTTCTCATTATACCTTGAATTCCCTGGAGGATATCCCACCAGCTTATAACAATCTTTCTTGAAATGCCCTTTGAACTAGCAATGGTCACATAAATTATTTGAATTATAGTTTGAACTATACCCTCTCTTTCCCTTCAGATTGCCAGTTTTTGAGTATATGGATACTGAGTCTGTTATTCCTACTAATGGACTGAGCAACTGACTTTTTGTCACGACTCGAACATAGGCCTGGATTGAGACACGAGACAAAGAACCCCGAGAGGTTCCAAGTTGACCCATGACATGAACATGATATCTAAGACTCAACATAAATAAGCGGAACTCTAACATACATAATAGCGGAATTCTGAAAATATGATAACATCTGAGCATCTGACTACATAACACAATTCTGAAGCTGAATACATACTATGTCTGATAAGCCTCTACTACTGATGAATTGATGGGACAAGATCCCAACTAACTCACTAAAGTCTGAAACTGAAAATATTGCATATAACTTATAAGAAGGATCCTCGAAAGATGAGGACTCACCAACTCTGATCGGAAGATGCTAACACTGAAGATCTGGCTAGCGGCGGGAATGAGCTTGAATGTTTTGAGCATGTATCATGAAACAATACAACATAGAGTATGCGATCAGTAGTGGAATGTACCGAGTATGCAAGGTAAGTAAAAACTGCTAAGTAAGTAAAATCATAGATCATGCATATCATAAATATTTCATCATAAGAGCCTGAGAATAGGGGCTGCATGCTATTATCTGAAAACATGATTTGAACATAACTGAATATCGCAACTGAATCGAATGACCTAAAGCTGAAAGAGATTATTCATAAATAAAACAGAACATTGGGTCAAACCTGCTGAAATTTTATTATCATGAATGATGAACATGCATAACTGAAATCATGAGGAACAATGGGAGACTCGTCATATAACCGACATTACCACGATAGAGCTTATGTGGTCCCGATTATTACACTCAAGTGGGTAGAGCCGTCCAAAGCCTTGCCAGGGATAAGGACGCTACCATGATATCAATATCAAGCGAAGGCCCCTTGGGGGCAGGGGAAGCTCATGAGGGAGGTCTCAAATAATCTGAACATACCTATGTTGGCATGTAGTTCTGAGCATAGGGTTGACTGACCCTTAGCCTACTCGATGCTAGACACTACTCTCAAAAATATGCATATGCTCTCCATCATTTTTCAACGAAGATGAATCATGACATGACATAAATATTCTAAAAACATGACATGAATAGCCTTGGCTCAAACCATACCACAAGCTGAACAAGAGTGGGAGGCTGGACTCCAAAATAATGTGGTAAGCTAATAACATGAAATTTAGTTAAATCCTGAAACATACTTGATCATGGGCTTAACCAATACTTAAACATGCTTGAAATAGACTTTGATTTCTCAAAACATGAACATAGACATGGGTAATTCGATATCATACTTTCATCATGAATATCTCATCATAACTAGAATCATAGATCATAATCTCATCTTTTTATGAACTTCCACAGATGGGCATCTTATTTGTAAAACTTTGAAATCATAATTTGTAAATTAAAAATATTATAAAACACGCTCATGAATCATAATTCAACACTAGAAACATCCATAGAGAATATCCATGATAGATACTTTGAAATTCATAAGTTGGGTTAAAACCCCATAGATTCATCAACTTAGAAATCACATGAAATTGAAGAGGGATTGGGAATGAGAGTGGATGGATATAACCATTCATAACCCTACATACCTGGGAAATTCTGATTACACAACCCTTTTGAATGCCCAAAGGAATTTGGGGAAGAACTTGATGAATCCTAAGCTTGATCACCCTTAGAAACTACTAAGCTTGCATGCATAGAGGGGAATAAGCTTAGAATGAACTAAACCCTCTTAAAACATACTTATCTGAGCTAAAAACAACATATTTTAGGATTTAAGAACTTAGGAATTACGAAAAAACCCTTAATAAATTCGCAGGAAAATACACGCTGCAAGTCCCAACGAGGGACTGGGCGACTCGTCATCAAGGACCATGACTCGTGGTCGGCCTTCCTTCATCAGCACTAGAAACTTATCATCCCTGGTCACCATGAGGGACACCACGACTCGTGGTGTACCCAACCACTCGTGGTGACTAACCGTTAGGAGCACTGCCAACACAATCAACCTTCAAGTCAAACTACTGACCATGTATAACATAACGACTCGTGGTGTTGACCATGACTCGTGGCTTCACCCGTAGTCAATCCCCAAACCAAAAGTTCAACCAAGCTCGCCCTTCTCTTCACGAGTCACCTAACGACTCGTGGCGCACCTCACGGGTCATTGGACTACTCATCCTGTGACCTGGTGCAGAAAATCCTGTTTTCTCCGTTTCAACTCTCGGGTATGATCTTAGAGCTTTTAGGGTATTACAATATCTTTCCCTTGGGAACATCCTCAAATGTGGATATACATACTGAAAAGCTGAGAAATGCAACTGTCATACCAAATACTGAACATTTAAAGCTGAAAACTGACGGAGTGACTGACTCCGGGTTGAAATACATGAGTCAACTGAATTCATGAATCATATATACATATATTGACATGAAAAAAACTGGGGCCCATGAACTGAACATGAAACTGAATAGAATTCTAAGGATGAAACTGGTACCTCAAGCTGAAACTGAGCCAAAAGGGAATAGATGTGGGTATTTAGCCATCACATCTGCTTCGGCTTCCCACGTAGCTCCCTCAACATTTTAATTCCTCCACAAAACCTTCACTGAAGCTATTTCCTTATTTCTTAGCTTTCGAACTTGACGATCAAGTATTTCCACCAGAACCTCTTCGTAGCTGAGACTATCCTTCACACCTACGCTCTCCATTGGGACAACCAACACCGGATCACCCAAATACTTCTTTAAGAGCGACACATAGAAAACTGGATGAACTGAAGCTAATTCTAAGGGCAACTCCAACTTTTAGGCCACCTTTCCAACACGCCTCACAATCCGATATGGATCAATGAGGACTAAGTTTCCCGTTCTTTCTAAACCTCATCACTCCCTTCATGGGAGATACCTTTAGAAACACCAATCATTAACTTCAAACTCAAGTTCTCTTCTCCTTACATCCGCATAGGACTTTTGGCAACTTTGAGCTGTTTTCAGCCTTTCCCTTATATGTTGAACTTTCTCCAAAGCCTCATGAACCGAATCCGACCCTATCAAAGTAGCTTCACCGACCTCATACCATCCAATAAGTAATCTATACCTCCTCCCATAGAGAGCCTTAAACGATGCCATCTGAATGTTGGAATGATAGCTATTGTTATATGCAAACTCAATGAGAGGTAAATGGTCATCCCAACTACCTTTGAAATCAATCACACATGCTCTCAACATATCCTCTAGAGTCTGAATGGTCCATTCGGCCTGCCCATCCATCTGCGGGTGAAAAGCTGTACTGAGCTTAACCTGAGTGTCAATCCCCTTCTGAAATGATTTCCAAAATTGGGAGGTAAACTAAGTACCTCTTTCTGATATGATGGACAAGGGCACTCCATGCAACCGAACTAACTCCCGAATGTACAATTTGTCATAATCCTCCACTGAATCGGTAGTTTTGACCGGTAGGAAATGAGTTGCTTTAGTCAACCTATCTACGACCACCCAAATAGAGTCACACTGTCAACGAGTAAGAGGCAACCCTGTAATGAAGTCCATATTGATTTTCTTCCACTTCCAAGTAGGGATACTAATATCTTGAAGCACACCTCCAGGTCTTTGATGCTCAACCTTCACCTATTGATAATTCAGACACTTAGCCACAAACTCTGCTATGTCCTTTTTCATGCCATTCCACCAATAGACTTCCCGCAGGTCATGGTACATCTTGGTGGTGCCTGGATGTATAGAGTATCTGAAACCATGCACCTTATGCAACATCCACTCCCTCAAGTCATCAACTCTCGGTACACACAAATGACCCTGATATCGTAACACACCATCTCCCCTTGGGAGAAGACCTCCACCTTCTGATTTCGATGGCTTCCTTCAACTTTACTAAAATTGGATCCTCGTCTTATCTAGCTTTGACCTCGGTCACCAAGGAAGATTCTGATCCATTCTGAACAATGACACCACCATCCGTCGAGTCAATAAGACGAACTCCTAGTCGTGAAAACCGATGCACATCCTGCACTAGCTCCTTTCTTTCCTCATCTATATGGGTCACACTCTCTATAGAAATCCTGCTAAGAGCATCTGCCACCACATTAGCCTTGCCCAGATAATAAAGGACACTCATATCATAATTTTTCAAAAGCTCCAACCACCTCTTTTGACATAGATTTAGATCCTTATGGGTAAACACATACTATAGGTTTTTGTGGTCTGTAAACAAATCCACATGGACCCCATACAGATAATGTCTGCAAATTTTCAAGGCAAATACTACCACCGCTAATTCAAGGTTGTGAGTCGGATAGTTCTTCTCATGGACCTTTAGCTGCTTGAAAGCATAGGTTATAACCTTACCGTACTGGATTAATACATAACCAAGGGTGATCCTCGAGGCGTCGCAATACATTACAAACCCATCATTACCCTCAGGTAGGGTCAACACCAGTGCTGAGGTGAGTCGAGTCTTCAACTCTTGAAAGCTTTTCTCACAAGCCTCTGACCATTGAAACTTCACTTTCTTCTAGGTCAACTTAGTCAACAATGCTGCAATGGATGAAAACCCTTCAACAAACCTCCGGTAGTAACCAGTTAAACCCAAGAAACTCCTGATATCCGAATGATTCACTGGTCTAGGCCAATTCTTCACGGCTTCTATCTTTTGAGAGTCCACTTATACACCCTCACTTGACACCACATGACCCAAAAATTCTATTAAGTCTAGCCAAAACTCACACTTGCTGAACTTAGCATATAACTGGCGATCCTTAAGAGTCTGTAGCACCACCCTCAAATGAAAGGCATGCTCCTCCTCGCTCCGAGAGTATATGAGAATATCATCTATGAACGCAATCACTATCATATCTAAATATGGCTTGAACACCCTGTTCATTAAATCCATAAAAGCTGCAGGAGCATTTGTTAGTCCAAAGACATAACTACAAACTCATAGTGACCATACCGAGTCCTGAAAGTTGTCTTTGAGATGTCACTTTCTTTAACTCTGAGCTGATGATATCCGAATTTGAGGTCTATATTTGAAAAGAACTTAGCACCCTGAAGCTGGTCAAACAAATCATCAATTATGGGGAGAGGATACCTGTTCTTGATTGTAACTTTGTTTAGTTGCAATAGTCATTGCACATCTGATGGGAACCATCCTTCTTTCGGACAAATAGAACTGGTGCACCCCATGGGGATTTGATAGGTATGATGAAACCCTTTTCTAGAAGGTCCTTCAACTGCTCCTTCAACTCCTTTAGCTCGGCTAGAGCCATTCTGCAAGAAAGAATAGATATAGGTTTCGTGTCAGAAAGAAGGTCAATACCAAAATTGATCTCCCACTAAGGAGGAATTCTCGGTAAATTATTTGGTAACACTTCTGGATATTCGTACACTACAGGAACTGATTGGATAGTCGGGGTTTCGGACGTAGCATCCTTAACCCTATTAGATGGTACACACAACCCTTAGAAATCATCTTTTTAGCCTTAAGGTAGGAAATGAAGTGAACTACTGGCACAACTAAACTACCCTTCCACTCTAGGACTGGCTTACCCGAAAATTGAAACTCTACCGCACGTGTTCTACAATTTACTGAAGCATAACATGCATATAACCAATCCATGCCAAAGATAACATCAAGGTGGAATACTTGTAATATATCAGTGACTACATCTGGAGAGGCCTCCTACTCCTAATAGGATGCGAGGGCATAAAATCTGTTGTGGTGCTGATCACCACCTGCACTAGTGGATGCATCCAATTGAGTTGTGCGTGCTGGTGGGGCTGCTAAACTAGTGGCTGGGCCTCGACCCCTATCATGTCCCTATCTGGCTGCTGGACAATCTCTGAGCATATGTTCGGACTTCCCACACTCAAAACAAACACTTGTACCTTCTAAGCACTGACCTGTGTGTCTCCGGCCACACCTGCCACATTATGAGATGCTGGACTCTGCGGGTCTGCTCCCCTGACCTCTAGATCCTGATGCTCGCCCCCTCTAGTCATGCCTAGACCTGAATGGCATACTCATAGTTGACGGCGCTGGAGCTGAAGATCTCTGGTGGGACTGCTGACAGTGCCCACCACCAGGTCTCTACTGGGAGAATCCGAGGCTATCAGTCCTGGCCTCTTGGCCTCTCTCTCTGCTCACTCACCGTACCGTATCTATCTGCTGGGCATACAAAACTATCCAAGGAAAGTCAATTTTCTAATGAAGCATTGCGGTCTAGCAATCTTTGACTAAATAGTCTGCTATCCCATGCACAAACTGACTTACTTGGGCTCTCTGATCTACCACCATCTCAAGTGCATACTTGGACAAGCGAGTGAAATCTAAAGCGTACACCTGGACTATCATCTCACCTTGCTTCAGGTTCACAATCTTAGCTTCTTTAATCTCCCTTATCTCATGAGGGAAGAACCGATTCAAAAATGTGGTATGGAACTCATCCCAATCAATGCGGCCTGCTTCAACTACCCTGCTATCCTTCCACGCCTGAACCAAATGTGCGCAAGCCCATTCAACTGATACGAGGCTAAATCTGCGCACTCTTCCCTGACCACCCCTATGATCTAGGTGATCTTCAGAACTTCATCAATAACTCACGTGGATCCTCGTCCACCCATGATCCGAGAAACTCCGGAGGGTTCATCCTCAGAAAATTCCTAACCCTCGGCGCTGCCGTATTCCCATTCTGAAGGACATGCGTTATCGCTTATTGGTTGACCTGGGCGATCAAGGCCCGAGCTAACATCTGAATGGAACCCTAAACTCTGCAAGGGCCACCTACTCGGGAACATGATTCAGCAAATGCGTATAGCACGAGTTAGAAGGATAGAGAGACATTCATCGCATGACATAGATCATGAAAGAAAGGAAGTTTCCTAAAACGTTTCGTAGCCTCTTCTTCATAAGTGTGGCGTGCTTCACACCCATGAAAAAAAGACTCTACTTAACGTGACTTTTAGATACCCTAGGACGCTTCAAAATTCAACCTGGATCTAATACCAAGTTTTTCACAACCCGAACATAGGCCCGGATTGAGACATGAGACAAAGAACTCCGAGAGGCTCCAAGTCAACCCATGCCATGAACATGATATCTAAGACTCAACATAAATAAGTGGAAGTCTAACATACATAATAGCGGAAGTCTAAAAATATGATAACATATGAACATCTGAATACAAAGCACAATTCTTAAGCTGAATACATACTATGTCTGATAAGCCTCTACTACTGACGAGTTAATGGGACAAGACCCCAACTAAATCACTAAAGTCTGAAATTGAAAATATTGCATATAACTGATTTGAAGGACCCTCGAAAGATGAAGACTCATCAACTCTGATTGGGAGATGCTAACACTGAAGATCTGGCTAGCGGTAGGACTGAGCCTGAATGTTTGAGCCTGTATCATGAAATGATACAACATAGAGTATGCAGTCAGCACGTGAAACGTATCGAATATGTTAGGAAGTAAAAACCGCTAAGTATGTAAAATTAGAGATCATGCATATCATAAACATTTCATCATAAGAGTCTGAGAGTAGGGGTTGCATGCTGTTGTCTGAAAACATGATTTGAACATAACTGAATCGAATGACCCAAAGTTGAAAGTGATTATTCATAAGTAAAACTGAACATTGGGTCAAACCCGATGAAAACATATTATCATGACTGATGAACATGCATAATTGAAATCATGAGGAATAATGAGAGACTCATCATATAACCGATATTACCACGATAGAGCTTACGTGGTATCGACTATTGCACTCAAGTGGGAAAAGCCGTCCAAACCCTTGTCAGAGCTAAGGACGCTATCATGATATTGATACCAAGCTGAAGGCCCCTTGGGGGCATGGGAAGCTCATGAGGGAGGTCCCAAATAATCTGAACATACCTACGTTGGCACATAGTTCTGAGCATAGGGTTGACTGACCCTTAGCCTACTCAGTGCTAGATACTACTCCCAAAAATATGCATATGCACTCCATCATTTTTCAACGAAGCTGAACCTTCATCTTTCGAATAAGCTAAATTATGACATGACATACATACTCTGAAAACATAAGATGAAGAGCCTTGGCTCAAACCATACCACAAGCTGAACAAGAGTGGGAGGCTGGACTCCAAAATCATATGGTAAGCTAATAACATGAAATTTAGTTAAATCCCGAAACATACTTGATCATATGGGCCTGCCAAATACTTAAACATGCTTGAAATAGACTTTGATTTCTCAAAACATGAACATAGACATGAATAATTCGAAATCATACTTTTATCATGAACATCTCATCATAACCAGAAGCATAGATCATAATCTCATCTTTTCATGAACTTCCATAGATGAGAATCTTATTTGTAAAACTTTGAAATCATAATTTGTAAATTGAAAACATTATGAAACATGCCAATGAATCATAATTCAACACTACAAACATGCATAGAGAATACCCATGATAGATACTTTGAAATTCATAAGTTGGGTTAAAACCCCATATATTCATCAACTTAGAAATCACATGAAATTGAAGAGGGATTGGGCATGAGAGTGGATAAATACATCCATTCATAACCCTACATACATAGAAAATTCTGATTACACAACCCTTTTGAATACCCAAAGGAATTTGGGGAAGAACTTGATGAATCCAAAACTTGATCACCCTTAGAAACTACTAGGCTTGCATGCATGGAGGAGAATAGACTTAGGATGAACTACCCTCTTAAAACATACTTATCTGAGCTTAAAATAACATGGTTTAGACTAGGAACATAGAAATTATAGAAAAGCTCCTAATAAATTCGCAGAAAAATACACACTGCCAGTCTTAACGAGGAACTGGGCGACTCGTCGTCAAGGACCACCACTCATGGTTGGCCTTCCGTCATCAGCACTGAAAACTTATCTTCCTTGGTCACCATGAGGGACACCAAAACTCGTGGTGTACCCGACCACTCGTGGTGACTAACCGTTAGGAGCACTGCCAACACCACCAACCTTCAAGTCAAACTCCTGACCACGGCTAACACAACGACTCGTGGCTTCACCCGTGGTCACCCCCCTAAACCAAAATCCAACCAAGCTCGCCCTTCTCTCCATGAGTCACCTAACGACTCGTGGTACACCTCATGGGTTACTGGACGACTTGTTCTGTGACCTGGTGCATAAAATTTATTTTTCTCTGTTTCAACCCTCAGGTCTGATCTTAGGGCTTTCGGGGTATTACACTTTTGATTCTCATCACTGGCAATCATAGAGTATACCTGATTCACTAGAGGTAGGGGGGACATTAGTAAGATTTGACGAGTATGCCTTATTCATTAGAGGTAGGGGGGACATTAACAAGATTTGACTTCTCGTTGGTGCATAAGTATCATTAAGCCTCATCAGAACTGATAGCTTCAACCTCTGTGAATATAATAGAAAATCCCTAGACTTCTCACAATTATAGGCAGGAGAAGGTTCAACATAATAAAATTCATCCCAAAGAGCCTTCAATGTTAAATAGTACACAACCACAGACTGTACTCCTTGAGATATTGAGGCTATTTCTTGATGAAGATTGAAGTTTCTAGATCCATCAATCTTATGAAATCTTTCTTTGAAGTCTTTCCATACATCAGTAGCTTTTAAAGCATAAACCACCCATCCAATGAGATTAGGAGCTACTGAGTTTATAAGCCAAGAAAAAAATATGGCATTCACTCTTTCCCGCTGATTCCACAGATTGACAGAAAAGATTTCTTTCTTCCAAGTTCCATCAACAAATCCTAACTTGTTTCTACCTAGTAGGGCTATCCTCATAGATTTTCTACATACAACATAGCTTTCACTTCCTGTTAGTTGAATGGAAATGATAGACGATCCACTTACATCAGCAGTAGTAAGGTAGAGCGGATGATTGTGATCCATTGGGGCTTGCAAGATTGATCTTCCTTGTGTGGTTTGAGACTCGACTGGTGCAGTTATTTTAGTACTTGTGTGATTAACTTTAGAAATAGTCTCGGCCATAACTCTAAGAAATCTATTTGAGTGAATCTTTATTCACCTCCAAACTTTGTATTTTCTTCAGACCTGCTTAAGTTTTAATCAAGAGTTGTATTGTGCAGTGTTCTTGAACGAACCTGCTTTGATACCATGAAGATTTATGAAGATTCTTCAATGGAGAACCTTGAGATTACAAAAGACTACTTGATAGTAGAATAGAGGAAAAGAGATGATTGAAGAAGTAGTAAAACTTATCATTCTTTTTTACTTCTTGCTATACAGTAATTGTCTCTATTTCTAGAAGTTATAGATTAACTAACTCCCTCGTTAACCAACTATCATCTTAACTAACTTTAGGAGTTAGTTACTACTTTGACTGCCACATTAATAGATTGTTAAGTAGTCTTTAATTACTGTTAGTCTTAACAAGGTGAGATGTGTTGAAGGATGAGAATGACACAATTAATGTTGAATATAATATCACTTGTGGAACTTGTTTTCCCTACTTCCATAAGGAAATCATTTTCTTTATTTTTAAAGAAACTTGTTTTCTTAGAGAATTTTTTTTTCCAAAAATTTAGATCAACTAAATATGAAAAAATTTGAAAAAATATTTTACAAATAATATTTCCTCTATGCCGAATACACCCTTAAATAAAATCTTTTTTTTTTGTTTTAATAGGCACCGTATAAGTAAACTTAAGCTATTTCCTCATAAGAATATAAAGAGCAACAAAATTCATTTCAATGTGATTTATAGGTCAGGGGTTTGATCAATCGTGAAAGCAGTCACTGCTTGCATTATGGTAGATTGTCTACATCACATTCTTGAAGATGCGACCCTTTATTGGACCCTGCTTATGTAAGATACTTTGTATATCGGGCTTTCCTTTAACAAAGTTCATTTCAACAAGTAAATGCCACATTTTTATGCTGGGAGGACATATTAGTGAAGAACTATCATAGGACTGTATAGAATATATACATACTACTCGATAAAAGAGTCCAGACAACATAGCAATAATAAGTCATATTTAGGTCACAAGATTAACTTCTCCAAATTCACTTTTGACTCATTTTAAACTGCAAATTAATAGGTCATGTTTGAAGGTGATCTATAAATTCTATTTGTCGGATGTGATTTATAAATCATATTTCACAAATGTTGATAATCGGATATGACAAACGTGATTAAAAATCATATTCAATGAATACGATTTATAACGCATATGCAAATTTATAAATTATTTAAAAATTATATTTTTAAAAGATATTTATTAAGGGTAAGTTAGTAAAAATACATCTTATTTTTTAGGAATGGACATTTTTTTAAGGGTGTGCCTATCTATATTATCACTGTAATTTGACTTGATGTTAAGGTTAATTTTTTAGAATATCATAGATTTTTCTAAGTTTCTAGAATAGTCTAGTATAGTATCTTGGAACTTGGATAATCATCTTGAGAAATATCTATATAGTCTAGAAAGTTATAATGTAGTCTCTTTAATATTTGTACTAGGATTGGAGTCTAGATATTTAGAAAAAATATTTGTAGAAGATGATAGAACAATTTAGATCTTGTTGTATGTAGAATCATCCCTAAATAATTATAAATAGGGGTGATGACCTTTGTCATTTGTAAGCAACCCAATCAAAGCAATTCAGACCAATTCAAGAAGTTTTCTTCCATCACAAAGTTCTCTTCTCAAAATTCTCCTTCACGGTTCATAGCTTCCTTTTTCTTTTGGTTAAATCTTTCGATCTTAATCAGTTAGCGATCTTAGGCTAGCAGAAGGTGTTCCCTATTTATATATTTTTTTTTGCTATTCTCTATAGTAACAGTAAGTTAGTTACTCCCTCCGTTTTAATTTCTTTGTACGATTTTGACTAGGCACAAAGTTTTAAAAAAAATTAGAAGACTTTTAAATCTTGTGATTTATATAAAATATATATGGAAATGCAATGTTCTTTAATTTTGCGGACTTAAACATGTTATGTGAAAAGTTAAAACACAAAAAGTTACTAAAAAAGAAAAGAGACATTTTTTAAACAGACTAAAAAGAAAAAGTAAAACATTCTAGTAAAACATTATTTTTGAAAAAATATATTATTTTATTAAATTACTAATTAATGTTTTTAGATATTTACACGTAGTTAGCTTATGAATGATCTAATTACATAAACTTTTTTTTTAAAATACAGCTAATAGATAGAATTAAGATAAATAATTCTATATATGTATTTATGATTTTTGATGTGGCCAGTTTTGTCTGCTGTTGGAGGAATCAAAGAAGCAGCTCCCAAAGCCATGACAGAAGGTAACTTGTATATAAAATAATGAGTTAATGGTAAAGATTCATATAGAAATATTTGTTTAAGTATTTTACATGAATTATGAAATGTTAACTTTTTCTTGAAATATATTTCTAACTATTAGTTATTTACTTTTTCTATTTGAAACGTTCAAGTAGAAAAAATGAACAATCGATAGTTGAGGTGTGTTTCGATAAACATTTGATGATAGTTCAGATGGCTTGCACACCTGATAGTTTAGGTATGAAACTTGAAAAATGAGATACTTTAAGTGTGTTTTTTATGAGTCCGGCATCGAAAACAGGATAAAATTTTCTTTAAAAGTTTCAAAATAGAAAATGAATTTTGTTCCACCAAAGCGGACCTCCTCATTGCTGAGGCAACGAGGTTCTCATAATTTTTTAAAAATTAAGAGACTTCGTTGTCACCAGCAACAGATTCTCATTTTTAAAAAATCATTTAAATCAAAATAAAAAAATATATATTTATAGAGCCTCGTGTAACTAAAGCCATGCCAAAATGCAGTTTCACTGCTCAAAACGAACAAAAACATAACAGTTTTTAAAAAAAAAAGTGAAACAAAACAGTAAAAATTCATGTGAACTTAAATAAAAATATGAATTATCTAAAAAAAACATTTTTTTCTAAATTTGGCTATAGTGATTTTTGAATTATCCAGGAATTTTATTTTATAAATTAATCTTATTAATTATGCTTTGAAAATTTAAATTTAAATTAATAATCAAACAATTCCATATGCATAATTAACTTGTAATCCTTTTTAATATTTTTTATTTTTATTTGTTATTTTAGCATATCAAAGTTTTTTTTTCCATATGTTGTCCTTAACATTTTTTTCAAAATTATTTTCAACACCTAACACTAAATATTAATTAATATGAATATTGTGATAAAATACTCATGTTAATTACTATTTTTTTAATAAACATTCAAAGTTTAATCTGAACAAATAAAACTAAATGGAGAAAATACTACTTTATATAGTTATATAATAATAGAATAGTATCAAAAGTATGTATAAATTTCTCTTAATTTGTTAGTATAAACAAATATTCAGCTTCTACGTTTTTTTTTTCATCTTTGAGTTAAAAATTATTAATATCAAATTAAATCAAAATCAACAATTTTAAAAAAATTAATAAATCTCATTGGCTGTCCAACGAGATTCAGTGAAATATATATATATACTTTATTTTTTTAAAAAAAATTGAGAACTTCGTTACTGAGGCAACGAGGTGTCATTTTGGTAGAACAAAAAAACTCGTGTCCGTTTTGAAACTTTTAAAAGAAATTTTTGACCGTTTCGATGGCGGACTAGTTTTTAACCATTCACTCTAAAATGATATATAGTCTGACTTAGTGAGAATAAATTGTTGGGTAAAATAACAAACTAAATCTTGTTTGAAATATGGAAATCATACTGAATTAAGTACTATATTGTTTTTAAAAACTTCTGATCAAGGAGAAAAGGTCAATCTTTTTAGAAGAAGGGAGAAAAGGAGGTTCATGGTTCATTGGGATAAAGTATACCTTTTATGTTTTGGATTTTATGAGATTTTTGTAATAAACAACAATTTGACGGCAAATTAAAAGGTGCCATTTATTTAGCTTCTCTAGTTAATTAAATATCAATTAATAATTGCACGTTTTCTCTTGTACATTGAGATATGCTCAAGTTAGATTTAATGAATTACTCATAGATTACACTTGTTATTATGTATCCAAGTAAATACTATTTGTTTTCATGAGAAATGCAGAAAGGATTGTTTGGATTTCAGTTTGCCATTTTGGTGTTGCTGTTTTTTTTTTACATTTCAAAGATTTGGAACAGACAAAGTTGGCTACACATTTGCACCCATAATTTGTGTTTGGTTCTCTCTCAATGCTGCTATTGGACTTTACAACTTTGTAAAGTATGATCCAACTGTTGTCAAAGCCATTAATCCTAAGTACATTATAGATTACTTCAACAGAAACAAAAAAAGATGCTTAGTTTCTCTTGGCGGAGTTGTTCTTTCAATAACAGGTATATCCTTTTGATCCAAACATTACACAATCTCAAAATTCACCCGGAAAGAAAATATAAAAAAGGACAAAAAGATTAAAAAAAGTAAAAACTCACTCTTGCTTACGTATAATTCGTCCATTCCGTTTAAGTTTAAATTGATTATTTACCCGTCTATTTATTAGTTTGTCTCATTTTAATCCAACCCATTTCAACTCATACAAAATTAGGCTGATACCTAGTCTAAATTGACCCATGATAAATCTTGTCAAAATATTTTCAATTTTTTTTAGTTTGAAATAGGAGCCCGTATTTGTAAAGTTGCTGTCATGTGATTAGGAGCTCGGGTTCTAGCCATAGAAACAACCTCTTGAGGAAATATAAGAAAATAAGACTGCATACAATACTTATGCAGAACCAATAGGTTAGAAGGTTAGTATATAGGTAAGTGTTGTTGCACCTGCACGCTTGCGAGAGGGCTAGTCTCCTCCTCTCCTTTTTTCCTTTTAGTAGTAGTATTCGGTTATTCGGTAATCTCCTATTCTCCATTGTGTAGCATGTTTGTTGTTGCATTTGTTTTGTATCTTGGTATTTTTTCTCTCTTTTTCCTGCAATCCTACGTCGGCATATATTCTACTTCTCTAAACCCCACTTGTGGGATTACGTTGGGTTTGTTGTTATTGATATGTTATATATGAGTCACAATAAAGAAAAAAATAGTTTTATTAGGTACTAAAATATTATAAAAGAACAAACAAAATAATTAAAACCTAATAAGAATTTAACACAGATTGAATTCATGCATTTCTTAAATAACTTGAATCATCAATTAAATTTAACCCATCCATTTGACACCAGTAACTAACTGCTTGCACCAAATCAATAAATGTAAGTTGTGTGTCTTGTCTAAATCACGGATAAGTGATAAGTATGCAATGTTGTCTTTAATGAATTGCAGGAACAGAGGCACTATTTGCAGATGTTGGTCATTTGCTGTTCGGTCTATACAAATAAGCATGTGCTTTGTGACATATCCAGCGCTCATATTAACTTACACTGGTCAATCCTCCTTTCTAAGGAAGAACGCCAACGTCGTTTCTGAAGCTTTTACAAGTCTATACCCCGTAAGCCTAATATCTCCTTCTTCCTTTTATAGTTTAAGCCATCAGTGTAGAAAAGTTAAAACTTGCAGTTTTTTTCTATTTACAAATGCAGATGGCATATATTGGCCAATGTATGTGGTGGCTGTGTTTGCAGCCATCATCGCAAGTCAAGCTATGATTTCTGGGACTTTCGCTATAATCCAACAATCCCTCGCATTAGGATGCTTTCCTCGTGTTAAAATTGTACATACATCAGCAGACATCACGGACAAGTCTATATCCCTGAAATCAATTACCTTCTCATGTTGGCTTGCGTTGCTGTTACTTTTGGATTCAGGACTACTGAAAAAATTGGCAACGCTTATGGTAAGATCATTCCTATTTATGTTAAAATAAATGAACTTTACTATTATAGTTGATGATGTTCAGTAACCTGATATAATTAACCAAACCATTTTTGTCTCTTAATTACAGGAATAGCAGTTGTGTTCGTGATGACATTAACATCATCCTTCCTCATACTAGTCATGATCATGATCTGGAAAACTCACATTTTTCTTATAATCGCCTACGCTCTAATCATTGGCACAGTTGAGCTTGTGTACCTAAGCTCGGTCCTTGCAAGTTTAATCAAGGCGGTTACCTTCCCCTGGCTTTTGCTATGTTCCTGATGTTCATCATGTGCGTGTGGAATTATGTGTATCGAATGAAATACTACTTCGAGTTAGAATCACAAGATTACCCTGAAAAGGTTAAAGAGCGTAGACAGAGACAAATTCCCATCGTCTACCAGGACTTGCAATTTTCTATTCTGAACTTGTTCTGGAATTCCCACCAATCTTCAAGCATTATGTCGCGAATGTGCCCTGTTTACCTCTGTTCTCGTGTTGTTTCCTTCAAATCACTTCCCATCAGCAAAGTCAGTAGAAGAAAGATTCCTCTTCCGCTGGGTGCAGCCAGCTGATCTCTCGTGTTTCGTTGTGTGGTAAGATATGGATCTATTGATGTGCGCCATGAGCAAGAGGACTTTGAGAAAATATTGGTGGAGAGGGTGAAGGAGTTCATACGAGAGTATTGCTTGTTTTCGATTGCAATAAAAAGTCACAGACTATCCCTGGAAAGAATAAAACAATTGGAGAATATTGATTCAGGCATTAACAATATTGGTGCAAAGAAGGCCGAGGAGGAGGAGAAGGAGGACTCAAATACAAAACAAGTCGAAAATGAAGAGGATTTTGCATCACTAGTGGAAAAAGAAATGGTAGTAGTAGACAGAGCATGTCAGCTGGGATGGTTCATTTGGTAGGGGGCATGGAAGATTATGGCGAGTAAAGCGTCTGGTTTAGCAAAGTGATAATAAATTATGCTTACAACTTCTTGAAGAGGAACTTGAGCCAAAGCAACAAAGGTTTTTGACATCCCTCACAAGCGTATGCTAAAAGTCGGAATGACATATGAACTTTAGAATAGTTGTGCATTAATCCATAATTTATAAAGCGTTTATGATTGTTCCAGAACAATTACGGTATGAATTAGTTAACTTCCTGGTATTTTGTGGTCATAATGAAGAGTAAACTTGCAGCAGATGAATATGGAGAAACAAATTAAGGTGTAGCCCTGTTTACACATTAAAAGCAGATAGTGCTACTCTCTCCCTTCGCTTTTATTTATGGTGTTTGCATTTTGCGCTCTTTCTTAAAAAATATTAATTATCATTACTAATGATATGTATTGTCTGCTTTTAATTAGGTAAACACCTAAAGCTAAGAGCTCTTTAAATTTGATGTGTGTTTTTTTAAATTCCTTTAAATTATAGTAGTCTTAATTACCTTTTAAACTTAGCTTTTGGTAGTTTTAAACCCCTGCACTATCTCATTCTAAGTGAGTGAGATAACTCTCTTACCATGTAAACTTTATCCACGTATCATTTTTAAAAATATTTTGTAAATTTTAAATATTTATTAATTTTTTAGATTTAATTTTCCAATTAGTAATAGAAAAAACTTTGTCTCTACTTTTTAAGCAAACAATGACTTGACCATGAATTAATCAAACAATACATATGAAAGTCTAGAAAACAGGACATGTGAGTTTGACAATCCATTGGTAATGTTTGTTACGTACATTGACCATGAATTAATCAAACAATACATATGAGAGTCAAACCAATACATATATGAGAATCTAGAAAACAGGACATGTGAGTTTGACAATCCATTGGTAATGTTTGTTACGTACATTGACCATGAATAATCAAACAATACATATGAGAGTCGAGAAAACAGGACATGTGAGTTTGAGAATCACTTGTCCATTGGTAATGTTTGTTGTTCATGATGCTATCTTAAGGTTTTCTTTACTATAAATATAATATATTTTTCACTCATTTTCAATAAGAGAATTGTAGTGTTGGGAAACGCTTGTGCGAAATTTGTGTTAATTGATCGAGTCTGAGGTGTTGAATCTTGGGCTTTCGATTATTAATTGCATTTGTTGGTATCACCCACCTACTTCTCTCCGTTTTCTCTTTTCTATTCTCTTTTTTAGCAACCAATTCATTGGTGAATAAGTTTCACAATCTCGTAAACTCCTACGCTTTTAATTTGCTATTTTTGATCCGCTCTTTTACGCAAAGATATGACACATGCGCCTAACTCAACCCCAAAAGCTAGCTCATGAGAGAGGATTGCCCAAGTTCATATAAACAAACCATCGATCCATTCCCCAACCAATGTGGGACTTTAACCCTTTAACACCCCCCTTCACACCGAGCCCGGCGGCGGCGTGTGGACTAGGAAACTAGCTGGGAATGGACCTGGCTCCGATACCATGTAAAGATATGACACCGGGTGTCATATCTTTGTTTTCAAACAAACCGGAGTAAAAAAAAAAGAAGGATGGCGAGCAACATTGTGAAAGCGAGATGATGATGCTCAAGAGCAACAACTCCAGGCTTCTAGCCATAAGTTGAAACGATATGACTCCTTCGATTTGGAAGCCAACAAGATGCCCTATGCTTTGCAAAGGTGTGCTAGGTAGCTCCTTTCATTTATAAAGCATAACCAGATCCTTCATTTTCGAGTTTTTATAAGTTTCGACAAAGTTCAAAGGAATAACAATGGCAACAAAATTTCGTATAATTAAAAGCTTAGAAAAGACAACGGATACGAGTGATTGAAGAGAAAACCAAGATACTTGATCAATAAGCGCGAAGGCTGAAACGGATAGTGGAATGCAAATAGGAGGATGATGCGGCGAGAAAGCCGGAATGAAACACTTCTAAACCTGTACATGGTGCCAATTTCCTTTGTGCGGAAGAAAATCCAGGATGAGCCATTTAGTACTATGCGGGAGCGGTGATAAGGCAGCGTCTTATTTTAGAAATTTGCCCTTAAAAAAATTTGGGGAAAAGATCAATAAAATTCATAAAAGAAGACAAAAAATGAATCAGTGGTTAAGTCGTATAGTATTTTTGGAATTAATAGAATAATTTTATTTATTTTTAGTTTACTAAATATAAAGCTACTAATGAAAAGAATAAATATGAATCATCTATTAAATGACGAAATATATATATATATATATATATATATATATATATGTATATGTATATATATATATATATTTAAATTACTTTAAATTCACGTCGTATGACACGATAAAAAGGAGTACTATAAAGTTGATGAAAGGTGAATATACCAAAAATGTTGTAAGAATATTTCAATAGGTACTATAATTAATATTGTACCGTCAAAATGATTACTTTTTATTATCTATAATTCAATAGGTACTCTCTTCCTTGTCTTATCAAAACTTAATTCCATAGTAGAATTTGCACAATTTTGATTTTGTCGCGTCTTAAATTTTATCGGTAAATTAGAAGTTGTTCATTGTTGTCTTTTAAATTTTCTAATTTTGTTCGCTGCTTTTATACTAAAGCAATAATTTTTCCTTCTTTTTAACAAATCGATCGATGGAGCACATGCCACTTTTGGAGGAAAAATTAATACATGTACGAACAAAATTATGTTGATGCATAACGATCCATTTCTTCCCTTCTTATTCTTAAATTTTGCCGCTAAATTTAGCACTTATTCATTGTTGTCTTTATTAATTGTCTATTTTTTTCCACGTATTGCTTTGCATGTACGTATCTTATCAATTTAATACTTTCACTTTGTTCCACACAATAGGAAGCATATATATTCATAGCTTGTTGCTTAAAATTTTAATTGCTTTAATCCAACAATATTTGAAAAAAGGCACGGACACACACCATCTAGTAACTAAAGAAATGGATTTCTAATCTTTATAATTTTTACAATATTTTTTTAATAATTTTATTTATTTGATCAAGTATTTGAATCCATATAAAAAGAATTGATTATCATGTCAGTATCCCAGGCATATGCAGCAGTTAGTAGGCCTTTCATATTTGCTTCCATTTAATTTGTTGAACCTATTCGACAAATGAGAAACTTCATATTTTCTAAGTTATGGAATGATCATACACACAATTGTGAGGTAAAATATGTATGCCTATAAAATATATTATTTAATTTTTTGTTTTTTAATTTTATGATTTTATCATTTGGATTATTTTTTAAGAAAAACAATAAATGACTTTGATTTTCTAAAACGTTAAATAATTTAAAATAAATTCAGTTGCTAACACCCAATTATTCTGTTTCAATTTATTTATCTAGTTTTTATTTTGATATAAGTTTAAAAATTAAATCTTAAATTAAAAATACTTACCAAAATATCTTTTAATATTATGGTCTTAAATATGCACAAAGTTAAAATTAAAAAATTACAAAAAGATACCTTTTTTTTTTTTGAAACTGAATGAAAAGAGAAAAAAAAATAAAAAAGAATTAATATTTAGGATAGAGAAATGAGTTAGTTATTCACTATCAGTTACATACGTGACCATGAATTAATCAAACAATACATATGAGAATCTAGAAAACAGGACATGTGAGTTTGACAATCCATTGGTAATGTTTGTTAGGCCACATTGACCATTGAGTTTGAGAATCACTTGTCCATTGGTAATGTTTGTTGTTCATGATGCTAGCTCTTAGGTTTTCTTCTACTATAAATATGATATGTTTTTCACTCATTTTCAATAAGAGAATTGTAGTGTTGGGAAATGCTTGTGCGAAATTTGTGTTAATTGATCGAGTCTGACGTATTGAATCTTGGACTCGATCATTAATTTTGACTAGTTGGTATCACCCACCTACTTCTCTCCGTTTTCTCTTTCTTTTTAGCAACCAATTCATTGTTAAATAAGTTTTACCAATGCAGATGAAGCTCCTCTCTGCTAGAAGCTTTTCCAGTCAGCTCTTTTCAAACCAAACCAGGGTAAAAATAAAAAAGAAGGATGGCGAGCAACATTGACGAAAGCCAAGATGATGATGCTCAAGAGCAACAACTCCGGGGAAAGAAAGCTTCTAGCCATAAGTTGAAACGATATGACTCCTTGAATTTGAAGCCAGCAAGATGCCCTATGCTGCAGATTGTGCTAGGTAGCTCTTTCCGGTCAATATTATGATTATTAAATAGGAGCCACCATGACAGGATATTGAGTGGTAGCTTTTTATCACGATCTATTGAGATCTAACCTTTTATCACTATGATTCGTATCTAAAAAGAAAAATGCGAGGTCACCTGATTAAAAAGCCAAGCATAAGCTTGAACAGGACTTGCATTTATGTTGTTTTTTGCTGAATTATTTATATATTGCACAATATATAAATAAGAAAATGTGTTTGTGGTTGATCAGTGTTAAAATCTTGAATAAAAACTGAAAGGAAATAGAAGTTTAAGAAGAAGAAGAAGTAAGAAACAAAGACGAAGATGAGAAGAGAAATTTTATTCTTCAGAGATAATAGAGAATACAATCTGATACAAGAATGAGATTTGTTAGTGGTATTTATACTTGTGAAAGAAGATCAATTAGTTAATCTTCCTTAACTACTTTATAACTAACTTAACTAACTAATATTAACAACTAACAAGAACAGTTAATGACTAAACTACCATTTCATTTCATGTTATACTATCTTCATCAATCAGGTTGCGGGATTGTCAGTGCTACTGAAACTTGCATTCCAGAGCATAGGGGTTGTGTATGGAGATATCAGACGATACCATTGTACGTTTTTTCGTCCATCTTCTTCGGTGGGAATAAAACACCAGGAAGATGTTCTTGGCCGCTCTCTCTCTCATCTTGTACACAATCACCTTGATCCCTGTCGTCAAATGCGTCTTCATCGTTCACCAAGCTAACGACAATGGAGATGGTAAGTACTTTCACCAGGGGTTGAGCTAGAAGCCCGAGTGGAGTATATTTTTCAGGATTATGGAGTAGTTTGTTCTTTTTACAATGCTTTAATTTCCTTTTAACTCATAATTTTTGTTTTGATTTCAGGGGGTACGTTTGCCTTGTATTCACTGATATGCCGATACTCCAAGGTGGGATTGATTCCGAGTACAATGGCGGAAGACAAGGAAGTGTCGACTTTTAAACTTGATTTGCCCGATAGACGTACACGTCGGGCAACAGAGCCAGAAATGCTAGAGAACAGCGAATTCGCAAAGTTCTTTCTGCTATTTACAACAATGTGACACTTCCATGGTTATCGAAGGGATGTATCCTAACTCCCTGTATTTCAGGCAAGTCAATTAATTTTCCCTCTCTTTTATTCTAACAGAATCCATACCAATTAGAACACAGGGAATTATAGAAGTTTATGATACTAATGAGATATATTCTTTTATTTTTTCTTCCCCAAATTGATGTGAACCAGTTTTGTCTGCTGTTGGAGGAGTCAAAGCAGCTGCTCTGAAACGTCATGGTGAAAGTAAGTTTTGCATCTGTGCAGTTCTAAACTTATGTGATGTTTTAAATGAGAAATTGCGACTTATTTCTTGATTAACTAATCTTTTGTTTGTTTTCATGGGATGCAGCCGTGATCGTTTGGCTTGCAGTAGTCATCTTGATAGCTCTGTTCATGTTTCAAAGATTTGGAACTGAAAAAGTTAGCTACATTTGCACCTATACTTTGTTTATGGTTTGTGATCAGTTGTATTGGCATTTACAACTTCTCGGTCTATGATCCATCAATTGCCCGAGCTCTTAATCCTATGTACATCATAGCATATTTCGAAGGAACGGAAAGGATGCTTGGATTTCCCTTTGTAGCGGAGTTGTTATGTGCATAACAGGTAACAATTTCTTCAAACAACCATGAGCCCAATACTACTTGAGAAGAGATTTGAAAGTAAAATATTGGATGAATAATTGCAGGAGCTGAGGCACTATTTGCAGATGTTGGTCATTTTAGTATCGATCTATACAGCTAAGTATGTGCTGTGTCACATATCCAGCTCATCTTAGCATATCAGTCAAGATTGCCTACTTAATGAAACCTCTGAGGATGTTGCTGGTACTTTCTACAAGTCCTTACCACGTAGAAGTAAAGCTGCACCGATAGTGTAAAAATTCTTATATTGTCGATTACTTATGTAAATAGTTAAGTTTCTCTCATGAGGGGAAAGGAATTTAACATCTTGTGCTCCGTTGTTTTCTGCTTTTGAAAATGCAGATGCTATATATTGGCCAATGTTTGGCCAGCAGTATTAGCGGCCATCATTGCAAGTCAAGCCTTGATATCGGCGACATTTGCTATAGTCCAGCAATCCCTGGCGTTAGGATGCTTTCCTCGTGTTAAAATCGTGCATACATCAACCAGACATCGCGGACAAATCTACATTCCTGAAATCAATAACTTTCTCATGATCTGTTGTGTTCTTGTCACTCTTGCATTCAGGTTACTGAAGAAAGCTCGGCAATGCTTATGTTAAAGGCCACTTGCTGGAACCTCATTCCTGACAGTGTAAAATCAACATGTAGAAGCATGGTATATATATTTTTCAAGATTATTAACTAACTCGACCTGTCTATTGTTCAATTACAGGAATAGCGGTGGTGTTTGTGATGTTCCTAACATCAAGCTTCCTCGTTCTAGTCATGATCATGATATGGAAAACTCCCACTCCTCTTATAATTGCCTATGTTGCAGTCATTGGTTCGATTGAGCTTTTATACCTAAGCTCAGTCCTTTACAAGTTTAATCAAGGAGGTTACCTTCCCCTGGCTTTTTCTATGTTCCTAATGTTAGTCATGTACGTGTGGAACTATGTGTACCGGAAGAAATATCACTACGAGCTACAACACAAGATTTCCCCCGAAAAAGTTAAACAAACAGTGGATGAGACAAATTCACACCATCGCCTTCCAGGGCTTGCTATTTTCTACTCTGAACTAGTACACGGAATCCCACCAATCTTCAAGCATTATGTAGGAGAATGTGCCTGCTTTACACTCTGTCTCGTTTTCCTTCTGTCAAATCACTTCCCATAAGCAAAGTGCCAGTGGAAGAAAGGTTCCTCTTCCGCAGGGTGAAGCCATATGATCTTTACGTGTTCCGCTGTGTGGTACGTTATGGATACGCTGATTACCGCACCAGCGATGAAGGCCCTTTGAGAAAATATTGGTTGAAAGCTAAAGGAATTCATCAATGAAGATTACATGTTCTCAATGCATAGCAGCAAACCAACAAGAGTCTGCTTCCTTTAATTGAGAAAGATGTGGACGTGCTTGAGAAAGCTTATAGCACAGGGTGGTTCATCTGATAGGAGAACAAGACGTTATCGCTAACAAGGAGTCTGGTACAGCAAGAAGAATTATGATCGATTATGCATACAATTTCCTCAAGAGGAACTTAAGGCAGACTAACAAAGTATTCGATATACCAACCAGGCGCATGTTAAAAGTTGGAATGACATGTGAGATTTAGGATGTTTTGAAACAATGTGCAATGAGTTAGGGAACAAGGAGACGGCACCCAACATCTTCAACTTCCACAAAAAAGGTGCTTACTTGGGTGGTTGTTTTTGCTAGGAAAGTTTCTTCATCACAAATGCACATTTATCTTATATTTTTTGGTATTTGTAACAACAATGTTGCACATTTATCTTGTTTCCGCAACACTTCATGTAACTTTGATCAAACAGATTTACAGGTCAAGTCGTTAAAAACTTATGAACATCGGATGTATACACTCAATATATTTAAGTTAATCATAGAAAATGACACATTTTAACTTTTAGTGGTGTATACACCCGGTGTGGATAAGTGTCGAGGCACTATACGGAACCAACTAGTAGGATCAGATTTTTTTTAACTTGCAACAACTATCTATCACAATTTCAAATTTGTTAATCATCAAAACTCAATTTCTAACACAGACTTTGATTGAAAAAAAATTAACCACACCGGGTGTATATGCCCGATCAATAAAAAAATGACAATGTCTTTAAAAGTATAATTATTGATACTTCACCATAGTTAACTACTATGTATTTAAACTAAAATTGATAATAAATATTAATTTATTTTCTATGATTAACTTAAGCGGTTGTAGTGCTAGTAATTTTTGGCCATGGTCAACATAAAACTAAAAAATAATTTATTTTTTATTTCCGAAAATTATTAGTTATATTTTTTATAGTTTATTTCAAAAAGAATATTATATATTGAGGAGATTAAATTTTATTTCTTTATTAGAAAAGAAAAATATATTTAGCACATGTGGTTATTAATTATTCTCATTTTCTTATATGATTTTTTTTTTTGTTATGAGTTGTTTTATTGTAAGAAGTAGGTGTAATTTCAATATTTTTTATTTTCATAAAGTCAAGATTTCAATTTTGTTCTTTTGTGATTTTTTTGGTTTGTTCTTATGCTATGTCTATTTTAAAATATGCCGTTTTCGTGCAGTATTGAAATTGTTTGGTGGTTTGGTTTGAGAAATAAAGGTGAAGAAAATGAAAATTTGAATGCCGTGGATTTCATATTTTTACGTATGAGGGCAACTTTAGACCAATGAAAGTTTTCATCAATTAATGTAACTTTCAAATATTTATAGTAATTAAGTTCATAAATAAAGAAATATATATTTCATATGGTGGTGGGTATATATTATCAAATACCTTCATATATAGATAATTGAAAATATCATTATACATTTATAAAATCTCTTTCTTAAAAATATTATATGTGATTTCATCTGCCGTATGCAGTTATGCAAATTACAAGCACAATTTATGTTGATGATTATTTCTAGTGTGATAGTTGCACTAATGTGTTAAAATTTCTCTCATTAAGTAACTAATGTATTTCATAACAACATTTTATATTTCAAAATTAAATTCTTAGTTTTTTTACTTTTTTGTCTTCTCCAACATTTATCTTTTAAAGAAATATATTCTAAGGTTAATTTACATTATCAATTCAGGTGTTATCATTTACAATTAAAAAATATTATTGTTACACCATTTGTAGTTCTTGACACTTAGTTGACCTATTCGCATGTTGGTTAACGGTTTTAGAATGTCATGAAGAAAGGGCCCGGGAGGGAACCGGACAAGCGCCAAATCGGAGCGTCGCAAGGCAAATGCGCTTATAAATCGCATTGATAAGCGACTTATAAATCGCATTCGACAAATGTGATTTAAAGGGGTTCGAGTCCAAGTATATAAAGCCCCACTTCGGTTTCCTTTTTGGTCATTTTCATTCTTCATTTCCGAACGAAGCGAAACGGGGAGGGACGAAGGTTCAGCATAAATTCCTTCCGTTGCGATAGGTCAAGCGTAGTCCAAACTCAAATTAACTTTGGTGGCGAAGTATAAAGCTGCAGGGAGCATTCCTACGGAGTTAGTTTCGTGAAATTCGGCCGATGAATCGTCGTCTCACCGAGTCAAAGGTAAGTGGAAATGCTCCAAACTGGTGTTAATATACTCCCCGGCATTAAAGTTGAGTATTTCTCCCTTCTGAACGCTCGGGAAATTACGAGTTTCGGCCTATTCGATAAGTCGAACAATAGAGCGTCAGGCCATATCCCATAAGTATGGTTTCTTTCAAAATAATAGTAAAATTTAATTCTATTCTTCGTGAATATGGTAAGTTGGGAGAAATAGCTGAACATGTTGGTGCGCAGTTAAGTGAGAGAAGTCGTCGGGCGAGGTATGTAAAGCCGGTTTCTTTCGGCAAGCTAGTAGTTCGATGCAACAAATAGTATCAATTCAGTAGAATGTTTGAGAAGCAGTATATTATATTCAGTATAAGTTCCCAGTAATATTGGTATTATACAATGTTGACATGGAAACTCAGGTAGCTTGTTATAATTCCCAACGAATATTCTAGAAATGTTATTTCTAGACTCGGTATATCTCGATATTAGATTAGTATATTTAGTGCTGATTCAACATATTTCAGTATGATTAGGTATATTTCAGTATGAAATTCAGAACAGAATACCAGAATATAAATATTATTATCAGATTCGGTATATATATATATATATATATATTACATGTGGTTATTGCTATGCAGCCAGAGACATGATTGTTAAAGTATTTAGGCACCCTTAGAGCTTCCTTGACCGCCCCGGGGTTGTCAAACATGTCGGCTCGCCCGCCAGAGGGTGAGGATACGTCGCTCTACGGAGTGGCATGGCGTCCGCCAGCGGACGAAGATGGGATACGATTCCCCATGGTGATCGGCACTATACCACACCCCCTTTGTCGGCGCTTTGCGCCGAGAGTGCGGATTCTGATTTGATTTCAAGAGTCCTCCGGACCCAGATCCAGCTATAGTCAGGGGGCCCAGCGAGCCCAAGTTGCATACTCAGGGGGCCGACGGAATGCTCACTAGTTACTAGGTGATTGGCATGACCTGGGGTAAATTATATAGATTGTGTCTTGGTTGGCACCTTACGACTTATGGAAATTTTAGTAAGGTTCTTGTATGCTATGTTGTGTTAGTTATTAATAGATGAAAACAGACCGCCATGTTATGAGGTATGACTCTTACTCTCACTTTAGTAAGTTACGCTCTTTCGGTCAGTCTCAGCCCCGTCTCCTATTACTTCGAGTATCTATAGAGTATTATTGTTTACTTTCGATTATTTTGATTGTGCTTTGCATGAGTGCCGCGGTGGTGCGCGCCCGTTACAGGCGTTGCATTGCACTGCGGTACTCATAGACGAGGAAGACGGATCCCTCGTAGTTCTGGCGATGTAGAGCCTTCAGCCTTTCTGTCATCAGACATGACTAAAGGTTTACTTCCCTTTTTGTTTGTACGGTATGGGTAGGTCGGAAGACCACTGTCCAGGCCTGCTATTATTCTTAGAGGCTTGCGGATTGTATATTCCTGTGGTTAGTTATGCTGGTCATGTGGGGCCGTGTGTATGTTTTAGTTTGCGTGTGATGGTCGTGTGGGGCGCATTCAGTTGTTAGTTAGTAACCTTATCGATGCAAATCAGTTCGACATTTGATTCTACTTTTAATTAATAACTAGTCGGCATGGTGGCCTTATCGACCCTGTAGATTCCCTTATGCTCGGTTGTTACAGTTGGCTGTTATATTCCTCAGAGGCGGCTATGGTGAATCCTAGTCGGCCGGAGGCTGTATTTATAGCCGTTATATAGCCCGTTGTTTTCATGAATTCAAAATTACGAAGCCAACCTGACACGGAAGTGCTTAGGCTCGATTAGTCAATGGTCCCCGAGTCCTAGTAGGGCACCGGGTGCAGTCATGCCCTCTCAAGGCGGGCGTGACAAAATTATATTTAAATTATAATAGTTTTACATATTAATATGCAGGACTTTAATTTCATAAAATTCTTTTGTACAAATAACAAATATTTCATTTCAACTTTTCTTTCATAGCTTTTATACTTCATATTTCATGCTTTTATTTTTCCTTTTTTCTTTTTACTTATTATAGCCATGCTATACGAATCTAATAATACTATAATAATATTGAAATATAATTTTTTGTGGGTAAAATTTATTTTAAAAAAAAAATAGTATATATTTAAATTTATGCCAAATTTTATGTGTTCGGTTGAGGGCCACAGAATTTATATCCATAGGAGTTGAAAGTTTGGATAAACAGAATATATTACGGTCTTGTAGAGATTACGCTTCTTTCAGTAGCGCGATGAATGAGCGATACAATGGTTTTTGACTTGGTGCGCCACACTTAAAATAAACTATTAATACTATTTTTATATGGTGATAGTTTAGATATATTTTGAGGCACATTATTCATGTTTAAGCTAATTGGAATTTCAAGTCCCTTATGATTTTAATCTATGCCTAACCATTGTAATCCTTTTTAGCGTTCTCTACCTTTGATTACTTTTCTACGTATATAATATAAAGGCTTATAACAACTGTCACAAGAAGCCCTTCAAAACCCGCCCAATATCTGCTAACATTCACCAGCACAAATACCATATAACATTTTCCACCGAAGCCTAGATAACTTATAAACACCAAAAAATATTTAAGTCTAAAACTATGAATTTCATTATTTACAATCAGATATTCACATCATCAAACTCAACTCCATCCTCCTATTAGACAAGGAAAAGTTTCAGCGTTGGATCAACATATAAATAAAGAGCTTGTCATGATGTCATCGGAAGGCCTTCAAAACCCCAAACATTGCAAAAACTATTTTTTTTTAAAAAAGAACATCCAAAATGCTTTTGTGATTTCGGAAATAGACTCATGTTTGGTCCAAAAATATTCTTAATTTATTGAGGATGTTGCGGCGCAAAAATAATAGTGGGGGTATTTTGGACTATTATGACGAAGACATTTCTATCAAAATATTTAGGCTGAAATACTTTTAGACCAAGTTGTAGGCGAAAATATTTTATTCAATTTCACATAGTTTAAGAATATTTTTGATTTTTTTTCCTTTATAAAATTCTTATGACGCCACTTGGAAGATTTATTAGACCTAATGAAACCTTTATACACATCTAAACATGTGACATGGTCTCCAGCAATTTGTCCAAGATACACACAAATTTAATGTACTTTCTTTTCATATTCATATTTATATTACACCGCAATAATTGTTTGAGACTTTTATTTGTTTTATGTTTTTTCTATAAGCATTTTAATTTATATTTTTATATAACATATTAAAATTACAAAAGATTAAAAATATTTTTAATTAGAAAATTAGTTATGCCGATTAAATATTTCATGTAATTAAATTATTAGCTTTTATCAATTTTTTATTTATTTTAAAAAAAACGACGGACTGGATCGATTTTTCAAAAAAAAACAAAAATCTTGAAATTTTTTTAAAAAATATTAAATAAAGTACATATTTTACTATATCAATTATGATTATTAGCATTTCAAAAAATGTTAGAAATGATTAGAAAAATTAATAGCTAATGTTGAGGATAAAATAAAAATATTATTTTTTCATATGCTAAAGTTGACATATAAAATAAAATTGACTTTTTAATATAATAAATAAATATAAATATTAAAATAAAATGCATTTTATACAATTAAATTTGCACTATTGAGTGTAAACATTAAAGCCAGCCACAAGGCTATGAATGCATTAGAGAATTTCTTTGTAAAGTTTGAATGGAATTCCTATTTAAAAAAATTCTTGAGAACTAAAATATTTGTGTGGGGCCCTGTTTTATACCATATCTTGAGAATTGTGGCTGAAGTTAATGTTTTGGACCCAGCTATAACTACACAACCCAAAGACCGACAAAAATAGTTGAAAAGTAGGCCCTATTTAAGCTTAATCAAAAACAAGTTGGCCTACCTTTAATTCAGAAGGTACAAATAGCTGCAGCACAAAAAAAGATTGAAATACCTAAATTATCCTTAAAGCAGCTGGTTAACTCTAGGGATAGATGTGACAATTATCACCAGATTATGTTGGGAGCTCAACTGTCAGGTAATACACCCAAGTTATAGGATTCACTTTCGCGCCTGGATAGCTGTTAGATCTTTTTTATCCAACCAACCCTGTAATTAAGGAAGTAGAGTTATAGTTGCTAAAACATCACTCTAATGGTGTATATTTTAACTCAAATTGAAACATAATAACTTGGCTCTCATATTGGTCTAATTTCTGTTTCCCTTCTTTTCTCCATGTAAGACGGAACAAAGGTTTTGATTTTAAAAAAGGAGTAGAGGAGTATAAGATTGGGAAATCGAACGTTTACCAACAAGGTGAAAGTTCAGATAGTTAATTAATTGATCTTTTGATAATTCTATCGAATACTACTAAAAAAGAATGCTTATTACAATGAAGATTAATGGAATAATCAACTTTTACAAAGAATACATCTTCTTTTGTTCAGTATATAAATAGGTTTTCTCATAGAAGCAAGCTGAGTAAATGTCTTTCTCTTTGTAAATACATATTTCTATATTGCGGTACATAGTATGAAGTGTCAATGTGTTGTTAATATTTAATGAGCTTGATAATATTAATTTTTTTTTAGTAATCTTGCTAAAGGTGGTTGAGTGCCTGCTAGCTGCTCGACATAATGTCTCAATGAATGCCTATCTTGTAGTAGTAGTTGTAAGGATATATACTATTAATCATGCGTTTAGACACTATATATTCTAACAATTTTGATAATTAAAAGCTTAAGCGGGAGATTGTTGAGACATATATTATTAATGATGAGATATATACTATTAATAATGTGTTTAGATATAATATTTATTATTGGACAATTGTTTATTTAATTTTAATAAGATTTATGATCATATGCTCGTTTACATATAAAGTAGTTGATTTAGTATATAAATTTTAGCTTATACAGATAATGGATTTCGATATTATTCTAGGCATATAGATTGGTTGTATTCTGTTAAGCCTCGATTAAATTTAGGACCCGAGTAGTGGAGTTCCGGTTTCAAGATGGAGACAAGTCCCAGTTTGGAAAGTTGGGTTTTTAATATAAAATTTTTATTCACAATCTAAGATGGAATTGGACAAGTCGGAATGATTGTAGCACAAGATTAAATATAATTTATCTTGATTATGGAAAACGGTGTTCCGATTTCTTGTGCAAATGCATTTTGTATGTATTGAACAGGATCGAGTTGAGATAGATGCTTTAGGCCGACTAGCAAAAACATATTTTCTAAACTGTTAAATGTACTTATATTTTCTATCTTGATATAACTATTATCAATTATGTACCTACACTTGTGGTTTGAACTAATACTTGTTTATTGATTAGAATTTTTATTTTATGGAAGTATGCTAAAATTTGTGTCACGCAAGTTGTATGTATGGTGGTTGTACGATGAGGCCCTTCGTAAGTGCTCAAATCAGTGGCTTTCATAGTGGACAGGTAAAATGTAATTTAAGGAAAAATTGATTTCTCTGTTTTGTTTTATGTATGTGCTTAGCTTTATTACCATATGTCCTTGCCTGGTTGCTTTCTCAGATAGAAATATGGTCCCTTTGAATGTGGACTACAACATTGTTAGCTTCTTACTTGTCTTGTTTTGTGTTATGCAAATGGTTTTTTCTCTGTTTAGCAAACTAAGAAGGTATTCACATATGAGTTTTATGTGAGAATCTGTCTGTTAGTCTAAGGTGCAGACAGAAATGTAAAAGAACTTAACTTTAACTTTGCCTTACAAACAGCTGTAATGCTGTATGTTGAATTTTCGGAAGGGGTGTCTGCATATAGTCAATTCATAGTGGACAAATAAAATGGTCTTACTTGATACTCATAATTCAAGAAAAATTGATTTCTTTCTGTTATTTATGTAGATATGTAGCTTTAGGATGAAGATTACTGTATGTCTAGTCTGGTTGGTTTTTAGATAAAACTATGGCCTTTGAATATAGGCTACAACAATTGTGCTTCTGACTTGTTGTGTTATGCAAATGGTTCTTTGCTCTGTTGAGCAAACAAGAGGGTATTCACATATGAGTTATGTATGAAGTCTGCTCTGTTAGTCTTAAGGTACAGACATAAATGTAAAAGAACTTTAACTGCCTTACAAACAGAGGTAGTAACGTACATAGAATTTTCATAGCGATTGTCAGCTTATAGTCACAATTCCATTTGTAAGTGGAGTTGGGTCTGGGACTGTTTTTTGTTTTAGGATTTTACTTTTCTGTACCAACTTGATATTTACTTTGTATTATTTTCAATTGGTGTTGGTCTATTGTCTGTATATATACATGTGTGTGTTCACGCGCGTATTGTATCTTAGAAAATATTATTTACAAACATACATAAGGAAATTTGTTTGAAAGCGATTGTCGAGCACCTTGAAATCAGCAGAGCAATATGATCTGTTGTTAAGCATATAGCAAGACTTGTTAGTATAAACTATGTCTCTTAGGAAGTAACTTTAGTAGTTAGGGTTAATGTTTCCAATGAGTCTAAGAGTTAAGCATAGTTAGGACTTTTAGCTGTGCTACATGATATCCACCATGTTTACATGTAATTGTGTCTTCCCTGCCATGTTTAGGATAGTTCTTTCAATAGTACATGATATCCACTGCTACCCTGTTTCCATGTTTTTATGCGCGAGAGTACTCTAAGTTGGAGGAGCAACTAATCAAACTTATTGAGCAGCCGAGTTATTGAACAACGAACATTTGAAACAATTCCTTGCATCACCCTGAAATGAGAGGAGACAGTTTGACTCGAATCCTGAACTTGATCTTGAATCCTAAGTTGGTTAATGATAGGTGGGGAATGTTTTCCTTTTTCATCAATACTGGCACAGTGGAGGCTCTACATGCAATTCCCCATGGGCCTCTCATTTGCCCTTACTCGCTCTATGATCCCACCCGTCTTCCTCAGTTCCTGAAAGCCCTCCAGGGGCCTTGCCCTCTTTCCTCGGCATTGTAATAACCACCTGAGCACTTCTGTTTTAGGCATTTCTTGGGGAATAATTGGCAGAGGTTGCTCTCAAGCATCATGTGAAGTGCCTTGACTTCGTTTGGTGCTTTCATGAGGCACATAACCTTGTAATTTAATCACATTCGTTTGGAAAGTACACAAAAATGTTTTAAGTTCCATGTTAACCATCAAAGGCTGAAGTGTTTCCTTGCCTAGAATTGCTTGCTTTTAAACCAATCCATCTTTTCTAAGTATCTCTGGATTCAAAATCTGTCTTGTCCGGAAGCCGAAAATCTTCAAGTTGATAGTTTTTTTCAAGTTTCTGTTTTTGAATTGAAAGATATCTGCAATTGCTGGATTAGAACCAATCTTAATCTGGTGAGATATCATATATTATGCTGCTCAGACTCTTCAAAAATGTCAGCAAGTCTCTGCGTGTAGGTCCTCTAAAAGTGGTGCATGCATTTTTAGAGGAATCAACAAAGATTAACTACAGCATTTTGGAGAGAGTCCGAGCAACATTGAATTTAGAAAAAGTATCTAAGACATGTTGGATGTCATTTCACAGGCTTGTTATGCACCTAGAAGCTTTTTCGGAGTAGAAGATTTACGATGACCATAGCAGACCATACACATATCAGAAAGGGAAAAGTCAAGACATTAATCAAGTGGTGATATATACCTGCATGTTTGTCATGGAAGTATTTTGACTGACAGAGCAAGAGAGGCTGATGTATACACACAACTTCTTACACTCCTGGGGACGGAGACAAATTTGAAGGGAAAATAAGAGCAGTTGTTCAATCCCTTCTTGATAATAGTATTGATGTTAAAGTTTATCTCGACTGAAATCGCCCACCCACCCATATTGAAGTATCACAGTGTTTACCAAGATGCTCTATTGAGGAAGTCCCTATAGTTGGATCAGCTGAGAATTCAAACTTTTTCCAATATTGGGTTTGAATTTTTTGGATTTTAAATTTTATTTTTAATTTTTTGGATTTTTAATTGGTTATTGGATATGGTACTATGAATTTTCGGATGTCGAAAATCCAAGTTTTATATTTTATATTTAGCTCTACCCATATGCCCAATACTAATAAGTCCGAAGATCGAATAGTACCTTACCTGATATACATTTAACCCTATTAATTTTGTTTCTCCTACAGATGACAATGCGTGTGAAACAATAGGTGATTTGTGGTTGGTGGTAAAGGGGAGGTATTTTGCTACAATTATTGTAGTTCCTAATAAGTCTGCCTTAAATGCTCAAAAGTCAAAATTAAAAATTAAAAATATTCAAATCGACTAGTCTGAAACTAAACTTAAAAAGTCCTGTTCAAGATGAACTTATTTGGATTATAATATTTTCAATTCAAAATTGAAAATTCAAATTGAAATTTTATATCCAGTAAGCGATCATCGTTGCTAATTGAGAGCCTCCTTTATGCTTCCAAGTTTATTTCTTGATTCTAATAGTTAGCTAAGGCTTATGGTGATGTTCAAGTCAGTTTGTGCATCTCAACTATTAGGTCATGTGCCAGCTACCTGCCAACTAATTCAAGTATCAAATAATTATGTCGAAGAAAATTTAAAAAGATAAGAAGAAAATAGCTCACTTTTTTTTAATTTTTATTGCTCATTAATTTGTTTAATCGCATTCAATCAAGTTTACAGAACAATGGCTCGGGGTTTCTTCAATTTGCAAAGGTAAAGATTTGTCAAGCAAACTTATTTTGATATTTAAGTGGAAAAGATAGAAAAGTTTCATCATTTTGAGTTTCAAAGGCTACTTTTCGATCTAAGGAGGAAATCGATTTTAGGCAGACTCGATCACTTAATTTTTTTTATACAACAATGTAAGAGAATGGAACGAGCAGAAGATAGCATGCGTTGGATAAAGCAATCCAATATATATAAATCACAGACACTGATCAAATCAACCTGCACTCAAAAGTATCCCTCAATTGTTACTATCACTAATAACAACGACCAGATAACTTTTAATAGTACAAGATCATTTTTATAACACAGAATATTTCATGTTTCTACTTATCCAGCTTCATGATATAATTATCAAGGACGGATATACCTTGTTTCAAGCGATGTCACGAGACACCATTTCATTGAAAAATAATTATTAGGCATGTTGATAATTAATAAGTCAAAATGAAAATGTTGATCGAGTATAAATATAACAAATGACATCGCTTATCATGAGACATAATACATAGATAAACACTTTAATTTGGCCTTAAGTGATAACTAAACACATCAATTTTGAGTGTATACATTTAAACACCTCAACTCGTTCGGCTGTGTCGGTTGAACCTTCACTTCTGAGAATGATTATATAGACACCTCCAAGAATTTATGTGTCGTCAGCGTCCGGTGTCAACGAGAGACAGTACAGTGCGGACGACTTGGAGTGTTTTGTTGTCGGAGTTTAAGCCAAGTTAAGGTATCTAAATATGTACTTCCAAAGTTAGAGTGTTTATTTGTCGGCTAGTTAAATTTGAGTGTCTAATTATGTATTTATACTCTTATCATCATAATAATTTATTTAGTTGTTCACTTTTTCAAATATTGATATCGCTTATAAAAAATTCTACAATACGCCGCTAATTACTCATGTGTCATATCTTATCAATCAAATATTCCAAAGAGGCAAAGTTGGTATTGTATAACTACAAGCAAGCAAGGACATTAGCCAGCTAGGAGGTGTCTACCAACATGCTCTCAATACATGCTCTCAATACTTTTTAGCACTGAAATAAGTCCTTATAATAAAAACTGCATGAAACAATATATCCAAATACTAACATGTATAACACCGAGGGATGTTTGGTGGTGATTTAGATATGAGTTATGCAAATATTAAATTCTGCAGAAATAATATTATATTTGATAGTTGGTTAGGAGATAAGTTATTCATATATAAAACTAATACAATATTTGATTTTCTATATAAAAACTTGCATAACTAATACATGTATAAGTTATAAGAGAATCTTTGTTTTATGTAGGATAAAAAGTGGAATAAGTAATACATGAATAATTAAATCCTACATAAAATGATACATAATTCTCCATTACTAATCCCACGTATTGTGTAACTCTAACCAGCTACCGAACGACCCACGAGTGAGCGCGAAGTCAGGAATGCTGTCTAGAGTTTCTCAGATATTTGATCTATCAATGCCATATAATTTTCTATCTATCTATATTATGATTTTGGACGAAGGATATTCAACTAATCTTTGAGTCTATGTAACTGCCGCCATTGTTAAGCGTAGTCCTCACGCTTGACAAGGCGAGTATTTAGGTGCCAGCTATTGTTTTATGATTCAAGAGCGAATTATTAAATATATATCTAACAATAATTTATATTTCACTTATTTTCACACGCATATCGAAACTAATCTAGAAGCTCGATCTGAGTCTCTGTTGAACCCTCAAACCTGCATTTGGATAAACTAAACATTGTATTTTTTTTAATTTTGTTTTATGGACAATGACGCAACCAAATTCAATATTTTCGACACAAAATTCAGATATACACAAGTGAATAAAACTATTGAAATGTAGCAAATATTTCATAAAATTAAAAAAAGCAAGAAATTTAAAATTCAGAAATTTGAAAATTAAAAATTTTAAAATTTCAACACCAAATTTAAATTCTGAATCCGTCTCCATCTATGCGCTAATTAATCACATCAGTCAGTTTCTTTTGCAGACCAATTGCAGTAGAGACCTGTTGATATATCACTCACCTGCAAGATAATGATTAAAAAAATCGAATTTTAATTTTTTGATCGTGATAATAAAATGTTATTATATATAAAAAATGATTGTTATAGATCTGACTATATAAATGAGAAAACTTGGATAAAGCCTTAAACCAAGTACTCATGTAAGAATTATTCATTCTGTCCCATTTACTATAGATTTGGACAAATTTTTTGGTTCAAATGAAAAAAATGAAAAATATTTGAAGTTAAAGTGAAGAAAAAAGGAAAATTCGAAAGTAAAATCATATATTTTCATGAATTTCACTTTCGAAAAACAAAATACCCAAATGTAAAATGAAAATAATGACGAATTAAAAACATAATACCAAAATCTTATCGTTTTAAATATCTCGATTGTCATGTCATTTCTATATAGGAGATCCATTTAAGGTAAATAAATGATGTTGAATTAAAACATAACACCAAAATGTACCAATTTCTTTTCTAACACATAAATTGAAACAGAAATGTATATATATATATTCTACCATTATTTCAAATACTTATTTGCAATAATATTGAAATATAATTTATGGTCTTAAAAGTTTTCTTACCTGACATTGGATCCTGATCAAAGTCCATTCATCTTGATTGAGATAACACAACTAACCACATTTAGGCCTTCATGAAGTAGCCATCTCAGCACTTTGGACAAGAAAATATTTCCTGTGGCTATTATTGACATTAATCAAAATCTCCATACCATCTTCATTATTCCTGCTTCAACACAATTATTATTTTGATCATCCAATATTGTAATATTCTTGATATTTTCTTGTATTATCCAACTCTTGTATATTCTTCTGAATGCTTTATATAATTCACAACTACTTGCATATGATCTGAATTATGAACGTTTTACCCTATATTTACAACAAACATTCATATCATATTGTAATCTAATTATAAAAGTCTTTAAAAACCAGGTAAAAGATGCACTACTACACAGAAACATGGGTAGCTACGAAACATCGGTCATCCCGAGTTAATTCATACGTTAAAAAGCTTCTGCTAATTGAATTTTTTAATCCCATTGGCAAATGGGATTAGCATAAATTTTTTGTTGTTTAGTTACATAATTTTTCTGTTTCTTATTCCTTGTTTTCTAAGAGTGATATTACACAATCAAGCTATTTAAAACGTAATTGTAGATACATCCAAGAGTGTGACCTAGTGGTCAATGAAAAATTGAGTTGAGAATATAAATTTTTAGAATTTTAAGAAAATACTGTAACAGATATCTCGTGAAACTAGTTGAGACGTGCACAAAGGTAGTCCCAATTTAAGTGTCTTACTTTTTTATATTCAGTAGCATTCTACATGGCAAGTTTAAGAGCATAAGATTTAGGGACTAACAACTTTAATTTAAGACAACAAGATTCAAAAGTCTTCCGAGCCCAATCAAACTAAGACACTTAAATTGGATCGGGGAGAGTAATATTATAAGCAAAGAGAAGAGAGGAAAATGAAAGTAGTAAAAAGAACAGAGATCCAGTTATCTCACCGCATTGAACTCAATGGGTATTAGAGATCTTAGAGAAGTAGCAGATTTGCCATTTCTTTTCCTTCTATGCCTTTTTAATATTTCTATGCACAGCTTTCTTGAGCTTCTTTGATTCATCACTTATTAACCTCTCCTTAGTACTATCAAGATTGTTAGTACCTTCGTCTTGTGAAGATTTATGTGTGATCACAACATGCAGGGCGTCGGGCATAATAATTGAAGGCCTTTTATTGGTGATGATTTATACGGCCGATCTAACTTATTTGAAATTGAGCGTAGTAATTGAAGTAGTTGTATTGACCGTTGAAGATTTATATAAGTGATCATAACTTGTTTGAGTGAGATATAATAAGCCAGCCCGAACCAACAAGATCCTGTATGAGATCTTGGTTTTCTTGTTGGGAAAATCCATTTAATTGGAAATTAGGAATCTGAAGTAGCTGGTGATGATGAACACGATCTTCACTAGTATTTTGTTCATTATTAGGTGAAGATCTCCCAAAGATAATTATTGTCCATTGAACTAATTAAGCTCTAATGGATTTTGATCTTCTTTTTGGTATTATAATGGAAAGATAATAAAGAAGAAGATACGTTAGTTAGGGTTTTGAGATCTCCATAATATCTTCATAAACAAGAAGATAATACACTAATTGTTTATTCGATATTTTTAATTAATGGTTACTATTCATATCTACGCTTCTTGTCCCACCATTTGCTTTCACACTAGCCTTTTAATTTATTTAGTTTCAAAGTTTATAGATGCTGACACAATGTAAAAGAATTTCTACCTTATCAAAATTATTACAACGTCATATTTATAAAAATTAGAATTAGTAACCTGAAAAATAAGACACATTATCTGCTCAACAAATTAAAATATAATGATATTGTAAGAATTTTGTATGCAATTAGTGTATATAAACTTATAAATAAATTAAATCCTATTTTAAATTATTTGGGTGAGATTGTTTTTTTATTTTATTTGGTTATGTATTTTGGCTTGCACTTAATTAGTGGAATAAACTTCCATGTGGTCAAAGTTTCTTAATTGATTATATGACTATGGTGCTTAAGTCAGAGTCTCCACACGATATTGAATATTTTATGTGATTTGCTATCTTTTATCAATATAGAAATCAGATAATTTTACCTATTAAAAATTTAAAATAAGAGAAAACATCTAATATTTTCTATATCAAAATTTTATAATTTTTCTCTTTATTAATTACCGAGCAATACCCTTAAATGCAGTCTCTCAAAGTTGTAATATATATATATATATATATATATATATTAATATTTCTTTATAAGAAAATAATGGAAAGCTAATCTTCGTGCCTAGTTTTCTTAGTCAAGCAGGTTGATAATTTATTTTTAATGAACTTTTTTTCCTTTCATAAACTTCTATCATCTTTTGCTCAAGTAGAAAAAAAAAAAACTAAATGAATGAATTAAAATTTTCGAAATAAGTTAGGTATAATATAGCTTGGTGAGTTGCAAAAGAGTTATGAGTATAATTATTACATGTTGGGTTTCTTCTTTTTCTCATATCACATCTAATCAATACAAAATTTAATTCTTTCAACAAGAAAATTTATTAAATAATTTCAAGTTTTTTTTCTAGAAGATAACATTGCATTCTCTATTAATATTTTTGTTATGCCACAAATATCTGGGACAATTATTAGTTCACTACTAATACCTGGAATTTGTCACTTTTTTCATAACATTTTGTTCAATCTACAGTCAATTTATAAAATGTTGGGTCTACATTATCTAATAGTTGTCCCCAATTAATGCATTACAATATTTTTCTCCAATTCTTTATGGAACAATAATTGAGTAATATAACTAGGAACTCTTTTCTTTCCTCCAACTATTATTAGCAAGTTTGATCGAATTTTCAAAATCTATTTATTAAATTGTTTAACGATATCTGTTGTTTATTCATAATTTAACAAATAAATAATTTTGTTGGAAAGGCTTACGTAACATGGATTTATAATTATTATTATTGAAAAGTGAAAATGTGATAAACATCAATATTTGAATTTGATTAAAGTTGAAAAAAAGTTATTAAGCTTTAAAATTCAAGTTCTAATAGTTTTAACTTAAAATCTGAATTAAAAAAAAAATTTAACAAGTGAATTATCTTAATAACAATAAGTATCTTTTAATGTATATATGATTAAAATTATAGGAGACAAACAATAAAAGCTATGTAAATGGTGAAATAAGTGAGTATTTTTTATTTGTGAGCTGTTGATTGAACCGATGAACAATATTATAGCTTATCAATAATAGCACAATAGCTTGTTATAACTTGAGTATTTAGGCAGTATTACTAGTAGAAATCACATGGGATACAAGTGGGGTAACACAAGAGTATGTTATAAATACAACCTTAGGATAACGTCTTCATAATATTTTACTCCTCTTTATGATCATTATATGCGCGTTCTGTACCTAACGTATATTGTTTTGTAACCACCATAGAGGTCTCGTGTTTTGGAGCCAGTTGGTTTGGGAAGCTTATCCTATTCGAATACTATTGATTGACTGAACTTATCTCTTCTTTAATTTTAATCTTAGATTTTACTATGTTTATTTGAAAATAGTGCATTTACTATAGTTTTCTTTCAATTTTACAGGTTTATGTGATCTAGAAGTGATTAGAAAAAATCCAAGTGAAACAAGGCCAAAAAGAAAATGAAAAAAAAAGCTACAAAGGAGGAAGTCGAAAACTGACAGAAAAATGGTCTTCGTGATCACTTGGGGAGTCCAACATAGTTAGCTCTTCTTCACGACTGTGAAGTCCTAGTCACGATTCGGGTCAATGAAAGTCAACACATCGCGATCGCAAAGATCTAACCGTGACAAAGAAGAAATATGGACGGACTTTTGAGCAGGTTTAATTTCATTTTTTATAAATCTCAAACCACATAAAGTTTGACTCGGCTCATTTCGAAAACCTTCTTTGACGAGTATAAGACTTTTTGGAGCTAGAATTTTACTCCACACTTGGGGGTTGAAGATTAGGTTGAGAACTTTCTTGAATTTTCTCCATTTTTTTTTTATTTCTTGTTTTATATTGAATATTTAAGTGTGTAGTATTTCATTCCAATTTTTTCATCTTATTTATGAAAATATTCTATGTTTAATGTTTGAATTGAATCTATTTGTTTTGTTTAAGTATTAAATGATTTTTATTTCTAATGGAGTGAGTTAATATTTTTAATTATTAAAAAATAAAATATTTTTTTTAGTGTTTTTTAAGGATTTAGTAACCACGGGACTCGATCATTTAACTGATTTAAGCTCAGAGAGAAAAATTGATGTTGGAAATAATTAATTAACAAGAATTTGGGGCGTTAACTATTATCTAATAAATTCGAGCTAGAAACAGGAGAACTACTTTATGTAGCCATTTTCGGATGTCCTTGATTGCTTTTAATTAAGTTAGAGATAGTCAATTAGGTAGTCTTGTTAGTGTTGAAAGGAACTAATATAAAATTGTCATCCGAGGCTAATTAACATAAACTAACTCTTAGTTTTAAAATCATGAAATACATTGGATCGTTACTTGAGAGTGATTTTTCTTGTATTCGTGCTTGTGACGTTTGATCATTTTACTTGCTTTCTAGGTTAGTCTATATTTGGATGAGAGCTAGAAGAAAAACTCTTTCTTCACACCAAATATGATTTTACCTAATAGGGTTAAAAAATTGATTGAAGAATGACATGAGAAAGGAAACCGGGATTCGAGCTCAGAGGAAGACTTTTACTTTTGACAAGATTAATTATGCTTATAATTTTTGTGTAATGACTCTCATAGTTGTTTTGAGATTTGTGCGTATTTTCTGTTTGACTCTTTACGTAGATTCTGTATATCACTTGTGATTTGTGGGGATGAGTTACAAGATCTCAAGGTGATCAAATGAATATTAGGTGGATTTTCCAGTTTTGAATGTTTGGAATTTAAAATGTTTGATCAAAATTAATATTCTAGGCTAACAAAGGTTGATTTAAGTTTGACAGTTCTATTAGATCCGGAAGGTAAGTTTTGATTTAGTTGGGTGATTGGTATGAATTTCGAGGCGATTAGGAGTGATTTGACTCATTGGTTGAATTTTGGGTTTAAAAAGTTAAGTTTATTGACCATGATCAACTTTAGGTTAAGATAGCGGAGATCGATGATTTGATGACTCCAATAGGTTCAAAACATGTTTTATGGTCAATGCGCTTATTTGGTTTGTTTTTGTGGGATTTTGAAAAAATTCCGAGGGTCCATTCAAAGTTTTGTTTGAAGTTTGATGTTCTTTGTCGGTATTTTACGAGGTCAGGTGGTGCATCTCTTTGAGTTGACGGTGTCACACCCTTTTTCTAACGACCACCGCTCATTCGATGGCGAGGAAACTGATTTTATTTATTAAAAAGTTTTCAATTAGTGACGTATTGAGAAGAAATTAATTTTATTTGTTGGGTAGCCACTTGGAATCAGAGTTCGGTGTTCCAAATCACCTATTGAATCCCTAATCAACATGAAATGACTCTTATTTTTGGTCATAAAAATAAAAGACAGATGGGAATTTTGTTGACCGAGGGAAGGTGTTAAACATCCCTCGAGTCATTGATTCTAGCACGGTCACTTTATCAACTCATGCTTTAAGCTAGAAAACTTAAATTTTGGATATGTGTGTAGTTTAAAGGACTTAAGAATTTGTTGGTTTGTCTTTCGGATTTGTTTTAAAAACTTTTTGAAATTAATTTTTAATTATTAATATGTGGTGTGCGGCGCGGCGCTTTCCAGCCTTACCACGATTTATTGATCGATGTCCTGTGCCTTTTGAGGCTATTATGAGTCGTCCCACCTTCTCGTACCTAAATGAGCATCGCGTACTTAAAAGTCTATCCTTCCCATTAATAGGCTTCAAATAGTAGATGAATTTTATTAAAATAAATTTATCAGTGCTTCGTTAACTCCGATCTCATAATTAATTATCAATTAAATTAATTAAAATTATAACTTTTTATATAAATGTTATTTTCAGCTTTGAGTTATTCGAATTAGTTTGATGTTATAAATTTATGTATTATCTCATTAATTAATTAGGCCATAAAGTAGTTTAGGCCGTGCATTTATCTTAAAGGCTAACATCAATATTTCATGCTTACATAATACTAAAAAAAAATTAAATGAAAAAGCACGCAAGCAATCAAATCGGCCTAAAGGTTTGCCTACCGACCCCAAAATCAAATACATTTCCAATTCCATAGCTGAGCCTAAATTCTTTAATTCACTCTTTTGCAATTTATTCATCCGAGAGTTGATCTTTCCTTTAATGCCTATTGTCTCTTCTGTCTAAATTTCTTATTTACCCATTAAATAACTTACAAAGATTGCAAATTAATAACATTGCTTTCACTATCAACAAAACACCATATGAGACGAAATTATTATCATGATAATCACAAGTAATTCAACCAAATACTATCAATTTCTGAACTGGACCGCTTCCACGGACGGAGTTTTGAACAGACCTCAACCAGAAAGCCAGCACCTCATTATAGATACCCATCACTAAAAAGATGAAGAAGAGACCCACAGATCAAAAAATAACCAAAATCTCAAAGCTATCAACAGACAGAAGGAGATCTGAAACAGAGACAAACATTATATTCAAAAAGCTTAAGATGAATTTTGTGTTTTCATAGTTATTGTTACTCAGGTGAATAGTCGAAGACGAGACGATGGCTGTTTGGCGAAAAAGATGCATCGTGGTCGACGCTATTTTCCGTGTATCTACATGCTCTCTCCGCCTAATTTTCTATCAATCCATGGTGTATATAGATTTTCTTGGAGGAGAAGAAATAAATCAAAAATCCACCAAATCCATAGTTCATGTTCTGTCTATACTCTCAAATTGTCATCTCTTTGTGACTTGTGGGATTTTCTGGCAAAGAATAAAATATAGAGTCCTCTCGTGCTCTCTCATTTTTCCTTGTGTGTGTGTGTTATCTCGTGTGCTTTTGGATAAGAAGCAAGAAGAGAATTGGAAAATATAAAAATCAATCTACCCTCCCCAACTCTCAGTCTTTTTGGTGTGTGTAGTGTATATGTGAGGATGAATGTAGTGTGTTTACTGCTTGGGAGAAGGTGTGTGGGAGTAATCTTGGAGAGGAAGAAAAATCTGTTCAGGTGTTAAAGAGTTTGTTGCAAAAGACATAACAAGAATCTTGTCAAAAAATTTATTGATTCTTTTTATTTATTTTAAATAATACTAATAATAACAATAATAATAAAAATGTTAAATGAAAAGAAACACGACACATCAACAATTAAATCTACCAACAGCCACCTTAACTTCTTTTAATGACTTTATTTTTAAACTTATTTCTAATTATTGAAAGATTCAATTAGATTAAACAAAATATTAATGGATGAAACAATAATCACAACTCCAATTAAATACTTCATCAGCAGACTCTTTGAATAAAACAAACATTAATAATAATAATAATAATAATGACTTGATCAACACATTTCAAGCACATTCATTCTCAATCAAAATATATGTGTATAGAAAATTCAAAGAGTAAGGGACTAGAGAATAGACCTTCACAGATGAATCAAAACTTGAACTAAGGACCCTGGGCCTCGATCGTGACCTCTTTCAAGAACGGACACATTGATGATGGTGATGTAAGGCGATTATTTGCCGGTGTCCGATGCTCTGTTTCTCAGGGTGTTTATCCCGGAGATGAAAAGCTCAAGATATCAATGGTGGGAACTATTTTGGTTCAAATCTATCCCATGGTGGTCATTGGCGTTTACAAGGTGGAAAAGAGGAGCTATGGCTAGTGGCTTCTGGTGATGATTATCGGATGTTTTAATGGAGAACAATATGGGAAAAGAAGCACCCTTACCAAAATCCCTATCCATGACTCTATATTAGTGTGTGTATGGCGTGTTTTTTTCTTTTTCTTTTTAGAAAAGGAGTAGTGTGCTGGTATGATGTCGTGTGTGTATGAGTATATGTGTTACTAGAGTGAATTCCTTCAAGATTGAAGAGGAATTATTTTTTGTATGTCGTGGTACAAGAGAAAAGGCCTATAGTGAGTGAAGTTTTGTTCACAAAAAGTCCAATTCAATCGTTATTAGTTGCCACAAGTGGCGTACACATAATTATTTATATCCGGTTTCGACATTTAAAAAGTGAACAAATTAATTAATTAATATAATAAGCTATATTAATAAAGAACTATTTAAACCATATTAATAAACATAATTCAATTAAGTACCATAACTCTTCTAAGCGATTTTTCATATTTTGAAATGTTTATAATAGCCTAATTAGAAATAATACTAAATTATTTTTCTATACAAGATTAAATAATAATCATGAATTATCATTCATTCTATTTAGTAAATCAATCTTAATAAACTTCATTGTCGAGAAGCAATTGTATGCCAAACCAAGTGAAATATCTTCCCATTGAAATATAATATGAATTACATATTAAAAGAACAATTTAGATATTTAAACCTTCATGGGAATTGGATCACAAGAAAATAATGGATATATTAAGAAATAACTAAGAAATTAAGAAGAAATTGGAGAAAAATAAAAAATTAAAAAAACTCAAAATTCATAAAAAAAAAAAAACCCCAAAATTTTTTATTTTTTCTCAAAAGTTAAACCACTTCAATAATCCAGTTACTAATTGTTCAAGTAATTTATTGTTTACAATATTTTTGGAATTGGTCTAGCTAAGCCGATTTATTTATCATAACTTGAATAGAGTTGGAAGTTCCGAACCTCAAAAGCCTTTAGAGTGTACATTTGTAAAAAATTGAGTGTGACTTTGTTTGCTACTTTACTTTCATATCAAATGTCATTGCACTTGCTAATGAATTTGATTTTTGAAATCTTCTCCTAGTATATTCACATAAGCTACTCATAAAAATAATCAAACTTGACTAAAATTTCTGGTACATTTGTTTGTTTAGTGTAAATGCAAAAAAAGAATTAAATTATATCCCGCTAATAGAAAATAAAAAATTATTTGTATTATATATAGGTAACTGTATCATCAATATATATATCAATATATATACAAAGGAGCGTGAGATGCGGCAGTCTGTTGGCATGTTTGTTGCTAATATATCTAAGTAACCATTTACGTGTGAGATGAAAGGAGTAACATGCTTTTCTTCCATACAAATAATTCCCTTATTTCTGTAAAACTCTTGCATTTCCTTCTAAGTTCCATAATTAAAAATTGTAGTTTTTAGAAAACAAATTTAGTGAATTGTGTGAGATACTACTTCTTCTTCTTCTTCTTACTTAATCTGTTTCTTCTTGAATAAAATGTTGGGGAATTTACTCATTTTGATCTTTTCCTTTTTCTTCTAAACAAGGGGGGAATTTTATTTTATATATGCATATATAGAGAGAGATTAAAAGATATGTCAAGTGATGAGCAAAACCAAGAGGTTCTTCAGCAACAGCTCAAAGGAAAGAAACTTTCTAGCGAGACGTTAAAACCACATGACTCTTTAGACTTGGAATCTAGCAACGTCCCCGGGGTCAAAAAGGTCCTAACTCGCACCAGAAAGTTTCACAATTAGAAATAAATGTGTTTCCAATCAAATGTGATATCATTTTTAAGGCTTGAAATCGAGATTTTTAATTAAGAAAGATAGATACTTAATTATCATCTTTATTTTTGTTATTTGACGATATATAACGAAGATTTTTTTTATTTGGAGCAGGGGTTAGAATGGTCAGTGATATTGAAATTGGCGTTTCAGAGCATAGGGGTTGTGTATGGAGATATTGGAACTTCACCATTGTATGTGTATTCATCAATTTTCCCCAATGGTGTAAATTATGAAGAAGATATAATTGGTGCACTCTCTCTTATCTTGTACACAATCACCTTGATTCCTGTCATCAAGTATGTCTTTATAGTTCTCCAAGCTAATGACAATGGAGATGGTAACTTTATTATTTCACCTCTTCCTTTAGAAAAAAAAAATGACCAAATAAATAGTCTGTTGTACCTTTGGTGGTAGGTTCAGAGTAGTCCTTTAAGTATCGCACAAACAATTTTANTGCAAAGATCGAAGGTAGGTTCAGAGTAGTCCTTTAAGTATCGCACAAACAATTTTATTGTTTTAAATTTGTTAAAAGTAAACAATTTTGATCTTCCCCATATATTTATTAAATTCTAATTGTTAAAATTTAACATTATTAGAGCTATTTCTGTTGAGAAATTTTATTTTAATTATTAATAACACATTTGACAAAAAAAACAAAAACAAATCATAGAATCAAATAAAATAAAAATTGCACCTTAAAAAGTTACAGCAACTCTAGAAAAAGACACTTATATATATATATAGTAAACATAAATTGCAAAGATTGCCTTCGAATGAGTTTCCATTTGGGGCAGAGCTAGAATGCTCAGGGTTGACGGACCCAATAACTTTTGCTCAAATAGTGCATTTAGGTTAAAAAAAATTCATAAATATGTGCACATATTAAATTTAAAACCCAATTGATAGCACTTGAAGTTATCATTCTAAAATTTAAAACTTATAAAGTTGAAATTCTGACTCTATTTCTAGTTTTCATTAAATATTTTCTACTTTTACAATTAAATTTAATAATTAGAGTTTAATAAATATTACCAAAATTGCTCACTCTCAAATGATATNTTAAATCTACTATCAGAAAATATAAGGGACTATTTTTGTCATTTACTACGAACTTACATGATTAATTTTTTTTTATTTTTAATTTTTTTTTTGAAAAAACAAAAATATACTACTTTTTATTGCAGGTGGTACATTTGCTTTATATTCATTGATATGTCGATATTCAAAGGTGGGATTACTTCCAAGTCAACAACCAGAAGACAAAGATGTGTCGACTTTCAAACTTGATAATTTGCCCGATAGATGCACACGTCGAGCTTCAATACTCAAGTCTAAGCTAGGACGCAGCAATTTTGCAAAATTCTTTATGCTAATTGCCACAATGCTTGGTACTTCCATGGTTATTGGGGATGGTGTCCTCACTCCTTGCATTTCAGGCACGTAAAATATTTATCTCTATTCAATGTTTATACCAATCTAATAAATATATGATACATATCTTCACATTATACTAATAATAGATTGAAAATGGCAATCAACTCCTTCTAGATCGATACTAATTTAGAAATTTTCTATTTAATTTGGTCAGTTTTGTCTGCTGTTGGAGGACTCAAAGCTGCAGCTCCCTCGGTCCTGACTCAAGGTACGTAGCTATTGCATCTTATTTGGCCAAATAAATGTTCTTTGCACGCTGAATTTAGGTGTATTACACGCATCATGCCATGTCAGTAAAATATATCTAATAAATATATTTTTTGAATAGTATAAACGTTCAAAAGGAATAAATTTTAGATAAGGTGTCAAAGTGAACAATGCATATAAGTTTAGGGGCGCTTATAACTTTAGCCTTTATTTTATGGGTTAATCATCCGGCTACTGAAAGTATATAACATGTCTATAAAGGTACTCGTTAATTTCAGTAAAATGTTTAATTTACCAACTATTTCAAAATAGTAGTTTGAATAACGAAAAAACTGTTAGGATCAAACACTTACCATCGTGTCAAAAGCTATAACTAATAGCAAGAGTGCGACTTTATTTTTTAACTAAGACCGCCAAGCAAGCGCCATGTTCCATCATGATTCTAACCCGAGCTATCCTATCCGCTTATGGACCTTGTCATAGGCAGGATGTTAACGTTACCAATAAAAATGAAATAAAATAGTTGGTAAAATTTCATATTTTGAGAAAGTGTAAACTAATGGTAGCTTATATATTGTAATGCAGGAAGACTTGTTTGGATTGCAGTAGCCATCTTATTACTGTTGTTTATGTTTCAAAGATTTGGAACTGAAAAAGTTGGCAACACTTTTGCGCCTGTACTTTGTGTGTGGTTCATTTTCATTTCTGGTATTGGCATTTACAACTTCGCCAAGTACGATCCAACTGTTATCAGAGCTCTGAATCCTAAATACATCATAGATTACTTCAAGAGAAACAAAAAGAATGCTTGGATTTCTCTTGGCGGCGTAGTTATGTGCATAACAGGTATTCATTTTCCTTCCAACAACCTTTTATAAATTTACAGAGAAACTAGGGAGTAAAATAATTGAACAATTGATTAATTGCAGGAGGCGAAGCACTATTTGCAGATGTTGGTCATTTTAGTGTTCGATCTATACAGATAAGTATGTGCTGTGTCACATATCCTGCGCTCATATTAGCGTATCTTGGTCAGGCTGCCTTTTTAAGGAATCACATTGATGATGTTTCTGATACTTTCTACAAGTCCATACCTCGTAAGTACAACATTTGTTCCTGAGTTTAAGTTCCATGCAATGACGGTTTAATTAAAAGCTAGTACAATTGATCTGACTAATCTTCTATAACAAGCTAAACTACAATGACAGTTCTTTATATTGTCGATTCATATAACTAATTAAATCTTATATATATGATTCAATCATGCTATATTTTCTCTTTTGCAAGTGCAGAAAGTTTATATTGGCCAGTATTTGCAGTGGCAGTGTTAGCGGCCATCATTGCAAGTCAAGCCTTGATTTCTGGTACTTTCGCTATAATCCAGCAATCCCTGGCGATGGGATGCTTTCCTCACGTTAAAATTGTGCATACATCAACCAAACATCACAGACAAATCTACATTCCTGAAATCAATAACATTCTCATGTTGGCTTGTGTCGTTGTCACTCTTGCATTCAGGACTACTGAAAAGCTTAGCAACGCTTATGGTAAGGATTTCTTACATCTCCGTGTATATAACTTAAATCCTTGTTAGTGATAACATGACAAAGATGTCTAACATGTGACAAAACAATTTGTTCACAGGAATAGCGGTTGTGTTTGTGATGATACTAACATCGTGCTTCCTCATACTAGTTATGATCATGATTTGGAAAACTCACATTCTTTTTGTAATCGTCTATGTTCTAATCATTGGCACAGTTGAGCTCCTCTATCTAAGCTCGGTCCTTTACAAGTTTATTCAAGGAGGTTACCTTCCACTGGTATTCGCTATGTTCCTGATGTTTATCATGTACGTATGGAACTATGTGTATCGAAAGAAGTACCTTTTCGAGCTAGAACACAAGGTTTCTCCCTTAAAAGTTAGAGAAACAGTGGATGAAACAAATTACCATCGCCTGCCCGGACTAGCAATTTTCTATTCTGAACTTGTTCACGGAATTCCACCAATCTTCAAGCATTACGTGGAGAACGTGCCCGCGTTACACTCTGTCCTCGTGTTTGTTTCTGTCAAATCGCTTCCCATAAGCATAGTGCCAGTAGAAGAAAGGTTCCTTTTCCGGAGGGTGCAGCCGTGTGATCTCTACGTGTTTCGGTGTGTGGTGAGATATGGATACAATGATGTGCGCAATGAGGAAGAGCCATTGGAGAGATTATTGGTGGGTAGGCTGAAGACATTTATACGAGACGAATCCATGCTTTCGATTAATGCAGCAGCAGAGAGTAGTAACAACAGAGTATCAACAGAACAGAGCAATATGGAAATGGAGAGAGATATAGGAGTGGTGGAGAGAGCTTATAGTGATGGGGTTGTTCATTTTGTAGGGGAAGAAGATGTCGTTGCAAGCAAAGAGTCTAATATTGCAAAGAGAGTTGTGATTGATTATGTTTTTAATTTCTTGAAGAGGAATTTGAGGCAAAGTAGCAAAGTTTTTGACATCCCTCACAAACGTATGTTAAAAGTCGGAATGATATATGAGCTTTAGCACATGCACATGTTGCGGTCCGATCCTTTCGCGGACCCCGCGTACAACACATACTGCGGAGTCTTAAAAGTAAGGAAGTTAATTAGTTTTTTAGTTCAAATTTTAGTTGAAGGAGACGACGGCGAAGCATCCAAACATATGTGCTACCCCTCAGTCTCCATCCGTCGAAAGGTCTTGGACTAGAAAATTTCTTGTTTTTTTGTTTTTCTTTTTTTAAAATCATTTTTTGTATATTCAAATTTAGTATAATTTGTTAGAATGTCACAACGTAGACGGAGAATTAGTATAGCGTCTTGTTTTGTAGTTCTTTCGTTTCAACTAGTTTGACTTGATTCAGAGTATAGAGAGTCAACTCAAACTAATTAATATTCGGTTTGAATTCAGATATAAAATTTTTAATTTTTTTATAATAAAATTTATATGTTTAGAAACTACATAAAAAGTATAAGTCACAATGATTAATAATTTAAAATATTGAGAAAGTATTTGAAAAATACATAGAAGTTGTTGGCTTCAATCCTCATTATTTTATATTGTGAAGAGGATACAACGGAAAAGGAATGTCAAAAAGTAGCCCTGAATCAATAACCTTGACAATCTAGACAAATGTGAAACCAGCTTACATGAATAAGAAGGTTAATTTGTTCAAAAACCATACTGCACAAACCTAAGAAATTATTTAACTAGAAAATACAAGAGTGAAGGGCCAAAAATACATCTAAAGTATTATGATTTTTTGAGTTTCATATTTGTACTATCACCAAATGTTTATAGAAACACACCTAAACTATCAATTGTTCCATTTTCCTTCCTAAACGATTCAGGTAAGAAAAGTGAGGAATAGATAGTTGAGATTTTTTTTGATAAATATTTGGTGATAGTTTAGATAGAAGAAGTAAACACCTGATAGAGTTGGGATAGAAAACTCAAAAAACTGAACACTTTAAGTGTGTTTTAATTTTGACCCTTCATTCTAAATACAATGATCACCAATATAGAGATTATTTTTCAAATACTAGTAGTCTTACTAGTAAAAAATAATAATAAAAGCACTATTTCTTATCGAAATTAAGTCAAAGATTAAGAAGAATTGAGAATCGACACTTATGTAAAAAGTACCAAGCTAGACAATTATTGTGTATTTTTTCACATATCTTAAAGACCATAATTAAAATCTGTCAGGGAGAAAAAAATATGGATTGCCTTTGTGGTTCATCCTTCTCCTTTTCTTCAGTAATATTGTTGCACAGTATATTAGGGTTGGTACTCAAGTCAATTGACCCTAACATATTGTTGCTTTCAACCATTTTGGGAACCTAGAAGCTGGATGATCCACGTATTAATTATTTGTCTCTTGATTAGTACGAGTTCGTCTAATATACTCTAATTTATAATCAAGTATTTATAATATATTATGATATCGTCAAAGATTTTACGATATATAAAAGTATCCAGTATTAGTGCAGAACCAACAAATGTATATATATAGATGGTACGAAGTT
>JACEIK010000411.1:164985-180513 GCA_018107945.1 Datura stramonium | reverse complement strand
CTAAGACATTCTTCATTCTCCCCTTAATAGAGTCGTTGCATCCCTATACCCTCTCTCCCTCTTTCACCGGACAACCAGCCTTCCTCTCCACAACACTACCTCTGTACCACCAGATTTTTACCGGAAAAATCCTCATCTTCCCCCTTCACCACCTCACCACCCTCTCCTCTATTTTTCTCTCCTCTCCTCCCTCCAAAATCCGGTGAAACCGACCACCCAGCCGCCGGATCTCCCTCTCTTCTTCCTCCCCTCTTCCCCTACATCGCGATCTCCCTCTTCCCCTCATTTTCTTCTCCGGAAAACTGCCGGAAAAACAACGAAATGGCATCTCTATACCCTTTTCCCTTCGCTGGAAACCACCATAAAAAAGCCGCACCTTCTCACTATTAAAACACCGAGAAACCGACCACCCAGCAGACCCGATCTTTAGGGGGGTCATGCATAAGTTTGGATCTGAACAGATCTTCACAGATCTGTCCGTAGAGTTTTCTCCATTCCCTTTTTGTTTGTTTTTTAAATTAATTAATTAATTGATCGTGTTTGCTGATAGTATGCTCGTCCATGAACGTTTTGATTATTATCTTATGCTTACCTCCAGATTTTCGTACATGAAGTCCCTTAGATCTATAAAAAATCTGACTATATCGCATTTGATTATTTAGGTTCGTGTCTTAGTATGTGAATATATCATCGTTTTACTATTATGTTGCCATCTGTGTCGTTGTGTGAACTCTACTGACTTGAAACGAAATCCATGACATATTGACATTTTCATGAACATAAGTGCTGGTTTTATCTCTGTCATACTTATTTCTTTCGTCAAAATGGGAAGAATTAAAAGGTTTTACAAATCACAATAGCAATAATGAATTCGTGATTAAGGTGTGATACATTTATTGCTTTTTGTTTAGCTGAACCCCATTGATTTAGTTGATAATTCCTATCTGATTGCCTCGGTAATTTTCTTTTGTTTAATTAATTAGCATGTTAAATATAGTAAATTAGGATCCGTTTGCAGAATTTAAAATAATGGCGAATACCCTTATTTGACTTGCTTCTTTCCCAGCTTGACTATATTATTTTAGATTTGATTTGTTATATAATTATTGTGATTATTTCCGTACCGTTGTGCTAGGTTAATTCATTTATTTATTTGTTTTAAAAGTTTGTTACTTTGTCTTAATTTAAGATAAAATTGCCTTCAACGATTCTTTCCATAGTCAATCTAGAGTTTGTTAAATATGGTAAAATCATATTAGTGCTCATACTTTCCTTAATATGGTGGGTAATTCTCGCGAGTTACCATATAAGGTAATTGTGAGATTTACACTTATCTGATTTGAATTACTTCCTTTTTAGAATAGATTATTGTAATTCAGCATTTAATTTCTGACTTAATTATTGATTGTCTTTTAAAATAAATTTGGAAAAGGTTATCATTCCATATGTTTGGCTAATTCCTTCCTTCTTTCAATACTTGCAATTATGGTAAACATATTTTTATTCCCCTAATTTAATCAATTAATTTATTTGCACATGGTAAGAAGTTATTTTGGAATTAATTTATGATATTCCCTCTCCCTTTATACTTTGACTGATTAACTATATAAAGGCACTTTCCTCCCTTTGAGATTATTCGAACACTGTGATAAAAGATTACTCTGCTCTTAAAATACGACTTTTCTCTCTCTAATTCTATATTTCTTCCACCCGCTTCAATAAGAGCACTGCTCGGGATCCGTGAGATCCTTGTGATCTTGATGTATTGAAGGTTTGGGTCTCAATCATTGAGACAGTCAGTCTGAATTTGTTGTTCATTGCTCTACTCTTTATTTGATTAACCGGTTAGTTATTTTTCGCTCTCTACTTTATGATAACACAATGTGTAAACTTGTATATGCATCATGGTAATTCTTTAACTATGATATTCTTAAGTTTCATAATATATGATTCAAATCTATTACATTAGTATTCTGTAAAAACCAAATAACTTGTGAATTATGAATTTTCGAATATGTGTTTGTCCGTGCATATCTGTTGTGTCATTGGTTTAACAGAGTATCCTAGTCTGGAACAAAGAGTCGCCCGTGATACAAAGGAATATGAATTTATTTATTTATTTATTTTTAATGTTTGTATTTATTTGTTATTTTATTTTTTCCAATTTGTAATAATCGTAAAAACGATAATAAATAGTGAAAAGGGGCCTGGGGGCGGGGATTGTATGTTTTTTTTCTTTTTCTAATTGCTAATCTCGTAGAAATCATGCCTATAGAAATATTATAACATATTCCACGTTAGAAATCATGCCTATAGGGTTCCAAGCAATTTAACTTGAAATATATCTTATGACTGCATCTTATAAGCACTGTTTAAGGGAATTTAATATGTGTAACACTAGATCTCATACTTATAGGAACTTAATCTAAAATGAGTGGCTGGAAAAGTGTTTGAGGTTGATTTGTTAAAAGTGATACCTGCATAAGCTATAACATTTTTTAAATTTGAAGCATGTGGCGTATAATGTAATAAATCTGTTTGTATAACTAAATGAATTCTTATCTTGTGCATCCCCCGTTTAACCTTGAATTAATCCAATAATAAGGCCGGAGTAACTGATTAGAAAATCTGCCTATACAATTTGTAATTGTCATCTTTTTCAAGAACTGCGTGTTATTTCCAAATAGAATTCTGCAATTATTTAATTACAGTTCATTTTTTTTGCAATAATTAGATACCATGACTTTTAGGATAAATAAATAAATAACCAGTTAGAAGTTATATGATGCTTAACGTGTTTAATCTAATAATTAGAAGTTGTACTTTCATATTAATATGAAAATACAGTTGTTTAATCGTGTCAAAAGTCTCCCTTTAGAAGCTGGATTTCATATATAATAATTTGCGTGCATTTATTCTTTAAAACTCATGTCTGTATGGTTTACAAATATGTTCGCATCAGCTTAGATATTATGTTTTAATTATGCATTTTAATTTTAGAGGCCTATTTGAAACCTATATTTGCTAATATGTCTCAACATATTTGTTTGCGTTTAAGTCACCTTTTAAAAACTCTAAGATTTCTAGACCCCAAATCCAAATAGTTGTCCAACGCCTCTTGGACGTTAGGTTTGGGGCAAATTCTAGGCCGTTAGTTTTCTTCACCTAGAGCGCTTTAAGTTAATAATTAATCAATTAAGCGGGTAGCGGAAAATGATAGTCCGTGCTCGCTGGATAATACGGGAGATGTAAATCATTGCGAAGTATTATTTAAGTTGCACGGGGTGATCCCTTTAGGCTAAAATTACCCCTCCCTTTAAGTGTAGAACTACGTCTGGCCTGATTCCCTTAAGGGATACGTAGGTGCCTTTTCGAGGTTCGGCCCCTTAGTTTTAAAATTCATTTGTTTGTTTATCAAAGTTTGTATTTAGTTGTAAATGTTATTATAATCATTTGTAGCTTCTTTTATATTTTGTCAACTTTTAAATCGAATTGCCCATTGTTGTAACTTTTAATAGGGAATATAATTGTCTTTGAATACATATTATGTAATTTCTTTCTTCTCGCTTGTCTTGTTTATTCACTTATTTTATCAATCTAGTTTTAAATTAAACAACGTAAGTTAAAATCAATCTTATTTGCTCGCCTAGTTAATTTTTCCCGCATATTAATGGATCCGGCCGGAAACCACATTTGTGAACCTCGAAAGGTGCCTAACACCTTCCTTTCGAGGTAATTTAAGCCTTGCCCGACTCTGGTGACCTAGGCTAGTAAAACAGTCCCTTAGGTTAGTACGGTGCCCTAACGCACTCAAAATCGTTAGGTGGCGACTCTTCTATAATAATAAACCCTTAAGAGTTGTCACATGTTGAATCCCGCTTTTCGCGAGAAAAATGGGGCGCGACAGCATGGCAACTCTGCTGGGGGAATTTTTAGGTTTATACCACAATGTATTCATTTTATGTGGGGATTTATTTGAGTTCTAATTTTTTTTCCTTTTTCTTTAATTCGTTAACTGGCCGATTTAAATCTTTTCCCTTTATTTGTTCCTATAAATGTTTATTCATTTCCTTATTCATTTTTACCATGAAGTTACTAACATTTTTCTTTCTTTTGTTTTTCATTCTGATGTCTATTATTTTCTTCATGGATTGTAACATGCAATGGTTATTTATTTGTATAAACTGCTGTATTTTATAAATTGTCATGCCGCTCATGCTTTTCCCCACTTGGGAATCTCTCACTATCACACACAACAACGATTGTGTGGTTTCACGGTCGTTCATTATTAAAACACCACCAAGGATTGCCTTATGATTTGGTCGATCAGCGGTGCGTCGACGGTCATAAGCTTCCTCACTCTTGAGTTGTCCGCTCAGGAGAACCGTGTCAAACCCACTCGTATTCCTAGATCTTGACCGTGTACGCCTTTAGTAAGGTGTGCACATCATATTAAACTTAGAAAATCGTGACGCCCATGACACGTCAAAATTAATAGGAAAACCTTGCCCTGAGTCTTAAGGAATTTTAAAATCTCGAGAAGGACGATCCATAAATTATGTGCATTTTGAGAGAAAATAATGTTTAAGTATTGTCATTTTTCTCCTGGTGGGTAGGTTAGTTTAGCCTTCTTTGTGTTGCAGGTATAATGAGCTTCCCTACTTGCTATCCGAGATTTGGCATGGTTTGGTGCATGCCCGTGGGAAAGAAAGTATAGTGGTGCGATTTAGAGGAATATGAACAAAACGAGGTGAGGAAAGTATTGGGGCACTTACCTTCTCTTATGCAAGTTGCTCCATGTCAAGAACTTATCGAAGCGGCGACTGCATTTTAGGATGAGAAAAGGGTTATTTTCAGATTTGGCGACATTGAAATGATTCCATTGTTGGAGGAAATTGGTGGGTATGTAGAAACGTGAGCCTGTTATGGAGGAATAGAAAATGGGAAAAGGCTGAGATGATTATACCCAAACGCGTCAGCCTAGAAGATGCGCATGACAAGTTGGGACTGCAAGGTAGCAACAAGGTGTCCTACGTAATGAAGAGGAGGATGCTGGGAAATTATTTACTCAACCGGTTTGGTCACAATTCATCTCGCGAGATCTACAAAATAGAGAGTCCCGATCCAAGCTCGTGGATGAGCAAAAGAATATTTGCATTCATGGTTTATTTTCTAAGGATGGTGGTCTTCCCACGAGGAGCCGAGGAAGACATTGATATCCGCCTTAGTTTGTTCGTTCATGCCTTGTGCAAAGGTGTTGACAAAGGACCTTGCACAATTGTCCCAATGATTGTGGCCGACATCTATCGATCTTTGGGAAAATGCAAAAATGGGTTTAAGCATTTCGAAGGATGTAACTTGTTGCTTCAACTCTGGCTTATTTAACATCTTCAAAATGTGTGTAGCAATCCAACCATGCCTCGATCTACAGAAACAAATCACATTGTCACTCATTATTACAGGGTCACTATGGGTGTTAAACCGATAAAAAGGCCCGAGGAGGTGGAAAAATGGGGTCAAATGTTGAGTAATCTGACGGAAGACTCTGTGCATGGATGTTTGATTGGTTTCCAAGATCTAAATTCGGGTATATACCAAGTCTCGGTACTATTTGATTTTGATAGGACTCCGAGATCTTTAATCGTACTCTCCTATGCGGACAATGCATCAAGCTTGAAGAATGCAAATAATACCCAGGGTTGCCGACATGGATGCATACCAAGTGGATTACAAGGATAATCTTGTTCCGCATGCTCTGGACATAGCAAAAGCGTGAAACAAAAAGATCTACCTCGATGAGAAGAGCATAGAGGCTAACCGATATCAGACAGGCTACGTAACAGGATACATCGAGTGGCTACATGACGAATGGGCTGGTACTGCAATATTAAGTGTTAAACGAGTCAAGCATGTGGAGGAAAGGAAGCCCAAGCACAAACCCTCTATCGCCGCCTAAAGAGAAAGGTCCAAGATTCTGAGGCTTGTCACCGGCAGTTACACGATGATAATTCCAAAGAAATTACTGAAATGGGCAAAGAGTTGGAGTACTGGAAAGATCGCGCCTTAGGTTTGGATTCAAGGATACAAGAGTTGTGCGAAGAATTCAGCAAACATGGAGAGGAATGCCTGAATGGGGGAGCTATGGGGAAGGATCAAGCATTGGCCTATCTTCTGTCTAGTTGCCACCATTTTGACAAAGTGCTGGAAGATCCAAAGAAATTAGACCCGATGAAGAAGTTTTTAAGATAAAATTGAATGCTATTTTCATTTAGTTTGTTTTCTTGTATGTTGCAACATTTTAATAAAGTTTTATTTTGGGGTTTATTTTTGCAGAAAAATGATAATACTTAACAATATGTTTTCTCTCAAACTCGTTAGGCCTACCTCTGGCATAAAAGAGGCTCCAAAATTAGGAAACGCGTCAATATTTTGTTTGATCTTTACTTTAATTAGCATTATTTCTAACATCTCTTACTAACTGTGGATTTGTTTGTTGTTTGTCTTATTTTTGCCCTTCCCAAAGGTTGATCTGTGCAAACCTGACCTACTATACAAGGTCCAAAGGGGCTCCTCCTTCTTCTCCTCCCATTTCTAACCGCAACAAAGGGAAGAACAATATGGATGAGCACAACAACATTTTAGACAAGAGTGGTAATGATACATCTAGGGATGAACGAGATAATTCCGAAGGGGTCTGCCCTTCAGGTTACAACGAGGTGATTATGAGGCTCGAGCAGAAAAATCTTTGAGCTTCAACAAGAGTTAGCACAAGTTCGCATCTTAAACAACCAGACAACGTTATTTGGGGATTAGAGTTGACGCCTCAACTTCAAAAGCACCGGCTAGCCTCCCTATGTCTTCAGCACCCGCAGCTCCACCACAAGATACTCTACCCCAATATTACCAATACCCTCCATATACATATCCAAATTCACCAACTCCCGTTACCTCCCATTACCCATCACCAGCCCAAGAGATACTTTCCCTGGCCAATATAAATGCAACATATGCCCGCACTCATACCAACCCAATCTATGTTGAGACGACGCCTGTGACTCACCATCCGGAGGAATCTGAGCCTTCAGAAAAGGATAGACTGATTCAGACTCTAGCAGAGGAGTTGAAAAAGATAAACAACAGATTGAAAAGTGTTGAAGTCACCAAGGGGATAACAGGTTTGGATTATGAGGACCTTTGCATACATCCTGACGTTGAACTGCCGGAGGGGTACAAACCTCCCAAGTTCGAACTGTTTACTGGTACCGGTGATCCAAGGGCCCACCTGAGGTTGTACTATGACAAGCTGGTAGGAGTAGGACGAAATGAGAAGATAAGGATGAAGTTATTCATGCGAAGTTTGACCAGTGAGGCTCTTAGCTGGTACGTGGAACAAAATCAGAAGAAGTGGTTTACCTGGGAAGAGATGGCAGCAGCCTTTGTAGAGCATTTTGGATTCAATACAGAAAATGCACCTGATTTGCATTACATACAAAACCTCAAGAGGAAGCCCATTGAGACTTTTAGGGAATTCACAACTCATTGGAGAACCGAGGCCGCCAGAGTGCGACCTCCAATGGAGGAGGCACATATGAAGGACATTTTCATGCGGACTATGGATCCGCAAGTTTATGACAGATTGATGTTATTCAGTGAAAAAAGATTTGCAGAGATCATCAAGCTAGGAGAGAATATTGAAGACGGTATCAAGGATGGTACCATTATCAATTTGAATGCATTGCAAGCGACTAACAAAGCCTTGCAGTCTGGAGCTACTTCAGAAAGCTGCAAGAAGAAAGAAGTTGGCACTGTTATGATGGCCCAAGATCTAAAAAATTATGTTTACAGACCGCAGACTCCAACCCCACACTACCAAATTCCAACCTCGCATTACCAGACTCCACCCTACCAAACTCCACCTCCATCATATCAAGCTCCATCATCACCATACCAAGCTCCATCACCATACCAAACTCCCCATTCTTATCAAGCACCGTATCAAACTCCCCCTCCAACACATTTCCAAACACTTCCATCACATTATCAAGCCTTCACTTATCCCATCTATAGCATACAACCCTCTTATCCATGACCTTCTTCCTTACCGAGCCAAAGGCCTAGGGCTCAATTCGAAAGGAGGCCAACAAAAACTTATACCCCGTTGGCAAAACCGATTGATCAACTGTATGTGAGGTCAAAAGAAGCTAGTTACATTGAGCCTATACCTGCCCTCTCGGTCGACACCCAAGCTAAGTGGTATGACCACAACAAAGTGTGCATATATCACTCAGGCATGAGAGGGCATACTACAAAGTCCTGCAGATCGTTGAAGGAAAAAATACAAAAGTTGATTGATGCAAAGGTTATTCACCTCAAAGATCCGGCACCGAACATAACGAGTAATCCTCTGCCAAACCCCCAAGTGAATATGATTTCTTGTGAGGAGGTTGAAGATTTATCGAATACCATTGGGGTAATCGAACAGAAAGTAGGTTCTTCTTCAGATCCATCCATGACAGTGCAGAGACGTCCTCCGTTTGAGGTTGAGGTAGCTACGCCAAGGCCTCCATTCACAGTGGTAAGAGCTGCTCCGACTTCATACAAAACGGTGCCCTGGAACTATGAGGAGAGTGTCTCACGAAGAGAAAAAGTGTTGGAAGTTGATGCGGCACAAGGAGTAACTCATTCTGGACGGGTGTACACTCCCGACACTCTGGATCAAGGGGCCGGCAAAGGAAAACAACTAGCGAATGGTATATGGAAGAAGGTGCAAGCAAAGGAATACTCTGTGGTGGAACAGTTGAGCAAGACCCCGACTCAAATTTCTATTTTGTCCCTTCTACAAAGATCTGATCAACACCAAAAAGCTTTGATGAAGGTGTTAGGAGAAGCATATGTTCCTGCAAGCATATCTAGCAGTAAAGTGGCCCATATGGTGGGTCAAGTATTTGAAGCCCAAAAGATCTCCTTCCACGAAGATGAATTGCCTGTGGAGGGCGTAGCTCACAATAAAGCACTACATGTCACGGTGCAGCACTCGGAAAAGTTCATCACCAAGGTGTTAATTGATCCAGGCTACAGCTTAAATATTTGCCTGTTGAACACTTTGACCTGGCTGGAAGTTGACCTCTCCTGAATTAACCTATGGAAGATGAACGTTAAAGCTTTTGATGGCTCACAAAGAAACACCGTGGGAGAAATCGATCTGGATGTGCTAATTGGCCCTGCCACATTCACTATAACATTTCAAGTAATGGACATCCCAGCCTCCTATAATCTATTGTTGGGACGCCCATGGATTCATGCTGCGGGGATGTGCCTTCAACTCTGCACCAATGCTTGAAGTTCGAGTGGGATCACCAAGAGGTCGTGGTCCACGGGGATAAAAGCCGTCCAATCTATGCTGCTCCCGTTATCCCTGTCATTGAAGGAAAATTAGGTTTGGATGGGGAGAGTTTCCACACCTTAGAACTTGTCGCTTTCTTCGAGGAAGGAAGGTGGCGGAGCGACAAGATTTTGAGTACGCTGCTGTGGTTGGGGTTTGAGCCAAGCAAGGGCCTTGGAGTCTGATTGCAAAGGATGTCGGAGCCGCTGCAAGTGGCAAAACAAAAAACCACTTTTGGATTAGGGTACCAACCCACTGCCGAGGAGCTGGACAAATGGAAGTATCCTTTGGGAAAGAAAAGTTTCTTGTTGTCAAATCCACTGCCTTCACTTCGGCAAACCTTCGTTTCTGACGGTTTTCTTGATATCAAGCGGGCCGAGGAAGACGCCGTGCTGCTCAGTTTGAGGAATCTATTTTTGAAGGAGCCAAGTGATAAAAATTTTCATGCCATTATCAACGAGGAGGAAGGAGGGATCCCACAACAAGAAGCGGGAGTTCAAAGAGGAGTCGCTAATTGGACAGTTACTCCATCCAGAGCTCGCTGGGCATCTGGGTAGAATAAAAGGATCAGTTTTTATTGTTTCAAAATAAAATATTTGTTTTCGAAGTTGTTAAAATTTATTTTTGAATATTATTTAAAAATTTTGAGCAAGTTTTTCAATTAATAAAATTATTTTCTTTTCATATAATTGATTCAGTTTTATTTATATTTTTCAGCATTTCTAGTATTGAACACGTTGAATCTAAGGCCATGACTTGTAATGAAACTACACGGCATAACCTAGGCAACTCATTAGAAGCCGAAGCGGATGAGGTACCGATTGAAATTGTCAAGGAAGTAGAAGAGTTTGAAGACAAGCCCAAAGCAAATCTGGCAGAAACCGATGTGGTAACACTGGAAGATGCAGAGACACCTAAAGAGACTCAAGTTAGCACTCATTTGCCGAAAGATGAGGTTGGGGAGTATATAGAGTTTCTGAAAGAATATAAGGACGTCTTTTCCTGGTCCTATGCTGATATGATGGAGCTTAGCCATTCCATAGTAGCGCATAGGTTTCCTAATGACCCAGCATATCCTCCTGTCAAGAAAAATCCGAGGAAATACAAGCCTGACATGAGTCTGAAAATCAAAGAGGAAGTGGCTAAGCAGATCGACGCTGGAATCCTTAAGGTAGTAGAGTATCCCACCTGGTTGGCCAATATTGTGCCGGTGCCAAAGAAGGACGAAAATGTCAGAGTGTGCGTGGATTACAGGGACCTCAACAAGGCCAGCCCTATAGATGATTTTCCGCTGCCAAATATTCACATCCTTATTGATAATTGTGCCAAGCATGAGACACAATCGTTTGTGAATTGTTTCGCTGGCTATCATCAGGCCAGAATGCATGATGCGGATGCTGAGAAAACTGCCTTCCTTTCTCCATGAGGGGTATATTGCTATAAGGTGATGCCATTCGGGTTGAAAAATGCCAGAGCTACCTACATGCGGGCCATGACCACTATCTTCCACGACATGATCCACAAGGAAATTGAGGTTTTGTAGATGATGTCATCATTAAGTCAAAGAAAAGCTCAGATCATTTGGCAGACCTCAGAAAGTTTTTCAATAGGTTGTGGAAATATAATCTGAAGCAAAATCCAACAAAGAGTGCATTTGGTGTTCCATCAAGAAAATTATTGGGATTTATCGTCAGCCGTCGGGGTATCGAGTTGGATCCAACTAAGATTAAAGCCATTCAAGAGTTACCTTCGCCAAGGAGTAAGAAGTAAGTCATGAGATTTTTAGGACGACTCAATTATATCAGCCGTTTCATTGCTCAATCAACAGTTATTTGCGAGCCTATCTTTAAATTGCTGGAAAAAGATACTGCTACAGAGTGGACTCCTGAGTGTCAACAAGCTTTTGATAGAATCAAGGAGTATCTATCAAAACCTCCGATCTTAGTCCCACCAGAACAGGGAAGATCTATGCTTTTGTATCTATCTGTGCTAGAAAATGCCTTTGGTTGTGTTTTGGGACAACATGACAAGACATGGAGAAAGGAACAAGCAATATACTCTTTGAGCAAGAAGTTCACACCATATGAGGCTCGATATACATTGCTGGAGAGGACGGTATGTGCTTTGACTTGGTTTGCTCAGAAGCTGAGGCACTATTTATCTACTCACACGACCTATCTGATCTCCAGAATGGATCCGTTGAAGTATATTTTTCAAAAGCCCATGCCGATAGGGAAGCTAGCTAAATGGATGATATTGCTAAGTGAGTTGGACATTGTATATGTGACGCAGAAAGCGGTAAAACGGCAGGCTCTTGTAGATCATTTCGCGGAAAACCCTGTGGACGAGGAGCATGAATCACTGAAGACATACTTTCCCGACAAGGAGGTAGCCTTCGTAGGAGAAGATATTGCCGAAGAGTATGATGGTTGGAGGTTATTCTTCGATGGAGTAGCAAACTTCAAGGGAGTAGGCATTAGAGCTCTGTTGGTATCAGAGACTGGGCAGCATTACCCCGTATCAGCTAAGCTTCGATTCCCTTGTACTAACAACATGGCTGAGTATGAAGCTTGCATCTTAGGTATTCGACTGGCAGTCGACATGAACGTGCAGTCGTTACTGCTAACTGGAGACTCAGATTTGTTGATGCATCAAGTGAGGTGAGAATTGGCCACGAAGAATGCGAAGATCTTTCCCTATTTGCATTGCGTGCAAGGACTATGTAAGAGGTTTGTCAAAATTGAGTTCCGGTATGTTCCTCGAGTACAGAATGAATTTGCAGACGCTTTGGCTACATTGTCTTCGATGATCCAGCACCCCGATAAGAATTACATTGATCCCATTCCCGTTCACATACATAAGCAACCGGCTTATTATTTTCATGTTGAGAAAGAACCAGACGGTGAACCATGGTATGCTTACATCAAAAGTTATATGAAGAATAGGAGTTATCCTGAGCATGCTACAAGCATCCAAAAACGCACGGTTCGGAGGCTGTCCATTCAGTTTTTCCTAAACGGAGAAATCCTTTATAGGAGGACCTCAGATTTGGGATTGCTAAGATGTGTGGATGCTAAGGAGGCAACAAATTTGATTGAAGAAGTCCACGCTGGAACTTGTGGTCCTCACATGAATAATTTCGTATTGGCAAAGAAGATCTTGAGAGCTGGCTACTTCTGGTTGACTATGGAGACGAATTATATCAAGTACGTGCAAATGTTTTATCGATGTCAAACCCTGATTCGAGCTCCTCCCAAAGAGCTTCATGCCACGAGCTCGCCTTGGCCATTCACATCTTGGGGAATGGATGTAATTGGTTCCATCGAGCCTGCAGCGTCTAATGGACATCGATTCATTTGGGTTGCGATCGACTACTTCACTAAATGGGTTGAAGCTACTTCTCACAAGTACGTCACAGAGAAGGTGGTGACAGATTTTGTTCGCGACCATCTTATTTGCCGATTTGGGGTACCTGAGTCTATTATTACCGATAATGGTGCTAATTTGAATAGTGACTTGATGAGAACGACGTGTGAAAACTTCAAGATCAAGCATCGGAATTCTACTGCGTATAGGCCGTAGATGAATGGAGCCGTGGAGGCTGCAAACAAGAACATCAAGAGGATTTTGCGCAAGATGATCGATAACTACAAACACTGGCATGAGAAGTTGCCCTTTGCTTTGTTGGGATATCGTACCACTCTCCGGACATCTACTGGAGCCACACCTTATATGCTGGTATATGGTAATGAGGCAGTGATACCAGCTGAGGTTGAAATTCCTTCGTTGAGGATCATTCAAGCAGCAGAATTGAGCGATGCAGAATGGGTGCAAAGTAGATTTGAGCAACTAGCACTTATTGAGGGAAGAAGGATAAATGCAGTCTGTCATGGTCAACTTTATCAGAATAGGATGACTAAGGCTTTTAACAAGAAAGTTCGACCAAGACTTTTCACTCCTGGGCAATTGGTTTTGAAGCGGATTTTTTCACACCAAGATGAGGCTAAAGGCAAGTTCTCGCCTAATAGGCAAGGTCCTTACATGGTTCACAAAGTGCTGACATGAGGAACACTTATTTTGGCGGAGATGGATGGTGAAATCTGTCCCAAACCTATCAACTCAGACGTTGTTAAGAGATACTAAATTTAGATTGGGAATTTACTTTTTGCTCTTCCTTGTAATCTGAACTATGTTGGACCTGATTCCCGTTTAAGAGGGATATGTAGGCGTCCCTGTGGGACTCGGTCTATATCTTTATAAAATTTTCTTCTCCCTTTCGTTAAGAAGGTCTCGGTGATTTTATCATATTTTCTATGGTGATTTGGTTAACAAGCTGCAAACCGGGGAAAAATTTTTTAGGGGACCTTAAAAATTCGCAACTCTATGTCATTTGCAAAGGATCCGACGTCATGTTCTACACCGGGACAGAAATTTTGAGAAGGATCTCAAAATTTCGTCAAAATTAAGTCAAGACAAGGGTTCGATTTACAAAAGGACGTTGTATGGTTTTAAACATGTCATGGCCCGTGATTCAACTCAATTTTTCTACATACTTCATACTTACTTTTACTTTTACTTTTATTAAATTATTGTAAAAGGTTTGCCTTTTTATTTAAACTTTATGCCCGAGAGTTACCTGGACGGAGTTCAACAACAGTTGTCTAGCAGAAATGAGGAAGTTACAGGACAGACACACAGATCTACCTCCCTTTTACAAACTAATAATTTTTCCTTTGAGTGCAGAAATAATGGAAATGCAAAAGGCAGAGATGGAGAATATCTTGTCGCAAGACGACAAAGAGCTAAGTCATTCTACCCTTACACCCCTATTTATATCTTTCTATTCCATCATCCGAGCCCGTATTCGCATTCTAAGCTTTTATATGCATTTTAAAGCCCTTGATATACATAATATATGCATTTATGCCCGTGTTTACATCTGAGCCCGTATCTGCATATTGAACCCTTGATGTCCATAATATATGCATTTATGCCCGTATTTACATCTGAGCTCATATCTGCATACTGAACCCTTGATATACATAATATATGCATTCATGCCCGTATTTACATCTGAGCCCGTATTTGCATATTGATCCCGTTGTAGGCATTTTGATATACATCTGAGCTCGTATTTGCATGTTGAGCCTGTATTTGCATATTGAGGCCATCGTATGTATTTGAGCCCTTATTTGCATATTGAGCCCGTCGCATGCATTTAAGCCCGTGATATATATTTTAATATTTTCATCTGAGCTCATGATATATACATTTTGATATATGCATCCGAGCCCGTATTTGCATATTGAGCCATTGATATACATGATATATGCATTTTGATATACAGTTGAGCCCATTTTGCATGATTGAGCCCATTATTTACATTTCAAGTCCATTATTTACATTTCGAGCCCGTTTTATGCATTTGAGTCCGTTATTGCATTCTGTGCCCTATGACTTATTTGCACTGAGCTCGAATAAACCAGATCTATCAATTGAGTTATTGAGGCTCTCGAATAATTTACTTTCTTTGAATTAACATTCTTCCACTCATTCGAGGGCGTCATGGTCTAAAGGCATCGTCTCATAGCATGTGGACATCATGTCATGGACTAGGAAATTTATTTTTATGCTTATCATGCTCCTAAGGCGTCATTTTCATGGCCTGCAGACATCATTTCATGGCCTAAGGAATTTATTTTGCGAATCATGTCCCAAGACATCATGGCTTAGAGACATCATCCTTTTGTCTCGAAGCAAACTTTCATCGTCTAAAGGGAACTTGCATCATGTTTAATTTTTTTGTGTCAGTTTATTTTACGAAGTATTCGATGCATATGCTTTAATCATTTTATTTATGCGAATGTCGAGGAAGAACAAGCTACGAATGATAACGCCTTTCTCTCAACTTATCCACAATTTTTGAACCTTATTCCCACCTGTTTATTTTGTAATGCATTCTAAATCTTGCCGATTCGTGCTACCCCATCCTTATCCCAGCCTCGTGTTGTCAATTTTTTAGGGATTTCATTTGTCCCTAAATCTATATTCGAAAAAGGCCTTGTTCTTTGGAAGATCTATCTCGTGTCTGGTACTGCATGGTTCCACTCTGCAAGAACCCCGAATCAGTCTCTTGAAGCTCATCC
>JACEIK010000411.1:110349-144869 GCA_018107945.1 Datura stramonium | reverse complement strand
ATCCACAATTGGAAGAAAAGAAAACACGTGTTGGAATTTGAAACCCTAGATCCAGTCTAAGGTATTTGCTGTAGATAGTGTTAATCCGGTCTTTTCCGAACAATATCGTAATTTTAACATTAATTGTCAATAATGTGGTATCATGAAACAACACCCACCATGGGTGCTTTAGCATTTCAATTTGAAATTCTTGAATTACCTCGCTCAGTTACAATTTAACCCATAAGGGTGATTGAGTTGGTGTAACAGGTGATATTCCATAAGGGAGATCAGGGATTGATTTCCTCTGTCAATGCCTTTTCAATAAAGCTTATTGCATCGGGCTAGCCTAGTGCGATTTATATATTTTACCAATAAAGTCGGTGCAATTAAATTTTTAGTGAGGTCAAGGACACACAATATAGATTAACTAAACAATTCGAGTTTATAGAGATAAGTAATAGAGTAATAGTTAAAGTGATTAATGAATAAAGTATACTTAAGACAAGCTAAATATATTGAGAAATAAGGAATATCTAATGTTATTTGAAGCTTTCGGGACCTCAACTGTCTGAAATCAATAAAGCCAACGAGTAACCTGATGTAAAAAGAATAGCTGGGAGCAGATGAAAGCACGGAAGTAATAGAATTTGTATTTCAATGTTCATCCAATGTTTTACTAGTAAAGATAACACACATTTATAGTTTTTTTTTTTATAATGGTACTACAACCAATCAAATGGCTCAACCTGGGCCCTATAGTACATTATGAGAATCATGACACTTTAGTACTAGGTCGTCGTTACAAATGTTAGCTATTATTTTATCATTATTGGTAGACCCTTTGTACGATCTCTCCTACGTGTTGTTGTCCTTTTCAGCATGCCTTCATGACCAAGTTGCTGATATCTGATCCAAAACCTCCGTCCTCTTCTTGCAATCCCTCCATAATTACCTTGGGTCATCTCTTCCTAGTTCTCGATGGGTGTTCCCGAATCTGATCACCAAAATCTTATTTTACTTTATCTGTAGTTGACTCATTAATCGTTATACTTTTATCTTCGATGCCTCGACAACTCATGGCCCCGAATGCCTCTTGCCACGTATTCAAAATTTTATTTCCTATACAATATTTTCAGTGTGATTTGTGAGCTATTATATGCATAGAAACAATTTTATTCAGTGCGCACCTAAACACTACAACAGATATGAATTTCCCAGGAATTCAAAAAAAAAATTTAAAAAATGAAGTGCGGAATTGTCGTTGTTCAATATTCCACAAACTCGAGGATATGTATTTTGATTTAATTAATTCAACAGGTAACAATAACACGAATATTGGAAGTGTACGAAAAAAGTTGCTCTATGTGGCAGGCAAGTTAGTATAAATTAATGAAAATAGGACACAAATTATTGGTCTATAGACTTAAAGTTAATTACAAGTAGGGAAACAAATACTGTGCCTCGTTCTGAAAATGACTTTGTTTCTAAATTGGATGATACTACAAAACAGCTAATATCATTATTAAAATTGCAATCCGTATTTTTTCTGGGAGCATTTTATGTTTCAATCCATCAACCCCCGGTATGTTTTTAGAATGATTTTGTGATATTATATTATATTTTATTATGAGCTTTTACTTATTTGGTAAGATTGTAGAAAAATATGGGCAATTTGAATAGTTTTTACAACTTATGGGGTTCTTATGTTCATGAAGAAAAAATATAACTTAAAAATCCCAAATTGCATGTCCAAACAAAACTTCAAACTTCATCTCATATGATTTCATCTCGCATGCCCAAGTGGGCCCTAAGTGTGCTACGTTTATATAATCTATTAACACGAGTGGATCTTAATATTGGGAACGAAATAATCAAGGCGTCAAACAGAAGTTAATAATTACAAACTTTGACGATGATAAATCAAAGATAAGAAAGAAAACTATAATAAGAAATATAATATTTAATATGATTTAGTCATCAAGTGACCTACATATTGAAAAACTAATATAAAAATTATACAATTATTGAGAGAATAATCTCCCCATAAACAAGATCATTATTTAAAGACTACATTGTGGATATTATTATGTTGTATACGAGAAGAAAAGATCTTCTATTTATTGAAGTCTAAATTTGACCTTCTATTTATTGAAGTCTAAATTTTCTCCTTCAAGAAAAAGAATAGATATGGTAGAGTTATTTTCCACACACACACAAAAAATATTTATCTACTAAAAAAGCCTTTTGAAGTAAAACACAATTATAATATAGAATACAATGAAGATAGAAATTCAAGACAAACCCTAATACTTAATGCTATGTATAATTCTTGGTTCTGAAAGTGACATGCTGGAGTTCCAAAAGGAGGGGAAAAAATGATAAAAGTAAAGTATGGACCAATATTTTTTTTTTTGGAAAACAAGGTATTTATATTAATAATAATTAATATGCATCATTACAAATAAGTGGCAGTGCATTTTGACTGCTAGTAATGTTAGGTGGAGTGGAAAAGTTTATAGTAATACAATTATCCGAATTAAGTGGTGGCCTTTATAGCTTAACAAAAAGAGTTCCAACTCTGTCTGCTTCTATTCTGTCAGCAACAAACACCGGTGGAACTTCCCAAGACATAAAAGAGTTAGCTTCCTGCATTCTAGACCCCTCCTTCACTAGTACATCTGTCACTTGATTTGTTTCCCTGTAATTATGTTGGATGGGGGGTTCCTCAGCTGGCAGAGCACCCCGCAATCAGATAATATGTTAGTATAAGAACGGTCACATGTTCTCAATTTGGTTTTCTTTCTTTTTCTTCCCAATTCTCTTTCAAGATCCAGAACAAGAACAACAAATTTAGTAGTTATGGCTTCACATTACACATATTAGGTAAAAATAATTTAGAAAGAATTGAACTTTAATTTAGTGGGTATTGATAAGAAAATAAAATTCTTTGTAAACAATAAATATGATGCTTTGAGTTTGAATTTTTTGCTTTTGATCTTGATTGTAGAAGGACCATTATTTATGAATGAGATATTGGAGAATGGGTGAATTTTATAGTAGTGAATGGGATTGGGCTGGTTGCTCTAGGTAATGAGAGAGAAAGAGAAGGATTAAAGAAAAAAGAAAAAAAGAAAAGGAGATTTTTTTTTAAAAAAATAAAATGGAATATAACTCGTCACTTTCTCAAGGAAAATGTATTACACTTTTTCTGCCAAATCAGCATATAAGAGTGTACATATTCCATTTTAAAATAGTTCAGGGGGGTCGTAGGACCCCCGCAAAGTTAGAGTGTGTAACAGCAAATTCGGACATAGTTGGAGTGTGTTTTGAACCCTTTTTTCTTATTTTTTTAATCTCTTTTCTCTTATTTTGTTAATCTATTTTCTCAAATTATATTATTCCATATTTTTCCACCGTAATCTAATTTTACTCTCAGATTTGATTCCTTTCTTCTTCTTTTTTTTGTTATTTTTCTTTTCTCCATCTTTTTTTAATAGTATCTAATTTTTTTTTCATAATCTAATTTTATTTATTTTTTTATCTTTTTTTTTATTTCATTGAGGTATACTCTAGTCCTCCAGTGAACACTCTTCAGTCCTCAACAAGCCTAGCTTTGAACCTTTCAACCTCTCCTGAAGATTTGTACTTGACTTTGTACACCCACTTGCAATCAATAGGTTTCTTTCCTTGTGGAAGAGATACTAGAGTCCAAGTATGATTGTTCTCTAATGCTTGTATTTCAGTTTCCATTGCCTCCACCCACCTTGGGTCTTTAATTGCTTCTGTATAAGAAGTTGGTTCAACAATATTAGAAAAAGTAAATAAATAAGCTTGATACTTAGGAGAGGTAGTGATATATGAAATATAATTTGTCAATGCATATGGTACATTATCATGTATATGCAAAGAAATGAAGTCTTTCATCCAACTAGGTGGATGTTTACCCCTTGTTGAGTTCCTTAGAGTAGGAGCACTGATAGTTTGATTAGGATTGTGATCCAAACTGCCAGTGCCTGTAATAGCAGTGATAGGTTCTTTCGTAATGGTGATAGATTGAGTAACCAACTCATGAGTAACCAACTCATTAGAAACAGGAAGAGTCTCAGAGGTTGTATTTGGACTGGATGAAGGAAAAACTTCTCTTTGTGTTAAACTAACAGTTGATAACTCTACTAATGTTGGTATAGCCTCCAAAGTATCAAGAGTAGTAACTTGTGTTTCAATCTCCAGATTATCAGTTGGAGGAGGAAACAATTGCATGAACTGATTCCTAGATGATTGAAAAGGAAAGATGTCCTCTCTGAAAATAACATCCCTATTAACAAAAAACACTTTGTTTGTCAATTCATACAATACATAACCCTTTTGAGTTTCTGCATATCCCATAAGTACAACTTGCTTAGTTCTAGGCATCAGTTTATCTGATTCTTGTACTGTTTTAGCATAACATAAGCATCCAAATACTCTTAACTGTAATAAAGAAGGTTTTTTACTATATAATTTCTCATAAGATGACATACCAGCAAGAACAGTAGAATGAAGCTTATTAATTAAATAAACTGCAGCTTTCACACAGTAATTCCAAAACTTTGAAGGTATATTAGCTTGAAATCTTACTGCTCAAGTAATTTCCAGAATGTGTCTATTCTTTCTTTCTGCTATACCATTTTGTTGAGGTGTATAAGCACAAGATTTTTGATGAATTATACCTTGATTTTTGAATAGATCATAGCATATGGTATTAACAAACTCTGTTCCATTATCAGTCCTAATTTGCTTTACACAGGTAGCAAATTGAGTTTTCACATAGACTAAAAAATGTCTTATGACAGTACAAATATCACACTTCTACCTTAACAAAAAAAACCAAGTCATTCTTGAGAAATCACCAACAATAATCAGAAAAAATTTATAATCATCTACTGAGGAAACCTTGTATAGTCTCCTAAGATCCATGTGCACAAGATCAAAAGCTTTTAAACTACTAGAAGAACTAACAGGAAATGGTTGTCTAGTTTGTCTAGCACAAGGACATACTGTACATTTACTCAAAAGATTTTCTATGTGATCTCTATTTCCAGGAAACAATTTCACTAAAACATTAAGTGGAACATGTCCAAGCCTCATGTACCACAGTTCAACACTATCATTAATTTGTACAGCAGCTAGTAGATTATTGGATGCCTGATGATTAGTTCATGCTTTTCTTATTCCAGGCAGTCTTTGCTTCAACAAGAAATATAGTTCTTTTTCTCTTCCAATCTCCTTCACCTTCCCATTGTAAAAATCCTGAAATATACAAAAGTCGGGCCAAAAAGTAGCTGAACAATGTAACTTCCTTGTAGCTTTTGACACTGATAATGGATTATATTTAAATTGAGGAATGTGGAAAACATCATGTAATGTACTCCTATGTGAAATATCACTAGTACCAGTGTGTGTAACATGTGAAATGTCACCATTTGGTAGATACACTTTTTTAGGATTATTAGTCTTAACTATTGAATCTTTTTTTAGCAAGTCAATAGTTGAGGCCATGTGGTTAGTTTTCCCTGTGTCAATGATCCAATCTTGTGAATCATTGTTCACTAATAAGGCACCACTGTTACTTGCCATGCTAACATAGTTAGCTGAAGCTATGTTCTCTTGACTCTGATTCTGGTTCACCATCCTACAAATCTGCTCATACTGTTCTGTTGTGAACCTAGGAGGTACTGCAATCTTTTCATTTGGTTCTAAGACAGATCCATTGTATATCTGTCCCTGTTGAGATCCTCCTGCAGATATTATAGATGGACATTGTGTTTGTAAGCAAGATTGAGAATCTTGAGACTACTGATTCCAATTCTCAACTGTCACATTGTATGCACTAGGACCTGTCCTCATTTGCTTGTTCCTGTGATCATCATTGTACCTATTATATTCATACCCTCTTTGTTCATTTAGCTTTGGATGACCAGGTGGATATCCCATAAGTTTATAGCAGTCTCTCTTGTAATGCCCTTTTAGCTTGCAATGATCATATGTCACACCAGGATTGTTTCTAGAATTGTAGCTCCTTTCCCTTTCTGATTTCCATTTTTAGAATACATAACTACTGCATTAGCCATTCCTGGAGCCATTCCCAATAAACCTGTTCCTCCAATGGCTTGAGCTACTGCCCTTTGATTCTTATCACTAGTTATCATGGAATAGGCCATATTCACCATAGGCAAGGGATTCATTAGCAAGATTTGACTTCTTACTTGAGCATAAGACTCATTAAGCCCCATTAAGAACTGATATAACTTCAACCTTTGCAAATATATCAATAAATCTTTAGACTTCTCACAGTTACAGGCTGGTGATGGCATCACAGACTCAAACTCATCCCATAATGCTTTCAACTTAGAATAGTACATAGCCACAGATTGAACACCCTGAGTTATGGATGCTATTTGTTGGTGCAAGTTAAAAGTTCTTGAGCCATCAATTTTGTGAAGTCTTTCTTTTAAATCCTCCCACACATCCATTGCATTTGAGGCATAGATTACCCCTCTAACCAGATTGTTAGCAATAGAGTTCATTAGCCATGACAAGACTATGGCATTGACTCTTTCTGACTGGTTCCATAGCACAGTTGGAAATCCTTCTTTTTTTCGAGTACCATCAACAAAGCCGAATTCGTTTCTTCCTAGCAAGGCTATATTTATTGCCTTACTCCAAAGAACATAATTTTCACTATCCTTCAATTGAAAAGAAATGATAGAAACTCCACTTACATCAGAAGAAGTTAAGTATAGTGGATGGTTTATATCCAGTGGAGTTTGTAGAATTGATACTCCATGATTTTTCTGCAATCCACCATCTGTTGCAGCAACTCTATTCGAATGAAGACCACATCCATTTCCAACCATTGCTTTAAGAAACCGGTCTGTTATCCGATAGCAAACAAATCTGAACTCCAGATATTGAGAGACTTAACAGAAGACCAAAAAAGGAATAGAAAAAAATAAATGCGCGCGATGAGAATTGATTAATTACAATGAACCTGCTCTGATACCATGAAGAATATTGAAGAATCTTGAAGAAGATTCATATAGAAAGAAGAAGACAGAATGAGAGTAAGTTGTGAAGAAAGAAAAGAGACTTGTATTGATCATTCATTCAACTTATCATTGATAGTACAATGTGTATAACTATATATAGAGAGAAGTTATTACATTGTAACTACATTGTAACTACTGGATGCTCTCCTCCCTAACTAACTATTGCTTTAACTAACTAACTACATAACTAACTAACTAATTAACTATACCTAATAGTAGCTAAGTAACTAGTCTTAACAATTAATAGTGATTAATGTTAACTGATTGTTACTTGCTTCAACAATATCTTGACAACCGTGTGAACTCCAGTGCATATTCTTCCACCGTCCTGTTGCCCTATTTCAAATTCATGAATTCTTCCACCTTAGCCTCCCTTAAATCCCGGGGGAAGAATCTATCTAGTCCCAACTTTGGCTTATCGAAAAACGGTCGAAAACTCGCTATTTCTCAAAAGTCCAGAAGGGAGAAATGCTTACTTTAGGGCTAGGAGTATATTGGCACTAATTTGGAGCAATTCCACTTACCTTAGCTCGGTAGCATGACGGTTCGCCGGCCAAATTTCACAAAACTAACTCCGCAGGAATGCTCTCTGCAGCTTTATACTCCGGTATCTAGGATTAATTTTAGTTTGGACCGTGTTTGGACCGTGTTTGACTGGCCAGAATGGAAGGAAATCTCACTCACCCTCTCGTGCCCTCCGTTTCTCGGTCTGCTTTCTCTGGAAATTTTTAAGTTAAAATGAGGTAAACCGAAGTTTGGAGGCTTTATACTTGGGCAAGTGGCACGTTGCCATCGTGGAGGCAGAGCCTGTGACACGCTGGCTATCGCGAAGTGAGCCTCTCCGTGATACTCGGCCATCATGAGGAGGCTCCACTGCCAGCCTCATTTTGCGATGGTTCTATGTGTCGCTTATCCGGTCTTTCTCGGGATTTTTCCTAGCATGTATGGCATTCTAAAACTCTTAAAAAATATGCGAATAGGCCATCTACATGTCGAGAATCTACGGGTGTAACATCCTCCTCTTAAGAACATTTGTCTCGAATGTAACTTCTACATGCAAGAAGTTCGACTTACTTCTGACTTATTCTAGAAAAATTTCTGCAGAATCTCCCTCTGTAATATGGACTATCTCAAAACCTAAAACTCAGAAAAGTCCAATACAAAAAGTACTCCAATAATACTAATAGCTATCACACAATAGGCTAAAGCCAATCTATCTCTGGTTATACAGTAATATAAGGTATTTATATGATAACAATTCTAACATACCTCTTGACTGACTATGTTTGAAATAAGCGAGGATATCTGACTTCTTCATATCTTCCCTATGCTTCCTGTCATTTCTTAACAAATTCCTATTACGCTACGTACCTGACGAAAACAATATCTTTAGTTCTCAATCTACGAATCTCGCTTGTATAAGATGGCTACCGGAACCTCTTCATAGGTCAGCTCTTTCGTAACCTGGATATCCTGGACTGGGACAACTCTAGAGGGGTCTCCTATGTACTTTCTTAGCATAGATACGTGGAAAACCGGATGAACGGACTCCCACTCTCGGAGGCAAGTTCAACTCAGATTCCACTTGGCCTACTCTCCGCCAATTCCGATAAGGCCCAATGAATCTCGGGCTGAGCTTACCTCATCACCCGCTTCACTAGAGAAATCCTTCAAAAACACTCCAGTCATTCACCTTGAATTTGTAAGCTTCGCGCGAAGACACGCATACGATTTCTAGCTGCTCTGAAAGGCCAAGAGGTGCGTTCTCCGATAAGATTTACCTTTTCCTATGACCGATGAATAATATTTGCTCAATCATCAGTCGACTCTCCTACTTTCCAAACAGCCTACAACTGGCGATCTACATTGGCCCATAATGCTCAAAGGGCTTTATCCGGATAGCTCAGTGGTAACTATTGTTATAAGAAATTCATCACTGTAAATGCTCATCTCAACTACTCTCAAAATTCCAACACACACGCCCCGTACATATCCTCGAGTGTCTAAATAGTGCGTTTCGCTTGTCTAATGTCTGAGGGTGGAATGTTGTGCTCAAATTAATTCGTACCCTGCATCGAACCATCACAAAATCTAGTTGTAAATTGGCTCCTCTCGTTAGAGATAATAGATACCGGAACACCATGCAACCTGACTATTTCTTTAATATACAAATTTCTCGCCGTAATCTACTGGTAGGTAGCTCTTACCGACAGAAAGTGAGCTCATTTTTTCAGCCTGTCAACTATCACCCAGATTGAGTCATCGACGCCTAGTGCGGGGTAATCCTGCTACAAGATCCATATTTACCGGTTTCCCACTTCCATAGAGGAACAACTATATCTTGAGTCGGGCCCACCTCGTTTCGGTGTTCCTCTTTACTCGCCGAGCGCTGGGAACACCGAGCTACAAATTCTACTATCCCCCTTTTTCTTTATTCCCGGCCACTTGGTAAATTCCTTTTATATCATGGCACATGTTCGTAAAACCTGGGTGGGAGAGAATAACGGGAATAATGTATCTCTCGCCCATAATCTCGCAAGGCTTCCCGCAATATCTAGAACACAAAGGAGATCTTTATATCTCCACACTCCATCCTCTGCTATCTCAAAAATTTGTCATCTCTCCCTGCTGAACTCGTTTCGAGCTGAACCAGTTAGGATCTTCCTACTTCCGTTCCTTTACTTCACAACTAAAGACGACACTGCGGTATTTTGAATTACCGTTCTGTGCTGTCCCCCTCGTTTATGCTACATGAACGGCTAGACGGGGAAGGCCGATGCAATCCCTGCCAATTCCCTGCCCGGCCGCATAAGCAATCCCTCCCCACAGATTCACGGCTGAGGGCATTCGCTACTACGTTGGCCCTTCTTCCTGGGTGATACAAATATTCACGTCATAGTCTTTCACCGCCCTAACCAAGTGACACCGCCGCACCAACTCCCGGAAGCTCCGTCTGCGTCTCGGCCCACCGACTTTTATTTATTATTTTATTATTATTTTTTTATTTTTTTTATTTTTTTTTTATGCCTTCTCGTGTTAGTTTAGTTAGAGGTGCCGCTAAGGTGGAAAATCCTTCAACAAATCTTCTACAGTGCCCGGCTAATCCTGTAAATCGTGGACTTCAATGAGTGGTAGGTCTCGGGCCATGTTTTCACCGCTTCTATTTTTCGAGAGTATCTATTCGTATACCAACCTCCGACACGATGTGACCAAAAAAGACTACTAAAGCCCAACCAAATTCGCCTTTAGATAAATTGGCATGTACTGACTCATCATAATTGATGACATACTGGAGAAATCGACAGGTAATTCTTATATAGCTAGAGCTTATTTTGGCCTTCATCGCATGCTAATGGTACTTGCTGCTGGGATAATCTGTATGACTCCGTTCGCACACCATGTGCACGTATCTGAGCAGAGGTTCCTGGAGCAGTGACTGGGCGATCTATAATAATCTCGACTTCAATAACCGTGAATAATCGAATAGCTGTTGAATAACCCGAATGTTGCAACAGTCTAACAATGTTATAAATGTCCTACTGAACATCTGTAGCTCATGCGTAGTTATGGGAGTTGGGGACAACTAACTGCTTGTTATTCTAATTGACAACTGTAGAGCTGGGCTTAGCCGATCTCTACCTCAGTGACCGCCTCTGATCTTCAGTGGAACCTACCGATTCTTGTGTTAGTAGACACTATGCTGGCAGAATACTACCAATTTGCCTTGTTCGTATTCACTCAGATCTATACTACTGTTTTGGGAAATTTCTCGATCTTATGAGCAATTATGTAAAGACCGCCTTCTCCTAGGACTTTGTATCCGAATATCTTACGGAACCTACTGGGGTACTAGTCCGTCATTGACTACCGATGTGGAACCTTCTTGGGGTACCCACGGGTTTGTCCTACTGAGATGGTTGGCTAACTTGCGGGGTGTCCTACATGATAACTGCTAAGTTGACTAAGGCTGAATCTCACCTACAAGGTTGGAAAAAAAACAGTGTACGACCACTTAACATAATCAAGAATTCCCCTGTGTTATAACCTCTCGAGTATGTTTTCTTTAGCCTCTTCAAGCTCGGTTCTCGCACATGTGATAATGTTAATCGAAGGTCTTTAGGGGATGCTTCCCTAATGCAAGTGCCACTGGTCGTTAGACCTTCTAACCGCGCTGTATCACCTAACCACCCGATTCAGGCTACCAACTTGTGAGCTTCAAGTCTAGATCCTGCCCCTTTTTTGACGAGGGGTCCCGCAATACAATCTCGAGGAGACATTTCCTAAGGGCCTAACTAGAACTGTAGACTCGTAACTCCCTATTGCGCCTACTTCACAAGATATTTGATATTCCGTATATATATATATATATATCAACAACTATATACAACTATACTCAATTTGTAGTAATACAAATCTCTGCATGCTTTAATAATTTCATACCGCACATGATATATCAAGGTTTACGCTTTAATGATATCTCCCCGGTCCTCTCGTACCATTTCATTGGATTTTCATCCCATTCAAAGCAACACACAATATGCACTTTAACCATGATCGGCTATTTGAAATTTTGCCACTCTTACAACGTGGGGTCAATATGCGAACCTTGTGGCCTTACTTGGCATTATATTAAGGCTCGTGACTGTCTGTTGGACCTGTCTCGCTCGTCTAGATTAGTTCTGTTGGTACCCTCTTACCTCCTCCTTAGGCGGACGTAATCCAACATTCTAAACTACAATCTATCGTCTCTTAGCCACCCGGCCCGAGGTTTAGTCCTTAATACACGATGTTCCAACACCCAGAGGTGATTATGATTTCCTCAAAATTTGGTATTCATGTTTCACCTCATCTTCCTTAACCAGCTCGTTCAAGGTACTCGGCTTCATTGTCAATAAGGTTACTACCACCCCAACTCTTATACTTCTTCGACTTATGGCTGACCCGTCTTATTCATATAATCTCCTCGTTTTTTGATATCACAAATAAGATTATAACTATTATCTTGCAGATATACCCTGCCGTCGTTAGTGTGTTATGGCGACTTGGCCTTTTTCCTCGACTCACAACATAACCACACGAGAGTTCATCAATGCATGTGTCTTTTACACCCACTTCGAGTGTTCAGTAGTCTTACTCGCTCTTCTAACTTATTACCGTGAGGGACCGCACACCATAATCATAAGGGCTCTTACTTTTTAACACTTTCTGGAATCAATTAATCCGTCTTCACTTACTGATTACTTTGGGCACATCGTCTCAATCCTTGGCGCCCTTTGATATACTGGAATCAAAACTAGGAGGTAGGAATAACCTTTTCTTTACTGTAACGAAACGGAAACATGGAACTATGCCACATCTGAAAGGATAGAAGTGGGAATCCTGCATTTCCTCCTTTCTCACATGCATCTAATGATCTAATATTAGTCATCTTAACAAGATCTTATATATCTAACAAATAAATCAACTCATATATACGCTATGCTTCTGACTTCCTACTCTGAAGCTATAGAAATATACTACGGATGGTACCGGTAGAGGTATCACATTGGGAGGTCCCTGATACCTCTTCCTTACAAAGTTACCTTGCACCGTCAAGTTCTCGCTATATCCTATCTTCTCGCCCGTGATAGTGCCGCTGATCTAACTTTGTATCTGTAATCAAAGAGTATGATAAGTTTTAGAACTCAACCCCATAATCATACTGCCTCTATAGCACGACTGAATAAGAAGAAAGGGTAACCATCCTTTCATGCCTTGCAAACTCCTCCTCCTCGTCTATAGTATGGCGTACACACATCCATAAACAAGACTTTACTTAGCACAATTATGTGGACTCCCTAAGATACGACCTGCTCTCGATACCAAGTTTGTCACGCACCGCCTTGGGAGGCATGACTGGCACTGCTCCCTACTAAGACCTGGATCAAAGCTGACTACTAAGATTAAGTACTTCGGGTGCCAGTCGCTCTAGCTCGGGTTCATAGAACCAATGTGCTATAACGGTTTGTAAATTACGCCTTCCGCCGACTAGGCCTATAGCCACCTATAAGCAAACAATAACTGCAATGCACTATGAAAGAACTCTGCGGTCGACAAGGACAATTACTACTGACCGAATGAGCTCCACGGCTATCATAAACAAACTAAAACATACACACGAATTTCACACGACGGCATAACCAACTACGTGAAATATACAATCTATGCCTCTAAGAATACTGAGCAAAATGACCGGGACAAGGCCCCGACCTATCCATACTGCATAACAAAAGAACAAAATAAATCCCTAGCCGTTTAGCCCGGGATGACAGTGGAGCTGGCGACTCATCAGGCTGGCCGGAATTACGAGGTGTTTCCGGCTTCCTCGTCCGTGAGTACCGCAGGCAAGGCAATGCAGCGCCTCAAATGGGCGTCAGCATCTACCGTAAATGTAGTATGTAAAGAAACTGAGTATAATCAATATAAGTACAATACTAGTAGTTTTGAATAGCGTAAAGTATTCAAATCGCTGGGTCATGATCTCGAAATAAGCTTATCCGTACTGGAAGGTGGCAGTAGAAACATACATGTCGACGTGGCAACCTGCTATCTATCATCTAATAAATAACATGTATATACATATATAACATACAACGACCTATACCAGCCCCCATAAGCCGGAAGGTGCCAACCAACACACACCTATATACCCCTACTCGGTCAAAAACCATCCAAAAGTAAATCACCACTAAGCCCACAACTACATGAGCACCTCCACTGCCCCCCTGGGTATGCAACTTGGGCTCTTTGGGCCCCCGACACCGCATTCGAGTCCGGAGGACTTCCCAATCAGAAATTGTAATCAGACTGTGATCAGACTAGAATCCCCAGCGCAAGCGCTCGACAAATGGTAAGCTATAATGCTATGCTGATCAGCCTGATATGGGGAATGCCGTACCCATCTTCGCCCCACGCGGACGGCATGCCACTGAATAATTCTCATCTCTGTGAGTCGACACAACGAGCAACTCCCGGGCGGCAAGGAAGTCTAAGGGTTGCCTCATAGCACAAACAAAGTCTCAACAAACAATAATCACGCATATCAAGCATGTTCGATCTGAAAATACTATTTGTTATTCTGATTTCTTATTCTGAACTCTTTTCCGCATTAAACCGATTCTCGTAATGATTATACCGTATCCAAATATTGGTTCGACTATCTCGATATCGTTACTAACTTTTATTCTCAATACATCATAATAATATAAAACATGCTCGCTGAATCCATACTGACTCACCTTCGACCTATAGGTTCCTTCTAGACTTTACTTTACTTTGTTTACTATAATGGGATTTCTATCTTGCCCAAGAACTAGCTTTACATACCTTCGCTTCGATTTCCCACTAACCGGCGTAGCTCGCCGCATTTCCGCTATTTCTCCCAACTGCATCCATATATATATCAATTAGGACTAAATACACTAATATGCTGAGATAAAATATCACTTTTAATATATATATAGCCCAAGCTTTGGTTTATCGAAAAACGGTCGAAAACTCGCTATTTCTCGAAAGTCCGTAAGGAGAAATGCTTACTTGAGGGCTAGGAGTATATTGACACTAATTTGGAGCAATTCCACTTACCTTAGCTCGGTAGCACGACGGTTCGCCGGCCAATACACAAACTAAATTCGCAGAATGCTTCTCCGCAGCCTTTTATACTCCGTATCTAGATTAATTTTTAGTTTAGACGTGTTTGACTAGCGTAAACGGGAAGGAAATCTCTACCATCTCTCCCCCGTCCTCTGTTTCTGGTCTGTTATATGGAAATTTTTAAGTTAAAATGAGAAACTGAAGTTTGGAGGCTTTTATACTTGGGGTTGCACTCACTGGTGGCACGTTGGCCATCGCGGAGGTGAGCCTCCACGCTCTGGCCACTGCAGTGAGCCTCCGTGACACCTGCCACGCAAAGGAGGTCTGCCAGCCTCCTTTTGCGATGGTTCGATGTGTCGCTTATCCGGTCTTTCCCCGGAATTTTTCCTAGCACGTATGACATTCTAAAACTCTTAACCAACATGCAAATAGGCCATCTACATGTTGAGAATCTACGGGTGTAAATAAACACTCCAAAACATATATAGTGCTCATAGGGTAATCATACATGAAATTCATGTACTAGTTAGATCATGATAATTATAAGCATAGTTGAAAATATGTGAACTAGCCATGAAATAAGGTCATGAGTCGGCTGTAATCATAATCATAAGGTTCATGATACTTGTGAAACATATATATACTTATACTATAAATTCATGATGACTATTTGAGAAAACATATCATAAGTCATAAATTATAATTGGGCTAATTTAGATCAAGATCATAATAAACATAATCTGTTTTTTCGTAAATTGCATAATTGGGTATAATTGACCTAAATATAAATCTATAAATTTATATTTAGAATAGTTATAAAATCTATCCATGTATCATAAAACATAATTTAATTCATGAAAGGAATTGACCCATAGGTAGATCATAGAGAAATTCACAAGAATTAGATTAAACCCCATGGATCTTGAAACTTGAATTGTAGAAGTAGAATCTCATGGAAATTGATAGAAGTTTGGGTATGAGAATGAGAGGGAACTCTCATTCATAGCTCAGATACATGGGGTAGATTGATTCTCCCCCTCTTCCCTTGAACACCTAAAGGAAATTGAAGAAGAATTGATGGGTTTAAGATTTGATCACCTCTAAGAGCCTCCTAGGCTTGCACACATGGAATGATAAGGCTTAGAATAGGTTTTACTCTTTTAACCTCATAACCGAGCTTAAAACGACGTAGTTTAGGCCTTAAGACCATAGGAATTACATAAAGCCCTTAATAAATTATGAGAGAATAACCGACCGCGTCGCCTCCCAACGAGGGATTGGACGAATGTCACTTGACCATGACTCGTGGCATTCAAATGCCGAGTGCACCGCCCATCTTTCCTCAACGAGTCCCCATGAGGGGACTTAATGGATTGTCCTTGGTGACCAGGACTGTGGTCAGCTCGTGGTCTCCACTATCCAAAACTGCTTTACCCTTGACTAATCTTGACCACGGCCACTCAACAAGTCGTGGGGTTCGACCACTCTTGGTCATGCCCGTAGTGTCTTCAAATCACAAATTTTGTAACTTGCCATCTCTCACCACGAGTCACCTAATGACTCATGGTCACCCCCACGGGTCACAAAACGACTCATTCTGTGGTCTAGTACAGATTTTTCAGCTTTCCATTTCAACTCCCGTGTTCTGATCTTTAGGGGTTTTTGGGGCATTACACTAAGAAGGTCCCTAACCACATTTCTTATCCACACCAGAAAGGCATGCAACACCCAGATGTGCATCAGTACAATATATACCAAATATGTAAGGCAATAATGAAAATGACTAAATAGAACTGATAAAGAAATGAAAGTAATCAATAAGAAGGATAAGAGTTATAACCTTAATAGCCTCACAACTCGAAGTATACTTAACAAGTAACTATACAAAAAGAGCCTTACCCGGCCCCCATAAGCTTGGAAGGTACACCGCATGCACAATCTACCTCGGCCCCCATAAGCCCTTAAAAGTACAGTCACCCATATACCGCTAATTTGGTCGATAGATGCAACAGGTAACTGCGCAGCCAACCTACCTGGCCTCTAGTCTGCAATTGAGCCTTCGCTCAATGTCCGTAAGGAGCTCTGGCTCTGTGTGGATCGCACCGTGGCCACTCACAAGGCTCAACGGGAGGGTCGTTGATAGCCTCGTTATGGCATAAAAGTAGTCTATTCGTGGATCGACTGTAATATGTCCTTATAGTACTAAATATAGTCTGTCGGACATCATATAGCTCCTTTCAGCGATCTATAGCCCTATAGGCGATGATACGCTAGCAAACCTTAGGTTGCTCGACGGAAGGCTATATTAGGTGGGGCCGGGCCCCAATCAAAAGAGAAACATTAACCTTAATACTATCTGTAGAAGCTAATCACAATACTCATGCTCGCAACTTACTTACAAGAATGTAGGTCGAATTCATACTTCACGGGAATAACTTTCCGTAGAGGTTAGCCTTAACATACCTCGGAATGCCAATTTTTCCATCGTAAATAATCCAACTAACGCCTGTATGGTTCCACTAATTGCCACCTTATGCCGAGAGAATAAGGCTATTTCAATAGAGGAATCGACAAATAACAATATCTTTCAACAATAGTAACTAAAACTCAACTTCATTCACCCGGTCGAAAACTTACAAATTTTGAGAGTTTAGAAGGTAGAAATGCTTACCTATCACTTGTAGCCAGCTAGGACTCAATTAGAAGTGATTTCTACAACTTTTAATCGCCTGAGGTTCCTGTACACCGAGCGAGTTTTTCTCAAGGAATAACCCGCAAGATTATGTTCCCTCGTAGGCTTGGAACTTGTTATCCAAGATGAATTTGGTGTTTGAACAGAATTTAGTAGCATAATTTGATGAAAATGGATGAAATAGTCGCCAAGGTCATTCTTCCTCGCTATGGGGAAATATTGAGAATGATCTAATTAAACATGAAGGAGCTTTATATAGTTTTTGAGGAGGTGGCAGGGGTGTGGCGCGCCGGCCACAGCGTCAGGCCACCGGCGCGACGCGCTGACCAGTGCGCCGGTATGTCCTACGCGATGTGACGTCCAGTGCACGGCAGAATCTCGGCTCGGCCTCCATTGCCGATACCGTGCTCGTGACACTCATCCCCCGAGCCCGCTCCAAGTGTCGTACTCTAAACTCTTAACATACACACACACACATCGGTTAAATGATAGAAACTTACGGGGTGTAACACCATCAGCCCTCTATTATACTATCATAGTATACCTATACAATATTGTAGTATCAATATGTCTATTTCTACTTCTCGACAATACCATCATAACATATTTATATACTCAATATGATATTATTGAGGCCTTTTCAGTCCTTCAGTGAGATAATTTTAGTCTCTATGATATCATCATATATATCTATATACTAGTATGGAATCAAGGTCTTTTCAAATCATTTAGAGAGAAAATTTCAATCCTCAATGATGCCATCACGTATATCTATATACCGCCATGGTATCAACAGGTCTACTCAGTCCTCAATAATACCATCACAAATATTTATTACTGGTATGGTATTATTGAGGTTTGTTTCAGTCCTTCATGAAACTCTTCAATCCTCCATGATACCATCATAATATATCTATATATTGACATGATATCATTGAGGTATGCTTTCGTCCTTCAATAGGACACTTCGGGGCCCTTTGTGATATCTTCATAGTATATCTATACTGGCATAGTATCATTCAAGTTCAGTTTGATATATCAGTGAGGCACTTGAGTCCTCTATGATACCCACATGGTATATACCTCATACATCGATATGGTATCATAGAATTTACGCTTAATTTTGATATTTTAATTTTTATATCAGTTTTAGCAAGTTAATTTTTATAAAAATAATTACAAAAAATAGAGCCATATTTTATATGTAAGTTTCTGTTTGTTTGACAATAGAAAAAAAATATAAAAATAAATTCTTTATCACTTTATATTTTAAAATAAATTAGTGGACTTTAATATTTTTAATTTTTTTAATTTTTTTAATTTTTTTACTTATATTATTTTTTATTTTTATTAATATAGAATAGTTAATTCATTTTCTTATTTTGTATTTTTTTTTAAAAAAGAGAAAAATATCGAAAGGGACAAAAATTTAAAAAGATAAGCTAACAAAAAAAGTAAAAGAATCGAGAGAAAAACAGAAAAAAAAATAAAGAAAAAAAAAAAAAAAAATAAAAAAAGGAACAAATTATAAAATATTACCAAATAATATTTCTAATAAAGGAAAAATAAAAATGATAAAAATAATAAATAAGAAAAGGACAAAATAATAAATGAACGCACAAAAACAATAAATGAAAGGACAAAGGCAATAAATGCAAGATCAAAAAAAAGGAGCACCCCAACGTACAAAGTGAGGAGGTATTTGCAAACATGTACCTGCACGGTTATTAATGAAATTAGTATGAAAAAGGCAAATTGGGTAAATAGTTTACTTTAAGGGAGTATTTTGTGTACTATTCCCATTAATTAACACAAGTGGATCTTAATATTGGGAACGAAATAATCAAGGGTCGTCGTAGTTAATAATCGAGAAACTTCTTGACAAATGTATAAATCGAGATAAGAAAGAAAAACTATAATAAGAAACATACTATTTAATATGATTTAGTCAATAAATGACCTACATATTGAAAAACTAATATAAAATATAAAATTATTGAGAGAATAATTCCTCTCAACAAGACACTTTAAAGACTACATTATGGATACTATTGCATCGTATGAAAAAAATTTATTTATATAAGTCTAAATCTTTTCATTCGAGAAAAGATAGATATGACAGGAAGTTGTTTTCCACCAAAACCTTATTTATTATAAAAGTCTTTTTTATAATAAAACACAATTATAATATATAACTAATAAAATAAAAATTCACGACAAAACCAAATGCTTAACACTACGTATAATTCTTGATTCTGAAAGTGACATGCTGGAGTTCCAAAAGGAGAAAAAAAAATGATAGTGAAGTGTGGACCAGTACTGCCTGTTTCAAGAAAAATCATACTCATATTACATTTCTCCTTGTTAATTAGAAGATCATACAATAATCACTAACACAGGGAAAAAAAAAAGATTTTCACGTACAAGAATAATTTTTTTTTTTAATTATTACTAGTAAGTAAGAACTTTTCTTAAGAATTTTTTTTTTTTAAAGTTGAAAACTACATAATCAAGAATATTGTCATCTTAATTGAGATTTTGGAAGTTGATCATCTTTGATCTCCCTTATTTTGGTTAGCTAATTTTTGTCCTTCTAACTCTCTATATCTATGCAAATACCTCTTCAATAGCTCAGCATAATCATCAAATCCTAAATTTCATAGCCCAGCAAACATCATCTCCGTTCACCGTCTTCCTCTTCTCCTTCCGACACTTCTCCGATGCTTCTCCCGTAACAAAGGCAATGAACTCAGACACACATTCTTGCATTGTTTCTTTCGCCTCTTTCGATATCTTTGCGTTTTGAGGGAGAATTTGCTTCATAATCCTCCCCACGTTCAAGCAATATTGGCAACAACCTATCTTGCTCCTTAATGAGCTCTCCTTCTTCCTCGACTCACTCGGACATTTTGGAAAACTCAAAAAAACTCGATCCTCTCAAACACAACAGCCACGTATGTGATTCCTTTTCATTCTGCATACTTTGTTATAAGTACTACAAATTCATCGATCTGTATTACGCTAATTTATAATCAAGTGTTGATATTATATTGTGATATATAAAAGTATCCGGTATTAGTGCAGATACATGATGCCAAGACAAATTTGTATTAGATAGTACAGTTGGGTTTATTTGTTATTATATAAATAAAAGTACTACTATATACTAGCCTTTTCTCAAAAGCACTTTGCTTTAATGAATTATGGATCAAATGGTCCCCTCCTCCTCTCCCTTCCTTACTTATTACAAGTTGAAAGTTGAAACCCTAGATTGTTGGATGAGGACCAATCAATTAGTACTCTCTTTGTCCGTTTTTACTTGTTCACCGTATTAAAACGAAATAATACTAAGATCTGAAGACAAGCTCATTGTGACAAGAAAACCTAATGTAAGGTTAAATAGGTTCGTTGTAGATGATCGTGTTAATCCAGTCTTTTGAGGACATCACTACTCCACAAAGTTGGGGACACTACATACGAGGATGTGAATTTTGATTTAATTATTTGGTAAGGTACAGGTAACATGAATATTGGAAAAGTAGCTGTATGTGGAAGGCAAGGTTGTATAAATTAATGAATATAGAATACAAATTATTCGTCCAGAATTAAGTTAATTAATTACAGCTATGAATTTCATTTGAGATTTTTCTCTTTTTTAATTTGTTAAAATCTTCTCCTGAATGAGAAATATTTATAATTATAGTTAAGAAACTAACTTTATGTAAGTTAGTGAGAGTGAAAACCCCAAAAATATGGTGCTAAATAGTCTAAAAAATCAACAGATATTTCAAAATGAATATTGTTAATATAGGTTAGTTGCGATATCTATTTTATCGTTGTGAACAATTTAAAAGATCACTTATGTACCGATTATATTACCAATTGAATGGATTTATTTATGCGTCTATATCCGTACTTCATGTTTAATTAGTCGTTGCAAATGGCAATGTGTGGGAAGATATTGACATTGATTAATGAAGACTTATATAAATTAAGTGTGCTAATTACTTTACATAATTAAGTAACAAGTGGATGTTTAGCACTATAATTCTTGATTCTGAAAGTGACATGGGGAAAGAAACGAGCAGTGTACTGAGTTGTTTTAAGAATATTATTTTACGTCCCTTTCATTTTTCCCATTTACATGGATTCTCTTCTCCATTATTATTTTTACCATTTACATGGATTCTCTTTCTTCAATATTTTTTTTGGCAGTGCAGTACAGTATTTGGATACCATCTTTTCTAGATTTTCAAGTGTCAAGTGTGAGGATCTATTCTGTGGGTAAAAAATTCTAAGATTTTAGCCAACGTCAAGACATTAGGATATTAGTAGCTTAGTTGATTGGTTATCTAAATTTTCATTTTGTTAATGAGGATTCGATCTTTCCACCTTGTAACTTTCCCCTATTTCCCCTTCTCCTACCCCTATATATAATTAAAAAAATTCTTAAAAAATATGTTAGAGACACTTGCTAATTTTTGCATCAAGAATAATTTAATATTTTTCAGTGGGAAATCAATGTCAAAATAATAATTTTTTAGTAGTGAAGACATTAGGATCTTAGTTGTATTGGTTGGCTATTTAGATTTTCGCCTGATGAAGATTTGAAGAACTTTGAAGAATGAATAACCAGCAGTATATTAAAGCTAAAATGAAGAAGATAAAGATAGAGATATCAAGGATATCATTTCATATATGATGTAAAATGTATGTGCATACATTGAGGGGGATAGCTTTATATAACTTTTCCTCTAATTTGTGATATCACATTATATACCTAATCTAATCATCTCTACTTAACGGTTAAACTAACTACGTTTAGGGAATCTATTCTAACTAACTAATTAACCATCAACGACTATTATCCGATTTCTTCAACACTTCTTGAAGCTGAAATTGCGGAAGATGTTTAAGGTTCCTAGCTTGGACATCGATAGTCATGTTGATGTCTCGAGCCCTTTAGTTAGAAGGTCTGTGCTACCTCTTATATAGGTATATGATTGATCATGATAAGTACTTGTTGTAGTTTTTCCCTCATAAAGTGACAATTTATCTCAATGTGTTTTATTCTATTCATGATATATTGATTTGCCGTAATCTCGAATAGCCGCTTTACTATCACTATAAATCTGAATTGGTGTTGCAACATCACTGTCCAATTCCTTCAATACTCCTAGTAGCCATATTAACTCAAAAACAGTACTAGCTAGGCTTTTATACTCAGCTTCAGCTAAACTTCGGATATTGTAGTTTGCTTTTTTTCTTTCCAAGATATATTAATGAATTTCTACCTTGATCATGTACCTCAGAATCGACTCTTTCATGGTAATAGGGCGTGCCGCCCAACGCATCACACATGTAATACGTATTTGATTGAATTACTTGAAAGCACAACCCTTGTCCTAGTTGTTTCTTTTTAAGTACCTTACTACTCGCGCAAAAGATTCATATGAGATTTTTGGGTCAGCCGTAGGAATTGACTACCTCAAGGTTTGCACACTAAAAAAGATATCCGACCTTGTCATGTTTAGGTAGAGCAACTTTTCCACAAGCTTCGATGGGCTGTTGGATCAATAAGTGGATCCTCAATGTGATGATGTTTATGACCTACATGCTCATCATTCAACTTGAAAAGTTAGTTTCTGATGTTAACATCCATTGAGTTCCCGTTGGTTTGGCAAATTTACATCCCAAACTCGATATAAGTTCCGACGTATTTCGATGCATATTGATCCCAGCTTTAGATCTAGCAAATTCACACTCAGAAAATACTTTTTTTTTTGAAATTTCAATCTTCATCTTAAAGGACTATTGTAAAAGTTATTTTGGAAAGCTTTCAATCAATTCTAACTCACGCCTATCAACATTCATTCACATATACTAATATTATAACAGTTCCTTCAGTTGATTTCTTGATGAACAAATAGTAATCATGTTGACTCTGTTTGAATTTTCAAGACCTTCAGAGCTTCAATCAGCTTGTGATTCCATTGTCTTGGAGCTTGTTTAAGACCATAGATTTTTTTCAGCTTATATACTTTCTCCCCTGACTGAAAAACCTTGTGGTAATGCCATGTAGATCTCATCATGCAAATCACCTTGAAGAAAAGCATTATAAACATCCATTTGATGGATATGTCATTACTTTGAAGCCGTTTATGAGAGCACAAATCTCACTATAACCATCTTAACCACAAGAGAAAAATTTCTAAATAATTTATACTCTTTTTACTTCTTTAGCCTTAGCCACTAGTCTAGCTTTAAATTTTTCTACCTCATCCGTGGACTTGTACTTTATCTTGTAACCATCCGCACCCTATAGGGACTTTTCCACAGTAAGCTTGCAAGTTCCCGTGTTTGATTATCCTCCAAAGCGTTTTCTGATTCATCTTTCATGGCTACAATCCATCTTGAATCTGTCTTGGCCTCATCATAATTCTTACGTTCTGTGTTGAATGACATACAAATATAAGACTTATAGGCAGTAGACAAATGACTATAAGCAATGTAATTGTCCATTGGATATTGAACATTTGTGTTAATATTCAAGGGGCACAAAGTCTCATCCATTTAGAGCATGTTTACTCCTAACAGACTTTCTATTTTCAACATCTGAAATTGCACAATCTTGTGTCTGAATGTTACCATTATGATTCTCATCATTTGTTCTAGCTTCATTATTACCTGATAGAGGAGACTGCCAGGATTTTTTAATATTTTGCAACCATTTGATTAGATTCAATAATCCTCTCATTATGCTCATCTTGTGAAGCACTTCTTGAGTCAGACCTATTCCTTATATCTGAATAGATGTTGTTGTTTTCATGAAACATAAATTTTAAATTTTGTAGAGGATCTATGAAGATAGATTGTTTCTCTCGATTCTTCTAGTTCAAGAAATGGAAAACAAACTTTCAAATATTACATCCTTACTTACAAAGAAAGACTTATTTTCCAAATCATTTAGATATGTAACCTTTTGAACTTCTGAGTATCCTATGAACAGTCTTGACCTTGATCTAGGCATGAGTTTATCATGCTCTGTTAGAATCTTTGCCAAACACAAACACCCAATGATTCTAAGGTGAAATAGCATTGGTTTTCTACCATGAAACCTTTCATATGGATTTAATCCATTAATAACAATTACTAGAAAGTATGTTAATCAAGCAACAGTAGCTAAGACCACAATGTCCCTGCATCTCACAGAATTTTGCTTGAAACCTCAAGGCTCTGTAACTTAAAGAATATGTTTATGCTTCCTTTCGCCTATTCCATTTTTGCTGAGGAGTATATGGGCAAGATTCTAAATGAATTAGTTCCCCATATTTTTAAACAGATTATCATACACAGTATTCACAAATTCGGCACTCATTGTTCGATCTCAACACCTTCTTACCGTTTGACCAAATTGAGTTTGTGCCAAACCGAATGAAGATTTGAAGTGATACACACACTTCTAACTTATGCGTTAGCAAAAATATCCAAGCTGGCTCTAGTATGATCATCCACTATAGTAATGAAGTATTTATTACCATCAAAAGTAGTTGTTTTATAGGGACTCATAGATCAAGATGCAACAAATCAAAACTAATAACATTTTTATACTACTAGTGAAACACGCCCCAATCTACTTAGTAGCTTTAGGACAAACTCTACACTTGTCTATTACATTGTTTATTTTCTACTTACACCCTCACCATTGATCCCCATTCTTGGAGGAATTCTTTAGAACTGAATCACCTCGATTCTTTTTAGCTTAAAGCTATATACAAGATTCTCACAACCTTGTAGAAATGATGTAGAATTGAAAAGTTGAGAGACTCAATAATGCTAAAACAGCTATTACGAGATCTTTAGTACCTTCTTAGCAGTTTATCACAACAAAAAAACTCGATACCATGAAGAACTTTGAAGAATGAATAACTACAATATATTAAAGTTAAAATGAAGATAGAAATACTGTTGATATCATTTCATATGATGTAAAATGTATGTATACGTTGAGAGATAGTTTATGTAGCTTTTCCTCTAATATGTGATATCACAAAATATACCTAATCTAACCATCTCCACTTAACTAAGTTATAACCAACCGCGCTTAGAAATATATTCTAACTAACTAACTAACCATCAAGTGACTATTATCTGATTTATTCAACAAGATTCGATTCTCCACCTTATAATCTCTTCCTCATTTTCCCTTTCCTTACCCCTATGTAGTAATAAAAAGAAAAAAGTGAAAGAGCGGTATTCACAAAATTAGTTAAGAAATAAGCAACCAAGTAATTATTTGCTTTTATGAGATATTTTATGTGCTTTTCCCTTTTCTTTTGTTAACTGCCCATTTACTTGAAAATCCAATTTCACTATCAAGTAGCGATATTAATAATTCCTTTAGTTATAGCTCTTCCACCTTAGCATTTGAGGAAGAATATGTTTCATAATCCTCCTCACATTAACCATTGGCAACAACCCATATTGCTCCTTTTATCCCTTTTTCGTTCGAGTTAATTGACATTTTGGGAAATCTAAAAACTCGATCCTCTCAAACACAAAGTCACAAATGCCACCTTTCATCATGTGTAATATTTGTCTCTTTATTATAAGCAATACAAGTTCACGTAAGATACACTAACTTATAGTAATAAAGAGTTTAATATAGCGTGATATCATCAAAGATTCTACAGTATATAAAAGTATTTAGTATTAGTGTGAAGACATAATGTCAGGCAAATTTATATTAGATAGTACAAAGTTAGGTCATACAATTTGTTAATTATATTAATAAAAGTATGTATATTAGCCTTTATTAAAAGCAGTTTGCTTTAAACAATTATGGATCAAAAGGTCCCCTCCCTCTCCCTTGCTACTTGTTAATGTTAATTCCTATCCAGTTGTTGGAAGAAAAGAAAACACATGTGCTGGAATTTGAAACCCTAGATCCAGTCTAAGGTATTTTCTGTAGATAGTGTTACCCGGTCTTTTGTCAACAATATCGTAATTTTAACGTTAATTGTCAATGATGTGATATCAAGGAAACAACGCCCACCATGGGTGCTTTAGCATTTCAATTTGAAATTCTTGAATTACCTCACTTAGTTACAATTTTACCCACAAGGGTGATTGAGTTGGTGCAATAGGTGGTATTCCATAAGGAAGATCAGGGATTGATTTTCTTCCGTCAATGCCTTTTCAATCGAGCTTATTTCACCTGCCAGCTTCTAGTGCATTCTATATATGTTTACCAACAAAGTCGGTACAATAAATTTATAGCGAGATCAAGGAGACACAAAATGGATTAACTAAAAATTTTCAGTTTATAGAGATAAGTAATAGAGTAATAGTTAAAGTGATTAATGAATAAAGTATACGTAAGACAAGCTAACATATCAAAAAATAAGAATTATTCAATGTGATCCAATCAGATGTTTGAAGCTTTCGGGACCTCAACTGTCTGAAGCCAATAAAGCCAATGAGTGACCTGGGACGTAAAAGAATAGCTGGGAGCAAGATGAAGAAGCAAGAAAGTACAGAATTGTATTTCACTGCTTCATCCACCTTTTACAAGTAAAGATAACACATATTTATAAATTTTTTAAGTAATAGTACTATACCAATCAAATGGCTTCAATCGACCTTATAATACATTGTGATAATCATGACACTTTAGTATTTTGCCGTTACAAGTGTCGCCTATTATTTTGTCGCTATTAGCGCAATCTTGTACGATCTCTCCTACGTGTTGTTGTCCTTTCCTCATGCCTTCATGACCAAGTTGCTGATATCGGATCCAAAACCTCCGTCCTCTTCTTGCAATCCCTCCATAATTACCTTGGCCTTTCTAGCTCCCGATGGGTGTTCCGTAATCCGACACAAAATCTTATTTTACTTTTCCTTTAGCTTGATTCGTTAATCAATACTCTTGTACTTCATGCCCTCGACAACTCATGGCCTCTGAATGCCTCTTGCCACGATTTGAAACTATATTTTCCTATACAATATCTCCTCTGTTGTTTATAAGTTGCATGTAAAATAAATTTATCTCGTACACCTTTTAAGAATCTAGCAGATGAATTTCCAATGAGTTCCAAAAAAACACAAAAATGAAGTGCGGAATTGTCGTTGTCCAATATTCCGCAAACTCTGGGACACTACATACGAGGATATGTATTTTGCTTTAATTAATTCAGCAGGTAACAATAACACGAATATTGGAAGTGTACGAAAAAAGTTGCTCTATGTGGCAGGCAAGTTAGTATAAATTAATGAAAATAGGACACAAATTATTGGTGTAGAGACTTAAAAGTTAATTACAAGTAGGGAATCAAATACTGTGCCTCCTTCTGAAAATGACTTTGTTTCTAAATTGGATGATACTGCAAAGCAGCTAATATTATCATTATTAAAATTGCAATCCGTATATCTTCTGGGACCATTTTATGTTTCAATCCATCATCCCCTTTTATGTTTTTCTCTTCTTTTCTCCCCTTCTATTTTCGTCCATCTTCTTATGGATCGTAATTCTTGAAACAAAATGAATATTATTATCGGATTAATTAGTTGACATATCTATTTAATCGTTGTGAATAACTTAAAGGGTCATTTATGTATTTAGTCTATTAATTGTGTTACCAATTGAATGGATTTATTAATGCGCGCGTCTAGATCGGACTTTATGTTAATTGGTCACTAACTGTTAATGGCGCACTCTGGTTTGTGAGCTGAGATATTGCACGGCAGAATTATGTTAATGTGGGGAGGTATCGACATCGATTAATGAGGATTCTTATATAAATTAGTAGGCGTTTGGATATGTGATTTCATGTCGTAATTTAAAATTATGAGATAAAATCAATATTTGGATATGAGATTTCATCTCATAATTTCAAATAATTAGATGAAATCCCAAATTCTCTAAAAAACTTGATTTAGATTTCAAATCATGAGATGAAAATTTTCAAATGCAAAATTTAACCTACAAGTTTATATTTTGTAAATTAAAAAAAATCCACCATTTTATATATACCAACTATATTTACCAACCATTTATTTAATAATTGTAAATAAATTTTGTCAACTATTATATTGCACATAAATAGCTTGCCAACCATTTACTCTCCCCAACCTTTACCATTTATTGTCACCAACTTTTACATGTTATTTTACTTTTTATTGAACTAAAGTTCAATTCGTAAGTTGTATTTATTTTTTAGAATGGATTTGTGATAGTGTATTATATTCTATTATGAGTTTTTACTTATTTGATAAGATTGTATACAAAATTGGGTAATTTGAATATGTTTTACAACTTATGGGGTTCTTATGTTCATGAAGAAAAAATACAACTTAAAAATTTCATAGTTGCATGTCTAAACAAAACTTCAAATTCATCTCATGTGATTTCATATCATGATTTCATCTCGCATGGCCAAATGGGCTCTAAGTGTGCTACGTTTATATAATTAATTAACACAAGTGGATCTTAATATTGAGAACGAAATAATCAAGGCGTCAAACGGAAGTTAATAATTACAAATTTTGACAGCGATAAATCAAAGATAAGAAACAAAACTATAATAAGAAACATACTATTTAATATGATTTAGCCATCAAGTGACCTACATATTGAAAAACTAATATAAAATTATTGAGAGAATAATCTCTCTCTAAACAAGACTCTTTAAAGACTATAATGTGGATGTTGTTGTATTGTGTATGAGAAGAAAAAATCTTCTATTTATAGAAGTCTAAATCTTCTCCTTCAAAAAAAAAGATAGATATGGTAGAGTTGTTTTCTACCCAAAAAAAAATTTATCTTCTAGAAAAGCCTTTTCTTATGTAAAACACAAATATAATATAGAATCTAACTAAAATAGAAAAAAAATTCTTTATCTTCTAAAAAAGCCTTTTTAACATAAAATATAATTATAATATAGTATTCAACTATAATAAAACTTCAGTACAACCTCTAATACTTAACACTATATATGTATAATTCTTGATTCTAAAAGTGACATGCTGGAGTTCCAAAAGGAGGGGAAAAAATGATAAAGTGAAGTGTGTACCAGTACTGATATATCCTGTTTCAAGAAAATCATACCTTGCATTACATTTCTTCTTTTGTTAATTAACAGATCATTCACTTGGATTCTCTACTCCATTAACCTTTGCAGTGCAAAGTGGTTGGGGTAAAAATCCCCCAAAGATCGTAGCAAACGTTGAGTATTATTGTATTATATATGTAATTAAATTTAATTGAATTGTTATTCTTTAGCAAACATGTCACATCAAGATATTGAAAGAAAACCCTTTTGACTTTAACATTCATTCTCCTTTAATTTAGATTCTTCTTTTTCTCCTAACAAAGGATAATATATTATAACAAAAACAAAAAATTCAATATAATTTTACAAGTAAATCTGGAGAAGTTAGAATATACGCAAACCTTACTTTTATCTTTATCTGATAGAGAGATTATTTTGAATAGACCTTCGGCTTAAAAAAAAGTAACCAACCCAGGAAATTGAGAAAGAAAAAAAGAAAACAAAATATATAATAATATGCAAAACAAGTATAGCAATATATATTAATACACATTGGAGAAAAAGAAATTGCGTGATACCTTAATCATTCGACTAGAAATAAGACAATACTTGACTATCTACTAACTTTATACGCTAATCCTCAACCTCTATACCTTCCTATTTAAGGGCATGTTCTCAATCAGCTGAAGTGTGTATGTCCTTTCTAATCACCTTCCCCAATTCTTCTTTGGTCTATCTCTACCTTTTCTAATTCCTGCTACAGTCAACCTTTAATGCAAGTCAAGTTTCATTAAGATCCTGCAAAGTGGAGTTCAAGGTTTTTTAATTAAATCATTACTTTGGATGCTTAGAGGGTGCTTGGTATTGAAGCCTTGAAGCTCAAAAACATATTAAAATGGAAGCACAAGACTCCACTTGAAAGACTACTTATGACATGGAAAAAAGAGGCTACTTATGCAAAAAAGTGGTTATTCTTATAGACACAAGTCATCATGTCTAAGTAGATTAAGAAAATCCTTATTTCATTAAGGATATTTATGTAATAGTTAGGTTAGACTATAAATAGTAGAGAATAGCTTCTTTAAACTTAGATTATTTTGATATGTTATGAATTGAAAGAATGAAACTCTTATGGGGGTGTGGTTACAAGGCCTTGGTTGCTAAGCAATATTGATGAGATTTCTTGCTTGAGGATTTATTCTTCTTGAGAGTCATCTTAATGATAGACTTCGAGCTTGATCAGGAATCGTTCCTCTTGTGTGTGTCTTCATAGATTAGGTGCTTGATTTCAGATTCTTAATTGAAGGTTTTGATTTTCATATAACCATTATTTTCAATTAGTTCCTTGTGTCATTCTTCTATTATTACTTTATTGTTCTTAGAGTTTAGGATTTCTTTCTATTTCTATATTAACAATATTGTATCAACCTCTCACACCTCCTCACTATTACATCCTTGCACCTCATCTTCACATGTTTGAACCATCTTAATCTCGCTTTCCTCATCTTTTCATCCACGGAGATCACTCCCTCCTTGTCTTATATAACATCATTCTTAATTATATCTCTCTTAGTATGCACATACATCCATCAGAACATCCTCATTTTCGTTACCTTTATCTTCTAAACTTGGGCATTCTTGACTGACAAATACATTCTGTCTCATATAGTAGTATTGGTCTAATCACCACTCTGTAGAACTTATCTTTAAACCTTAGAGACACATTCTTATTGTACGGTACCCTAGAGGCAAGCTTCCATCTCACTTACCTTGCTTCAATACGATGTGCCACATCATCGTCAATCGTCTGTTTTCTTGAATTATGGATTCAAGATACTTGAAACTTTCTCTCACTAGTGCATCGATCTTCACTTCCACCTCTGTTTCAAGTGTCACATCATTAAACTTATACTCTAGGTATAATATCTTAGTTCTGCTTAACTTGAAACCTTTAGACTTTTAAAATATTATTTATTTTAGTCATACAATCAATTAATCAAACAAACGAAAAATTTAAGCAACATAATTTTTTACATCTAAATTATGCGTCGGATATAATAACACTATAAAAAAGAATTGAATTTGAATAAATCAAAATGTTTTTAGTCTCCAATAATAAACATAAAGAAATATATATCCAATAACTAAAAATTAAATACCCGAGCCAGATCATGTTGCGTTAATTCAAACTGAATGTAAACAAATATCAATAGATGGCTGTGCCAATTGAAGATAAAATGGCAATATAAGTTAAGGAATTTGTGTTTATCTCCATGAGAATACTCTTAGACTGAGCTTGAAGTAACTATTTTTCTTTTTGGAATATATTAAAGATCGAATATAAGGAGGCGACGATCAACCATTCACTCTCGAAATTTATATGAATTAATAGATATCCATTAAATTATTAGCTTCTTACAAAATTAAAAACATTCGTGAATCTCCAACCATCTCATATGACTTGCATTTGGAAACAAGGCATTGATCTTGTAAATACTTTGGTGATCAATAAAAGTATTCAATCGGGGGTTGAATTTAAAAATAAAAAATAAAAACAATTTACTCCTGAATCAAAAACCATGCATGAGTCCATGACAAATGACAAGAGAGATTGGTCAGATAACACACTCCATTTCGAATCCTAAGATTATAAGTTCGAGTGAGGAAAAAAAAATCCATTACAAACTACCCAAAATATGAAACCAACATACATGAATCAGAAGATTAACGGTTCAAAACAATATCCCACATACCATACAAAATTAATTAGAAGATGAATACAATATTAATCACTAACACAGAGAGAAAATATTTTCACACACTAGATTAATTCTTAATTATTAGTAGTAAATAAGAACTTTTTTTTCTTAAGAATTAAAAAGAAAAAACGAAGCACAATCAAGAAAGTTATTGTCATTTGGACAATTAATTAATCTTAATTGGAGATTTGGAAGTTGATCATGTTTGATCTCCCTTATTTTGGTTAGCTAATTTTTCTCCATCTAAATCTCTATACCTATGCAAATACCTCTTCAATGGCTCAGCATAATCATCAAATCCTAAATTCCCCACAGCCCAGCAAACGTCATCTCCGTTCACCGTCTTCCGCTTCTCCTTCCGACACTTCTCCGATGCTTCTCCCGTCACAAAGCCAATGAACTCAGACACACATTCTTGCATTGTTTCTTTCGCCTCTTTCGATATCTTTGCGTTTTGAGGGAGAATTTGCTTCATAATCCTCCCCACGTTCGCTATTGGCAACAACCTATCTTGCTCCTTAATAAGCTCTCCTTCTTCCCTCGACTCAATTGACATTTTGGAAAACCTAAAAGAAACTCGATCCTCTCAAACACAACAGTCACAGATGTGATTCCTTTTCATTCTGCATATTGTTTGTCTTTTTGTTATAAGCAATATAAAATCGTCTCTTTTACGCTAATTTACAATCAAGTGTTGATACTATACTGTAATATATAAAAGTATCCAGTATTAATGTGGAGACATAATGTCAGGAAAAATTTGTATTAGATAGTACAAAGTTAGGTCATATTTTGTTATATTAATAAAAGTACTGCTACAATATATTAGCCTTTTTTCAAAAGCACTTTGTTTTAATTAATTATGGATCAAATGGTCCCCTCCTCCTCTCCTCTCTTCCTTACTTATTACAAGTTGAAAGTTGAAACCCTAGATCGTTGGATGAGGACCAATTAATTAGTACTCCCTCCCTCCATTTATTTTTACTTGTTTACTATATTAAAAACAAATTAATATTAAGGTTTTTGAAGATAAATCAATGTCAGACAAGTAAAAATAAAGGAAAAAAAAAAGTAGATGATAATGTTAGTTAATCAAGTCTTTTGAGAACATCACTATTCCACAAAGTCGGGGACACTACATACGAAGGATGTGAATTTTGATTTAATTATTTTAGAAGGTACAAATAACATGAATATTGGAAAAGTAGCTGTATGTGGCAGGCAAGGTTGTATCAATTAATGAATATAGAACAAAAATTATTCTTCCAGAATTAAGTTAATTAATTACAGCTCTGGAATCCATTTGAGATTTTCTCTTTTTAATTTGTTAAAATCTTCTCCTGAAAATTATTGGAATAGTTATCTGAATGAGAAATATTTATAGCTCTTTATGTAAGCTAGTGAGAGTGAAACCCCAAAATATGGTGCTAAATAGTCTCAAAAATCAGTAAATATTATTAATGAGGATTCTATGTAAATTGTGTTAATTACTTTTACATAATTAATTAACAAGTGGATGTTTAGCACTATAATTCTTGATTCTGAAAGTGAAATGGGAAAAGAACCGAGTAGTGTACTGAGTTGTTTGAAGAATACTATTTTGCATACCTTCCTTTATTTTATTTTATTTTTGCAGTGCGTACAACATTTTTCTAAGTGTGGTATTAAGGTATTTGATACCATCTTTGGGTAAAAATTCTGCAAAGATTGCGTCAAACACTAAGATATTAGAATTTTAGTTATTCAGTTGATTGATTATTTAAATTTTCGCATGAAAAATTCGATTCTCCGTTATATAATTGTTTCTTTCATTTCTCCTTCTTCTATCCCTACGTAATTATATATATATATTAGAGACACTTACTAATTTTCGCCTCAAGAATAATATTGTGTTATCACCATTATTAAAGGTGAGAATATGTAACTAAATTTAATTGAATTGTTAATAATATAGAAAGCATGTCATGTCAACGCATTGAAAGAACACACTTTGACATTAACATTCATTCTCCTTTAGATTCTTCTTAAAAAGATAATAGCATTAATTACCGGAAAAAAGAAATTAAAATAATTTTATCAATGTATATTAATTACTATTGTTACGAGGGTATATTAATTATTACAAAAAATAACAAAAAGGACAAAAAGGATGATACTATTATATAAGTGGGAATCGCTCGAGTTAAAAGTTGGATTAACATTTTTCCCTTCAATATAAAACTATTTCAATAATATTTTATGTACTAACAGGGAAATATACATTACAAAGTTTTGGGACTAAATCCAAAGATACTAGAAATATAAAGTGTCACAAAAG
>JACEIK010000411.1:61699-96128 GCA_018107945.1 Datura stramonium | reverse complement strand
AAGATAAGTGTGAATAGTTGTAAAGTAAATCCTAATTAGAATTGATTTCTAAGTAATTGCAATTCTTCTGCGAAGTGCCATATTTATTCTTCTAAAATTTCTCCCACAAAATGTCTCTCTCATAACTACTGATTCTCCGCAATAAAAGACTTTAAAGATACAAAAATTTATACTTGAGAATATAAAAACTACAATTAGAATAAATATTATTAGTACTTACAATAATAATACAACATATAATTTACAATTAGAAAATAAAAAAATTATTAAATTACATACATCAGAAATACAACAAAAAATAAATAAGTAAATACAATAAAATTTTGAAAAATATACAGTGAACTCGTAAGACTAAAATAACACAATATGCATCAATAATAATTAAAAAATAAACAGAAAAACATATATCATTTTACATATAAAAATATAGTTTTTGTGTATATCATGCACTTTATATGACATAATTTATACGCGAGAAAATAAAATTTACCAAAATACATACATCAGAAATGCAAAAATAAAAAAAATAAAGAGAAAATATGTCATTAAATATAAAAAGAAATTAAAAAATATATCATGAACTCCTAAAATAAAAATAAAAATACAATATACAATAATAATAATAATAATACAAAAAATAAAAAAAATCAGCAACGTAGCTTAATTTGGAAGAAAAATATATATTGGGGGAAGAAATCGCGTTTTTGAAAAAATATTTAAAGAAAATATGAAAAAGAGAAAAAGTTGGAGATTTTATGTAATCATTATTGGCGTGAATAAAGGTATTTTTCTATACCTCAATAAATAGAAAGGTAATATAATTTGAAAATAATAAATATATTTAGTTTTGATGTATTGATAATTTATATATTATTAATAAATATATTTTAAGTTCGATAAAAATAATAATATAAATCTAATAATATTCCCTCTATAATTTTTCCAAAAAAGAACTTGATCTTCCTTCTTCCGGGCCAAGTGAGGAGCAAAGTGCTTTCGTAGATTTTCTCATTCACATCTTTTATTTTCAGTTTCTTTCTCCAACAACCCATTTAAATGTTATAAATATCCTCAACCTTTACTTTGAATCTCCAAACTTTTATTGATTTTTAACATTTCATTAAACAAATCAAATGGAGAGGAAGAGATTATAAATCATAATAATGTGCTTTAGAAGTTAGGACATTTGAAATAAAATTTATTTTATGTTATAAATATATTTTCTATTTATGGTGAATGTTTATTTCTTAGAAAGAAAGTTAGGGTTTGTAACTTTGTTACCAAGTTAGTTTTCCTCTATAAATAAATGGGTTTTTCATTCATTGTATAAATACCTTATAATCATTTAACTCCCTCAAGAGAATCCCATCAAGAGAAATAAGAACTTCTCTCTTTCTCTATAATATTCTTGTTCTTTCTTTATTATTTCATAACACGTTATCCCAGCACGAGTCTCTGCCTTGACACTCACTTTGAAAGATCGGGAGGTAGAAAAATCAAAATTTTCTTAGAAAGAAGAAGGTTAGTATTTTGATATTTATGTCTTACTAATAACAATGCCGATTTGTATATATGAATTTGAAAAACAACTTATTGATTCACTTGAAAATTCATGTCTCATAGTGTTCAGGAAGAACAAAACGGTGTGAAAATATATTTGTTCAATGAGAACAATATTTTTGAATATCCATTAATGAGCAGAATTTGCAAAAAGTTATATAGTCACTAGAAGTAATAATTTTTTTAGAGGCTTGTTACAATTACAACTGAAAATATGTAAGAGAAATCATCTATATTATATGCATACCTCGATTTGCTCCCGAAGTAGCAATATCTTAAAGAGGTTTTAGCTATCATACCTTATGTGGTTAAGACATATTTAGATGATCATGTTCCATTCCTGAAGAGTGAGAAATTTAAGAACTTTTTGATAAATGTTACAAATATAGATCTAATACAGATTTAGTCCCTGAAGTGAATGTGACAATACTTAATAAAATCTTGAAATTTACTCCCAGTGTGCATCTGAGGAAATTTACTTCCAAAGTAGTAAGAATTTAACAGCGATTCCTGAAGTAGTAAGAATTTAACAGCGATTCCTGAAGTAGTAAGAATTTAACAGCTACTCACCAAGTAGTAAGCTCTTTAAAAAGTAAATCTTGCAATTTACTCCTGAAGTAGTAAAACATACAATCTTCTCAAAGCGGTAAAAGTTTGAAATAATAAAGTTTAAAACTCAATATTTCTTGTTGATTTCTTGACACCTACGATGTCTGAATTTGCTTTTCATGATACCAGAAGTATTTAAGTAATATGAGGATAGTATAAATTAATGATCAAGGTCTGCAAAGAACCTGATTGTTTGTCAACAAGAATCATGACACATTGGTGTCCAAATTATATTATGAAAAATAAATTGAAAGCTCTTTAAGAGTTTATTTGTGTCATGTCATTTCATCATATTGTAATACAAAGTTGTTATGATTAAAACACAAATTGTAATGAAACCTGAAGTTTACCAACAATAAAAATAGTTATATATTGAGACTACAAATGATTGAAAGATTTAATATCTTTAAATTGCAATGAATAAGAAATATGTATATGAAAAGTTACACGATTTGTACTACAAAAATACATATTAAATTACATGCTATAATGCCAAGCGAAGTTTATTGATGTGAAATTCATGTCATAGTAAATCTTAAATTTACTAAAATAAATAATACATGTCATGGTAAACCTGAAGTTTACTAATATGGATAAATCTCAAAGCAAGTTATCAATTATGAAGACATTTGTTTGATTGATTACGTTTCCACACATAAGATATTCAGGAATGAAATATTTTCTCTTAAATATGGGCAAGATAAATGTTACTACGATATCTGGTAGTACCAATTTGATTGAAGGCTTTGAAAAGCCATTATAATCTTGCCCTAGGGAACTAAACTCATCCTAAATAATGTCATGCTTTCTCCTAAGTCTCACAGAAATTTGTTGAGTTTTAAAGATATCCGTGAAATGGTTATCATATCAACACAATGGATGAGATGAATCTTGAATATCTTGGTATTAACAAGAATGTCTCTGGGCAGACATGTGTTATAGAAAAGTTCCCTGCATTATCTTCTGGCTTGTATTGGACAGATTGGTACAATTGAGGCACATTCTATAGTAAACCGAGAAGTTTACTAATTCCAATACTTTTGTACTTTGGCATGATCATACCGGGACATCCTGGATCTATAATGATGAGACGAATTATAGAAAATTCAATGGGCATCCATTAAAGAACTTGAATATTCTTTCAAATGGTGAATTTTCTTGTAGTGCTTGTTATCAAGGCAAATTAATTGTGAGACCATCACCAACAAAGGTTGAGATTGAGTCCCCTGCATTATTGGAACGCATGCATGGGGATATCTGTGGACCTATCCACCCACCTAGTGGGTGTTAGATACTGTGGTCCTAATAGATATTTTCTCTAGATGGTCTCATGTGTGCCTATCTGTCTGGCTTTGGCGCTTGCAAAATTATTGGCACAAAATAATACGACCTCTGGGCACAATTTCTAATAATCAAATTAAGTCCATTCGCCTTGATAATGCTGCAGAGTTTCATCCCAAGCATTTAATGATTATTCACTTATCAATTGGGATAAAGTTGAACATCTGTAGCTCATGTTACACTCAAAATGGCCCTTTGCCAGTCACTAATTAACGTGCACAGTGATAGCAAGATCATTGCTCATGAAAACTAGGCTGCTTAACTTCTGTTTGGGTGTACGATTCTGCATGCTACAACACTTGTTAGATCTGGACAGACAGTAATCATAATTTTTTCCCGTTACAATTGATTTTGGGTCAAACCTAATATTTCTCGTAAAGAGAATATTTGGATGTGTTTGTATATGTGCACGTAGCACCACCACATCACGCAAAATGGGTCCCCAAAGAAGGTTAGAGGCCCTACGTTGATTTGAATCGCCCTCCATTATTCGGCTACCTTGAACCGTGGCGGAATATGTTTCTGCTCGATTTACGAGATTGTTGGTTTGATGAGATAATTTTTCCAAAATTAGGGAGAAAATTGGCGAAATCAAAAGAAAATGAAAAATCATCACTGTCTCATCTTGATCCACATTGCTTCTATTTGTGAGCAAGAAGTACAAAAGATTATTTATACGCAGAAAATTGCAAATCAAATGCCGAGGCAGCATTTACAGATTTTAAAAGGTACTAAATCACATATTCTGAGAGAATGTCCCAATTCGAATTGATGTCCCTGAAGGACCATCTACTAGCGTCTGTGGCTGAGTCCAAAAGCACGCCTAAGAGTGGTAGACCATTGGGTTCTAAGGATCGAAATCCTAGAAAAATAAAAATAAATGGTCAAGATGACACTACGAAAGAACCACATATGGAAGTTCAAGACTTGAGCAATTTTGATATCCATGAAGAAATCAATGAGCCTGAGACTCAAGAAAATGAGGAACTATCCATAGAATTCAAGTGATGCTGGAATAATCAGTCAAAAATAATGGTGGATTATGTCTTTGCATATAAATATTTGCAACAAAAATCATGCAAGATAGTGAGGATCTTGAACCTCAATATCGTATCCTGGAATGTCGACAAAGAAATGATTGGTCAAAATGGTAAGAAGCAATTCAATCAAAATTGAATTCACTTGTCAAGCGTGAAGTTTTTGGACCTATAGCTCAAACACCTAATGGTATTAAGCCTGTTGTCTGTAAATGGGTCTTTGTGCGAAAAAATGAGAAAAATGAAGTACAAGGTACAAAATACGTCTTGTTGCACAAGGATTTTCACAAGGCCTGGTGTCGACTATGAAGAGACATACTCACCAGTTATGGATGCAATAACATTGCGTTATATTATTAGTTTCACTGTTCATGAGAGGCTTGAAATGCATTTGATGGATGTAGTTACAGCTTATCTTTATGGATCCTTGATAATGAGATATATGAAAATCCCGAAGGATTTAAAATGCACAAGCATATCCATTCAAAGTCTCGGAAATGTATTCAATTAGATTGCAAAAATTATTGTATGGTTTGAAGCAATCTGGACGCATAATAATTATAACCGCCTTACATTGAATGTTATCTAAGGAAGGTTATATAAATGATGAAAGTGCCCATGTATTTTATAAAAGAAAACAACATCGGAGTTTGTCATACTATTTGTTTATGTAGATGACATAAACCTTATTGGAGCTCAATAGAGCTTCGAAGGCAATTGATTATTTAAAGAAGGAATTTGAGATGAAAGACCTTGGAAAGACAAAATTATGTCTTGGTTTGTAAATTGAGCATTTGAAAAATGGTGTCTTTATTCATCAAGCGCCTATAGAAAAGGTGTTGAAAAGATTTTATATGGATGACGCACATCCATTAAGTACTCCTATGGTTGTTCGATCACTTGATGTGAATAAGGATCCATTCTGATCTCAAAGAGGAATGAAGAAATTCTTGGTCCTGAAGTACCATATCTTAGTGCAATTGATGCACTAATGTATTTTGCTAACACTACAAGACTTGATATAGCCTTTTCGGTTAATTTGTTAGCAAGGTATAGTTCTGCTCCTACTAGGAGGCACTGGAATGGGATAAAACACACTGTGCGTTATCTAAAGGGACTATCGATATGAACTTATTTTATTCTAATAATTGCCAGGTGATCTTGTTGGTTATCTTCGTCTCACCGGTATTTATCGGCCCCACAAGCTCGATCTCAAAGCGGCTGTGTGTTCATATGTGGAGAGTACTGCAATATCTTGGAGATCTACAAAGCAGTCTCTCGTAGCTACTTCATCAAATCATGCTGAGATAATAGCTATTCATGAAGCAAACCGAAAATGTGTGGTTGGGGTCCATGATACATCTCATTAGAGAAAAGTATTGTTTTGAACTATGATAAAAAGTACCCTGTTTGTATGAAGATAAATGCGCATGCATGGTTCCTGGCTAAAAGGGAGGATTCATAAAGGAGATGAACAGAAGCACATCTCTCCAAAGTTTTCTACACACATGAACTCCAAAAGAATGGTGATATCAATGTGCAACGGATTCGTTCAAGTGACAATGTGGTTGATTTATTACCAAATTCTACCAACTGCAACTTTCAATAAGATGATGCACAAGATCAGGATGCAAAAATTCAAGGAGGTTCTCATTATGGGGAGTTAATACGCGTTGTACTCTTTTTCCTTGTGAGGTTTTGTCCTATTGGATTTTCCTTGTAAGGTTTTTAATGAGGAAGTCAAAAATGCATATTATTGGAGTATGTGTACTCTTTTCCTTCCTTTGGTTTTCCCCTTTGGATTTTTCTAGTAAGGTTTTAACAAGGCATTATCTGTAAATAGACATCCAAAGGGGAGTGTTATAAATATATTTTCTATTTATGGTGAATTGTCTATTTCTTAGAAGGACAGTTAGGGTTTGTAACTTTGTTACAAGTTGGTTTTCCCCTATAAATAAAGGGAATTTTCATTCATTGTATAGAATACCTTATAATCCATTTAACTCCTCAAGAGAATCCCATCAAGAGAAATAAGAACTTCTCTTTCTCTACATATTCTTGTTCTTTTTTTATTATTTCATAATATTCTATCATTTAGGATAAAAATTAGTTTGTTGTTTTTTGCTCTTGTGAAATTAAAATGAATGACAAAGAAACTGAAACATATTCCAAACCTACTAAAGCTATACATCAGCGCTGCGAATACATGTAATGACTCTCTCTGCACCAGAAATCTCATGGCCGTGGACAACATTTAAATGGATCTGGTCGAATTTAGTTGTCAGTACAAATAAGAAAGGAAGCTGAATAAAAAGATAACTATGCACGAGGTTGTTCCTTGGTTCGATTTGGATCGGTTTGATCAAAATCAAAAAGTAAATCAATTTAGTCGATTTTTTTAAATTTTAAAATCAAACCAAATAAAATAAAAAATTTCAACTTTTAAATAATCACATCATTATTTCCTTTTTTAATTTTTTAATTAAAATTATCTAATTGATAATAGTAAAGAAACAAGAGACATAGAAAACTATTTCAAATGAATATTATGAATTAATAATTTTTCTCTACTATCACAAAGATAGATATGTGAATTTTCTATTATTTTTCAACACTAATCCAAAGTTTTAGCATGTTTAAGTTGTATAACTGTTGAAGTTCTTCCACTTCACATGTTTAATATCCACACAGAAACAATATACAACTTTAAATAGAATGGTCGACCCTTCAAAAATCAAAGGGGTAAACGATTGAAGAGTAGATGAATGTGTAACAAAGAAAATTAAAAATTGGCAATACGCCACATCACTTATACATAATTAGACTTAGAGTTAGGGATGGACATAGTTTGGGTCAATCCAAAAATTCAATGAAATTAAATTTTTTGAATATTTGGGTTGGATTTTGAGATTATAGATTGAATTTGGATTTCATTTTTAAAATTTATAGATTTTGGATTGGATATCGGATTTAGCATTATGAATTTTGGATATCCAAAGAATTTAAAATTTTTACACCTTATATTTAACCCTACTCAATTACTCATATTTTATGTCTAATACTAATAAGTCAAATTTTCAAGATCCAATAGATTAATACCTACCGTCCATCAACAATATTAAGTAATGTAAGAATTTTTGTTAATTAAATATAAATTTGTAAAATATTTCATGAGTAATTAAAGTTTAATAAACAGCATGGATGGTAGGTCATAAATTCTTGTTAATTATGAGGTTATAAATTTTTAAGGAGCAAACTATTAGATGGATTGAGGTTATTAATTATTATGGTCTACTTAAAAAGCTCAAAAGTCAATTAAAAATTGAAAATTCAAAAAATCCAAAAAATCAAATCAATTAATCGAGAAACGGAACTTAAAAAATCAAATCCAATACGAATTTATTTGGATTATATTTTGTAAATTCAAAATCAAATATCCAAATCGAAATTCTCGTATCCAATCTTATGGCCTGAACACGCATCTCTACCTAGAGTGTTGAGTTTGAATTTATATTTTTTAAAATATAATTTAAAAGTATTATAGTTAACGAAAGTAAGTAACTCATAGCATCAAATTAATAATTAAAAAGTATAAAATATTTAAATTGTTTATGAAAAACTATCGTATATTCAAATGACTATTAAATTTATGTATAAAAATTTATCGGTTGATTTGATTATTTCTTTAAATTTTTAATAAAATCCAAATATTATCAATTTTTAAAATTTAAATTTTAATTTTAATTAAATTACATGTTTTTTTTGTTTTTTTAAATTTAATTTAAACTGTAATTTAATTTGATTTTTAACTAAACCATCAACCACCTACACTTCTATGAAGAAAAGTGGTGGGGGTGAGTGAGCAAAAAGGTAGAGTACAATATTTAAAGTCATTCAAAAACAAGTAACTAGTGGTACCTTTCACTTTACTTTGTCATTACATTTAAAACAGATATTTATTTTTATTTAGAAAAAAGTTAATAATATTTTAATTCAGGTAAAATTGAATAAAAATATTTTTTTAGTTGAATTTTAATTTAAAAATATTTACGTCATCAATGTTTTAGTTTAAAAATACCCCTATTATTAATAGTTTAATTCAAAAATATCCATATTGTTACTTTGGGATTAAAAATGCTCTTTTTCTTATAAACATATTACTTTTTTTAATAAATATTACTTTTAAGGAATCTTCTTTTATTTCTTTCTTTTAAATTTCTTTAACTAATAAAAAAGTGAGAAGTAATGCGTACTTTCTTGATCGTTTATCAATTAAATGAATAACTATGTGAATGTTTAAGCGATAATATAAGTCATATATATGTAAATCATGAAAACCTCATTATTATTTTTATTTTAAATAAACATTCTTAATAAAATAAAAAATATTTTTTATAACAAATTAAAAAAACAAAAAAAACATGTAATTTAATTAAAATTAAAAATTTTAAAGTTAAAATTAAAATTAAATGTTTTAATGTATTTCTTGTTTTTCTTGTAATTGATATTTTAAAGATATTTTTTATTTTTTTTATTTTTTTTATGTTTTTTCTTTTTTTTCAATAAATATAAAATCAAGTTATTAAATCAATAATTATATTTACGAATGTTCAATCATTTATGTGAAAAATTATTACTCTTAATTTTTTAAAAATATTTTTAATTTTTGAAATTTTAATAATTTGATATTTTTATTTAAATGAAAATTAACGATGAATTATTGTGATTTTCTGTATATGAAAATTAATGATGAGTTACAATATTTTTATTAGGAAAATAATATATTTTTATGAGAGGATATTTTTGGACCAAAATATTTTTATTAAAGTATATCTATGAATAATTTTTTAACCAAACTATTAACAACATGGACATTTTGGACCGAGCATTGATGGGAGGACATTTTTGAATTAAAATATTAATGGAAGATATATTTATCAATTTCACATGGTTAAGGGCATTTTGACCCTTTTTTCTTTTATTTATTTAATTTTTTAAAATTAAAATATAATTTATCACTTAATTCATAATTCCATCATTATTAATAGCAGATTGTTCACGGGTCAGGTTTGGTTAGAGTTATTGGTCCAAAATCAAATCCAAGCCCAGGTAGTACGGTTTAAATTATCAACCAACTAAAATATATTTATCAATTTGATTATTACCGATTTCAGTTATATTTGGTTAGGTTATTCGGTTATTCATCATACGAAAATGAAAGAAACGAATAATAAGACTATACAATCAATAAAGAAATTACATTACTAGAATGAATAGATGAAAAAATAACCATAATTTGGTATATATATATAAGCAAATATTACCTATGCATTGCATGAAGGAATAACAAAACAACACCAACATTAGGCACTCCAACATAGTACTTCTTGGGGTTGGTTGTTTTAACCTTTTCATCACAGAAGACAACAACCCAAAATTTTATACATCTAACACAACTTTAAGGTATTAAATTAAGTAAATACTGTTTCAAAAAAGTAATCTTGAATGCAAAGTATTTTAATTTTGTTACTTAATTGCAAAAAATATGAACTACGCTCCTCAACTCAACTTTTCAATGCAAAAATAAAATAAAATTCATCGAGGCAAAAATAATCATCTTCATCAGTCAACTTCTCGTCGGAGAAACACTACCCCATCATCATGAATCAAAGAACAAATGATATACTCATCTTTTTGAGTTTGATGGAGTACTGAAGAGTTAATTTCTCGAGATGGTCACTCAACTATAGATAATTCACTCGAGAAGGTCACATTTCTTTGCTTTGTGCTTAAAGTCACTCAACTAGCGTTTGTTCCACTCTAGAGATTCACTTAGTATTGATGTTTCACTCTGAAAGTCATTTAACCAATTATATAATTTTTTCATTTAATTTTTCTCTAATATAAATTTTTTATTTTAATCCATATTTATAATAAATAAAAATTATTCATTTTAAACATTTTATTAACCAGCCCCACTTGACGACCTAAATTTTAATATTGCTTTTCTTATTAGCCTTTGCTTTTTATTTTATTGCTAGCCTCCATTAGCAAAGTAAATGTATTCGGATATTTGCACAGTGCAAAATTATGAGATTGTTGTTTAAGAAATAAAGGAAATGAAAATTTAAACTCAATTACTTCTAAATTGAAAAAGAAAATTAGATTCTTTTTTTTTGAAATGACAAATGTCAAGTACATTCTTGTAATGGATGGGTCAAGTGGGGGCGTTTCAAAAATGATTAACATGAGAAGTTTTATTCTTATAAGCAGGTTAAAATAAAAATTTTTATATTAAGAAAAATTAAATGAAAAAATATCTAATTGGTTAAGTGATTTTGAGAAATTGAAATACCAATAGTTAAGTGACTTTGTGAGTGAAACACCAATGAGTAAGTGACCGGGTTATAAAGCAAAAAAATGTTTCTGAATGATATCTATAGTTGAGTGACCACTTGAAATTAACAAGGAAATAATTAGCTCAACAATAGACCTTAGTGCTGAAACTTTATTTTTAGGCTTGGACCCAATATGGACCTTCTTATTTTTCTCTTTTGGTTGTACATATATAATCTTATAACATTAAGCCAAATTTGATAAATATAATTAGTAATAAAAAATAAATATATTATGTATAAAATTCTACTTTTGGTTTTAGTTTATTAAAAAACAATCATAATTAAAAATATTTAAAAAGGGTCATTTTTCAACAATATAAAAAATATAAAATCAATCCAAATAAACCAAATAAAAATTGATTTATTTAATTAATTCTATTATTATAAAGAAAAAGAAAACCCCAAAATAAAAAAACTTTTAAAAGATTCAATTTTTCAAATTCAATTTAAATTTTTTAAATCATTAAATTTATTATAATTAAAAATAAATTAATGAAATTATTATTTCCTTTATATTGTTAAAGTATATCAGTCATGTGGAAGAATTAAAAATTTTCACTATTCAGTTGTCTATTAGAGATTTTACACAAATTTTAAAAAAGATTAAGTCTAAAATTTGTTAATTAATATATTTTCATTAATTTTTTACATTCTTTTAATTCTAATAATTAATACTTAAATGAAGATTAAAAAATTTTCTTTTTTATCTCCAACTTATATAATGCAGTTTTTTTTTTAATCAATTTGAAAAAAAGTGACATGTTTTATACTCTATTTTAATAATAATTTGAATTTTAAATATTAGGTATTCCTAATGAAATAAATACTATATATGAAATATTTATTACTCATTTCAACATTTCTTAATCTGGGGAAGGTAATCAAATTGATTATCGTTTAAATAAGTATTATTTTAACTTTTATTTTATATCTCAAAGAAATAGTGTTTTATAGTAAAAACAATTAACTATTTTCAAATTTTATCTTATTTATCAAATTTTTATATAATTAAAAAGTATTAAAATTATACTCTTAATATTGTAAAGTAATAATAAAATATACTTTACTTTTTAAAAGCTAAACAATTGCCCAGAAAACAGTGCTTTTTACTAAGCGCCATTTTGATTATATGAAAATAGAAAGACGCGGATGAGTCAGCCCCAATTCAATATATCTTATCTATATAACACAATTCAAACGATTCTTCTGTTTCCTATCAAAACCTACTTTGCAAGCTATACTCCTTTCTCTCTTCTTCTTAACTGGTGCTCCATTTTTCTTCTTGCCTATCTGTGCAATCATTTCATCAAACACGCTCTTCCACACAACAGTAATCCACATGCTACATCGAAATCACTCGCCATTACCACTACTAACTCACTCTTCTTTTCTCGTACTCAAACCACCCCTTCTTTGGTAACACATGGCCTTCCACCAGTCTGTCCCTTACTCCCTCACCTCAATTTGCTCTTGATTCCATGTGGTTCTCAGTTCAATGTCTTACAAAAAGATGACAGTGATGTATCTTTTTGTTGGCTCAAACATTTCGACTATCAACACCTTACTATGACCACAAATGATGATTTTGGTACCATATAAAAGAAGCATCACAGTACCTTTATTCTTTTGACCGGAGAATCTTTGATGCTTTCTTTACCAAATCAGTCAACATGGCTGCTTCGCAGTCTATTGCCGAATGGCCTTTTTATGTTCTTCCAGATGAGCTTGGGTACCAGATATTGTATTTATCAGTTCAATGGAGTGAGCAGCTAGGAAGTTCTGGGTTCAGACTGACCGTTCAACTGAGGCGATACTATATCAAACGTGAAGTCTGGCGTGGACTTCAGTGGTTCCGTTGAAATGCGATCGGAATTGTATGAGTAAGTTGTGATTCCGAAGATACTTACAGGCTGTAATGGAGATTTATGTATCCATTTCACAAATGATGATTTTAGTGTAAATCCATGGATGTATATCTGAACCGACAATTTGACTACAGAGGACATGGGCGTATGGGAAGTTTTGTTGGATAGATGAGAATTGGTGGATCTGCTTTTGGTACCATTTCCAGTGGTTTTCTAGGAAGATCAATCCTTTGTTCTGGGAACAGTGGTTTCAATAGGTGCCTTTTGATCTTCCTTCTTATGATATTGACTTAACTCCATTTTAGGAGCTTCTGCTTGATGATAAATCCCACTTTTTGGGTCTTGGGTGACGACAGTATCCCATTTGGTTAGTTGATGGGAATTTGCATGTATGGGTAGATAATTACGCATTGCCATGTGAAGTTCAGGCTAAAGTTCTTGATTATGGTACTCCTAAGTTTAACATTGAGCGATCTTCCAAGCTTCGAGGACTTGATGGATCATGTGAGATTGAGATGAGGAGGAAGAGCATGGTTTCGGGGTGGGTGAATTCAACTTCAGGAAATTTAACTACAATAGTTTCCAGAAGTGAAATTCAAGAATAAGATAAGGATTCTATCTTAACGGTGCTGAAAAAGGGTAAGACAGAATGTGAGAGAAGAGACTATAGTAACTGTACTGTCTGGAAATTACAGGTATCACGATTTCTCGGACCACTATGAAGAAGATATATCCACTTAACATGACCACTAGAATTTGCCTTCATCGGAGAATGATACAAGCTTGATGCTTACTGATCTAGACCATGAATGGAGGGAGAGGAAGTCCACTGGGGGTTTATCAATCTCCTTGATAAACTGGCAGAAATGCAGTGGGTGGATGGTCGTTCAAGATCATGATGTTCTATCTGGTGGAGCCACCACTCTACAAACTTATTCTTATAGGGATGAAGTTGGTTGCTATTCTCCGGATCGTTTCAGCTACCAGCGACAATATGGACGACACAAGCAGTCTCTGTTCATTTTCAGCTTTGTAGTGGCTCAGTTTAGAGTCCTTTTATAAATTAAATGCTCCATTCCCGTCAGATTCTTTCCTGGACCCATATTGTAGTGTATAGCATCAGTTGATTTGATCTCTAAATCTTGTCTCAGTATTAATTGTAAGCAATTTGTTTTCTTGTATACAGCTTTAGGGTTCAATAAGAATGCGAACTGACATTTATTATTTGCTGGTATTTCTTGTTGGCATATGATTGAACTCTTAGTTGATCACCTGTCTCAGATATCGTAAACCTTCAAATTTGTTTCCTCAAATCTTCCAGTGATAGATGGCTGCAGCTGGCCATCTCATTGGGAGGCTGGTGGTTTTATCATTATTCAGGAGATATTGCTGAGATTTGATGGCATTAAAATGCTGATACCGTTCTTGCTTGCCTCACATTTCAGTTAGATTGACAATCATTAACCCACAGGGAAAAGGTAAGGAGTATCATAAGTGTGCAAAGACAGTGTCAGAGAGCAACTGACCAAGGTGACTGAAAATTTGAGCATGGATTACCTATGCTGCTTTACTAGTGAATCCTACGCTCTCTCTCCATAACTTGAACAAAGAAGCACAAAAGGAAGGAAGGATGAAAACTGAATAGGAAAACTAGAACGAATGAAAGCAAACTGCTAACCATTAAATACGTGTGGCCAAAAACATCGCCCAGATGATTCAAACCATAAAGCCAAAAATAATGCCCCTTGAGAAGAAGAATGAGCCAGTAAAAGCTTGATAGTAACCGTCACAAACAATTCCCATGCTTATGCTTCGAACAACCGAGCTTGCTACAATATCAAGCTGAGTGAGAACCTCAGCCAAACCAAACTCCATAAGCTTACTAAGATACCGGGTGGACGAGCTAGAGACCGGCTTTGTCGGTGGAACACATCTGGAACAAAGCGCAAATAGACTCTTTTAACTTTTGACTTCGTGCGTGGTGTTACGCCTTTAGAAAAGTTGATGCAGAATTACAAAATTACGTGATGGTTTAGATTCAAATAGTTTCTAGTCTAGTGCTTCAAGTAGTCAAAATGTCAAATCCAAATAAAGTTTGCTAAAATTGATAATTTACTTTTAACTTTCACGCAGCTAAATGCCAACCTAATGAGCGCTAGTTGTATTCAGTCAAACTAATCTTATTCAAGGCAAACTGAATTGAACCAAATTTTTGTTGAAACCTTGCCAAACCAAGCTTCCACTAAAATCGATATGAGGCAAGCTGAACTGAGCTAAAATATAAACGAGCCTTGTCTAGCCAATCTGGCTCCGGTGCCAAGTCTACATGTCCCAATACCACACTAATGCGCACCTGCTTGAGCTTAATTTGCTACACTACTAGTTGAGTATATGCAAGGAAAAGCAGCAGTGGCAGAATTTTCTGCTACAAATGCCTCAAGATGCATCAGGAAGACTAACAGCTTTGCGTTCATCACCTAGATTATAACGCATTGCATTACTTTATAAACTTCTCAGAGAAATGACGAACTTAAGCTTTACATTCCCCAGCACTATCATAACATAACCATCGTTCCACAATAATATCGCCTATCTGGAAGAAAAGGGATGTTAAAAACTAACTCTTCCAAAAATATATTTATGAGAGAAACAGAAATGAGATAACAGGGTGTAGAGTTGTTCATTCTCATTGCAAAATGTATCAATAAGATTGGAATTACCAAATAGCCGCACAAACATAAATATCAAGATTGATTTTAGGTAAAAACTAAAATGCTCGTCCAGGAAAATTGCCAACGACAAAGGGCTACAAAAGGACAAGAAGAAAAGATGAGGTAGGTTCTGTAGGAGCTGCATCTGTGAAGAATGTTATCCAAGTCCATACAAGCCTCAATTTTTACTCTCTAATTCCAGTTCCTGAGTTCTCCACGTCAATTTCTCCCATCCCTGTATCTTCCTCCTCTTCACTATCTTCATCTACTGATTTTCCTCATTTTAGCGACCAAGCTTAGCCATCTGCTCGGCAAGCAATTTGTCTTCCCGTTCACTCACCTGAATAGATTAGTCACATCAGAATCACCACAGAAGATATATGATAACAGAGCCAAAAACAGAAAGCAAGAAGAAAGAAGGGGGTGGGGGTGGGGGGTTGGGGGAGACATTTCTTTTAATTGCTTTCCTTATTGGAGAGTGTTCAATTCCAGTCATTCCAATGTTCCAAAACTCTCCACAAAGGAACATGTATGAGGTCTAACTCACACAAGTTCACATTCTAATTGATATGCTGAATAATATAGTTCTCCCTAATTATTTAATACTCTCCGTTTCAATTTGATTGTCTTGCTTTCCTTTTAATCCATTTAAATACTTAACGTCTCTTTCTTCTTTTACAACTCTTTAATTCTAACTTTCCTCATGACACGTTTAAGACACGAGACTAAAGGGCATCTTGATACATTCTACATTATCTTTAAGTTCCAAAACATAAGATACAAAGTCTTCTTTACTTTTTTTCAAACTCATTATTAAGTCCAAACAAGACAAACAAATTGAAATGGGGGAGTAGTATTTTGATCGAAAAACCTAAAACAAGTCTATCGTAATTTAAAAATATCAGGATTGGAAGTCCTTTTTATTAACAAATGCACTTTGCTCCAGTACATCCATACTGTGCAATCAAAAACCAAATTAGAGATTTTAGAACCAGCTTATATGACAATGGTCTCAATTAGCAAGCATCCAGAGTACCCCAGGAAGTGCCTAACAAAGAGAAATCGGAAGGAGCAACTTTATTCAGTTGAACATACTAATTTCCATCCACATATATGTATCAAGGTCCATGCTATACTAGTTCGAAAGTAATTTCAATGTAAAGATACTAATCAAATATGGCATCTGCGATATAGAACACCCTGACTCTTGCCCCAAGCATAGTGGGATCTGGCAAGGATGGGTTTACAGAGCCTTACCCCTACCTACCTTGTGAAGGTAGAGAGACGGTTTCCAATAGACCTTCGACTTATCAAATAAGGTGTGGAGAGGGAATATAGTAGGAAAAAAGTTATGTCAAAAATAATGGAGAACGGAATAGTAGCCACAACAAATAATATGATAACCATTGCGAAAAAAAAAGATAACATCATAAGGATAATAGTGCTAATAATAATACAGAAGGGGAAACTAGACACGTTCGACTACCAACCTTCTATCCACAATCCTCGACCTCACAACACTTCTATCTAAGGTCATGTTCTCGATAAGTTGCATGAGTCACATCTTGTCTAATCCACCTCTCTAATACTTCTTCGGACTACCACCTCTCCCTCAAGCCCACCATTACCAACCTCTCACATCTCACTAGGGCATCTAAGCATCTCCTTGGCATGTCTGAACCATCTCAATGCCGGCACCTAATCTTGTCTACAGGCCACTCCCACCTTGTCGAATATCTTCATTCCTAGTCCTACTCTCTAATATGCCACATTCATCCCAACATCCTCAAGATTTAAAACAGATATCTTCGTTCCTAGTCCTACTCTCCTACCATGCCCATACATTTCATTTCAACATCCTCATTTCCCTACGTTCATCTTACGGACGTGCGGTTTTATTGACCAGCATTAGCCCCATACCAATACGATGTGTAACATCATCGTCAATTTCACCATTTCCTTAGTTATTGACCAAGATACTTGAAACTTGCTCTCTCGAGGATGACTTGAGTACCTATCCTCCCTCACGTCACATGATCATTAAGAGACTTACCAACAAGGTGTTTATGTTAATTTGGTCTAATTTTCACATTTTTTTAATATACTTGTTAGTGTCTAGGCCCGGCTTCGCACCTCGGCAATTCAACAAAATACCCCGTCACTTCCGCTAACAACAGAGGTACAAAGATAACTTTCAGGTCCACCAAAGGTAGACCCAGGATGAGAAGTAATCACGTAGTGTTTTTATCTCTGTTAGTTTGAACACGAGACACGACGATTCTACTTCCCACTTCGTGACCATTAGACCACGTCCTTGGGTGATGTCAAATTTCACAGTTCTCAATCTCATATCCCCATTAAACTATAGGCGTTTATCAAAAATTAAGGTCTCTCAAAGTAGGGAGCTCATTCAACAATTATGATGAAAATAAAAAACACTTATGTAGTAAAATAAGTTACTCACCATCTTGGAGCCTCCTTGACAACAAGTTTTCCTTTGTGAGCTCTATTTCCTCGGTGCAATTTGCAATTGCTTTAGTAAGGATTGATATGCCTTGCTCCTGCCAAAAGAAATAAAATAGAATCTATAATCTAACAAGTTGAATTTCTTTGAAATTATAAATTTTAGATAATAATAATAATATTAAAAAAAATAATAAGGCAAGTTTGATATGCTACTTGAGTCGAGAGTATCGAACGGTCTATATCTTAACAAGGTAGGGGGGTAAGGCGCGTATGCACTACCACTCCCGGACACAACAGCGGGATTACACGGGCTATGTTGTAGTAGTATAAATAATAATAACAATGGCATAATGTGATAGGTGACAACTTAGAATCTAACATATAAGATTTAGCTGCTTATTACTTGTGACCAATTAAGAAACTAGTGAAGCGTTTTGCATTACTCTTTACTCTTATGATTTTTTAGAAAGTTCATTCTCCTCAAACAATAATTTTTTTTTAAGAAAATGTGCTCAACGATTGCCCATCAAATTAATTTTCTTTTCAGCGGTGAAACAACATAAAGATTAATCCTAGAAGTAGCATTAACATTGACTATAGGTGATCCATGAGAGAAGAAAAACACATTGAAAACGTGACAACACACTCGAGAGAGAAAAGACAATGGCCATCAAAAGGATGATCCTATCAAGTTGATATTCATTCACCACCTAACTTGAAAATAAGCACAGGAAAACCAAAGAGAAAGTCAAAAGTTTTTGGGAAGCATCCTGCGGTGGAGGGGAGAAAAACGACATGGAAGAACTGTCTTTGAAGGATTGTAGTAAACAAAGGGATCAACTAGAGCGTCCTAAACAACAGTCATGAGTATTATCCAAACGACATCCTTCTTGTTTGACCATAAAACTGTAATAGGCAAGTGGAAGCATTACACATCTACAACAGCTGAGATGAAGTAGAGAGAGCTAAGAGAAAAAGAGTCTCTAAGCAAAATCAAGGTGAACGAGGTATAACACATAACAAGCAATCTATATAAATAGAAAATGTACTTTTAAGCCGGAACCAACATATACTGCATGTGCTTGACCAAAATGTCCTCAAAACAATAAAAAGCTCAAGCACAAATCAAGCTGATATTTTTAAAGGTGAAGATTAAAAACATTGTACTCAAGTAAAACAGGATACCATAATTTATATGCAATAAACAGTTAGTTACCTTGTCAAGAGTCTGCGTAGTGAGCACATATGCTGGGGAGCAACAAGTTTAATTTACAACAGGGCAATCATCATTGCAGCAGCTTCAACTACGCATAGCTTCCTACACCAGGCGTGAAATAAATCATCAAAAAAATCTAGAAAAGATTCCCAATTTTGATAGGTAATGGTATCATTTTATTGAACAACACAACACCAGCATTAAGAAAATGCAACCTCTACAAGTGAAAACAACTTTATCCAAGAAATAGATCAATAACATGAAAATGATGATGCCAAATGTACAAACTTTAATGTGAAGAACGCCATCAAACTGAAAACATTTCATCTCAATATCTCTTTCCGAATCTTCAAAGGCTGTGGAGTCATTCTCCTCCTAATATTCTTGACTAATGCATCTTTAACTTCCTCAGACAGCGCAGGAGCAACCTTAGTTACCTAGACAAGATAAGATATTAAATATTTGACATCATGAGGATGAAATTAACCTACAAATTGATATGACAAAAGACCTACCTCCTTCCCATCAGGGCCAATTTCTTTAACTTCACGGGTGAGGGAATTAAGAATTGAATCTGGATCACTGACAACCAATTTGAATGCCTGGAAATCAAAACCAAGAAATCCATAATGAATCTTGCCGATAGAAGTTGGAAAAGGAATATTTGGAAATTGATACAAATTCTCGCCTCAAAGCATGACCATATTTTTCTGTATAAAGGCCAACCTACATGAATGTACAAGTCCTGCAATAAGCAAGTCAAATGATTAAGAGAAATTCAGAGATCTATTTGACAGAGATTCTAGAAGAGGAAAAAATTTAGTAGAATTACATGGATACACATTTTTCTCAAATAAACAATGACGAATATTCTCTTATTTCTCAAACAGCAAGTAATTGCATTTCCAGCACTACATGACCAAATTTAGGAAAAGCAGTTCTTACATGGCTGATCCCTTGAAAGAAAGGAAAAGAGGGAATAAATGGACATTCATAAAAGCAGCAGAACTTTTAATTAACATGCAGAAAACTGTGTGCACATGGCCAAGGGCACATAAATAACAGCTACACCCATGTAGTGAACTTTTAGGCAGACAGTCATATAATAAGGCAGAAATCATCAGAGATGCCAGGACAGAATAATCTCACTTAAACCAACATATAACAAGGGCAACAGAAGAGAGAAAGAGCAACTGAAATTAACAAACTCCTTCATGCTAAGGCATTACATAGAATATATTATATTTATGCACTCTACTTCTACAAACAGTTAGGCAGAGAAAGTAACAGGTAAAATACTCATGCGCGAAGAGTTAAAAAAAAGTGATATCAATTCTATATTCACTTGACTAACTCATGAACAAATTTCATTAAATTCTTGTTAGATTTCTTGAATGCTCTGTATTACTACCAATCCAGCAGGCCCAGACCATTACACCAGTAGAACAGGCCTCTTTCCCCTTCAATGCAATTCTGAAATAATATGAACTCACTAAAAGCAAGGATTACATCTCCAGTTCTTGCTTGTCCTTGAAGCATGTCATTACCCAACAACAACATACCTAGTTAGTCCCGCAGAGAGGTTGTTTCCCTAGGCTCAAGAAATTCGATTTTTAGAAAATGGTTTGAAAGAAATGCACGAGTAAAAGGCTATGATGAAAATATTTGAAGAAAGAAAAAGTGCTGACAGTACAAATATAATACAACAGAAAAATTGTGCAGCTTGCTTTGCAAATCCATGTACCTATATTTCCATATCAAACTGAAGTTCTTAAAAGAGAAATCAATCGGATGGTATCCACAAACAAACTGATAATGGAAAACATAAAACTTGAACTCCCTTTTTCTTTGTAATATAGAACTGTTATCTTAGAAGAGCCTTCATATACACATATCCTTAATCTTTAAGACATAGCACAAAGGACCAAGCTCATACTAAATTTTTTTGCCAAACCACAGATTTCTTTCTCCAAGTTCTTCTAAAGAGAAATCTGTTGCGTCATTACTTCTTAAAACTAAGGACAGCATTTCGACCTTGTCCAAAACCCTAAATTTAAGAATCATTTGGCATAAACTCTTCTTTGCTATTCTTTCATCTTTAAGGACAGTACACCATTCAAAGCTTGGAATGGGAGTACAGAGAAATGCCAAATCACAAATACTAACTCACAGCCCATTTGCTTCGCACTTCAATAATTTCTAATATCCATAGACCTCAATTCAATTGAAATTCCAAATTCAATCAAATGTGCTGCTCCTTTGTTCAATATACATGACACTTTTCACATTTAAAGATGTTGCAATAATTCATATTCATTGAAGTATCCAAAATTTTAAACTTAGATGTCATGTCTTCAAACCGACTAAATTCTCATCACATTAATGTTTGGAATCATTACCATTAATAATACAAAAAGTCAAAATAACATGTTAAACTCAATATTCAGATTAATTCATTCATATTAATATAAAATAAAAGAAGTAGCAGTAACTTTCTGTATGACCAAAAGATAAAGTAACCAAAGGTAAAAAGAAAATGGGATTTGAGAAATTAAGCTGACCTCAGATCAATTCCCATGGTTTCAGCAACATGACGCATGATTGAATGAACAAGCTTACTCTTATTATACCTCTCCTCACAAGCCGAAATATCTTCCTCAGAAACCCTTCGTTTACTGAGATCGATATATCCTTTCTCCTTATCAACCCTAAGAACCATAACCGGTTCGATGCGGCCAACTTTGATAAGACTGCTAATACTCCGAATACGACGACGAGACAGCTCAGAAAAGGATCATTCCTTCTATGTTGTTGTACTCGAGAAGAACTGCTGTAAGGCACCACTGTCAGCCATGCTTTTCACCTGTATCATCACCGCTTGGTCTACTTCTGGATACTTGGCTTCGTACATTCGACATTCGAGGTTCGGGGAGTTGGTCGCCATGATGGGGCAATTTTGATGGCAGTTACTAGGGTTTCGCAGAAATTTTGAGGTTTCTGGAGAAGATATGATAGGAATGGGTTTTGACTGTGGAGGGCTGAAAGAAAGACCACGCACAATTTGTTTTGGTATTTAAAATTAGTTACTTTAGTGTATACTCCTTTTTTACATAATTATACTATAAATTTTCCCGCTAAAAAAGTTTGCCAATTTATGAAATATTTTTAAAATAAAAATTAAAAATTTAGAAATTATATAACAATTTTAAAAAATCTTAAATTCTATCTTATAGTCAGATAATATTGAAATTTAATAAAAAACTTGCAAAACTTTTAATTTAAAAGAAAATATGGTTTGCAGTTGTATAAAACATCTTTAATTTATCTTATATTAGGAGAATCTAAAAAGTTAAAATATATAATTCCAACTCAAGTATTTCACAAATTTATGTTTAAATTATGATTGTTTTGTCTATCGACTACAATCCTTCTAATATTAAAATTCAAACTAAAATTTTAAAGTCAAACATACTCTTAAGGGAAAATAAAAGAATAAGTCACATGACAACACAATCTCACACTAATTTTTTGTTTTATTTCAAGATTCTTCTTTTAAAAAGAATTTAAGAATATTTCTCTCTACTTTTCATCGTTAGAAATGTACACTTCATTAAAGAAGATTTTTTGTAAAACTTAATTATCTTCTTCTTTTTTAAATTTTATCAATTTTACTAATGATTTTCTGTGTTTCTCTTCTTTTTATTTTATTTTAAATCTATTTTTAGTTTCTTCTGTCTCTTTCAAATCGGTCGTCACCTTCTCATAATTTATACCTTCACATTTTTCTTCAGTTCATCGGCTCCTCATCTTTCCAACATTATTTTAAAAATTGGTATTAAACAACGATTATTATTTTTTGCGATTCTGTATTGGTACTTATATTTGAAGGATTAATAGAGTTTGCAAGTTCATGCGGGTAGTTCTACTTTGGATAAATTATTTTATTTTTAAAGACAATTTTGTTCTCAAAATTTAATCTAAAATCTCTAATTAATAATTGAGGGATATGAGATTGAACTTTATATTTAAGATAATTCAAAAGACTAATTGGAATAAAATAAGAGTAGTTGAGAGTATCACTCACTTGAACAAAAGAACAATTCATCAAATTCTCAGCATCACCAAGCCTTATAACATCATCATACTGCATTGCCCACTTATCTACAAATTAAAGAAAATAAAAAATATTCTCACTTAAAATTATTATTACATTTATATAAATAACAACTCTACATGCTCAAATAAATTTTTGATTTAAAAAATAGAAAGTGATCCAGAGAAGGCGGTGGGTGCAATGAGGAATACGCAAATGAGAAAAAATTAATAAACCTACTTGAATAATATTTATAGGCCTGTTATTATAGTGTTGTCAATGCTGCAATTATAATTAAGATATAAGTGATGAATTAATTGAATTTAATAATTATTTTTGGGGAGGGGAAAGACTCTAAAAAGTTTTTCATGTAATTAAGTGAGTTAAGGGACTTTTGAGTTTCTTGTACAAAATAAATGGTAAGGATTTCACAAGACCAAAATTTAAAAAGTAGAAAGTGAAGAAAAGACTAAAAAAAGATGTATCCAAATGTAATATGAAGAGGTACAAGAATTAACACCAAAAATATAATATATAGAAGAAGCTCAAAAGTTAATTAATATATAATTATTTAGAGATTAATACGCATTAAAACTATTATAATTACAATGATCTAACCTCTAATTAGTTTTTTTAATGCAAATCTATTTACTATTATATAAAAAAAATTAACTTTTTAAAATTATATATAACTTTTGTAATTTTTGAAAATAAAAAATTAAGGAAATAGAAATCATTAAAGTTGAGAAAAATATAGTTTCTAATCTTAGAAAGTATGTCATGTCGATTGTAAGACCCGAGGTATATAATATATAGATGAAACATTCAAAAATTAATTAGTACCCTATGCATTATGCATTAAATTTCAACAATAATTTGTCATGCCCCACCTTGGGAGGCATGACTAACACCTAGTGCCCTACTAGGATCTAAATTGACTTAACTAGGCCTATGTACTCACAGTGCGGGCTTATTCCCCCAAATCAAAAGAAAACAACGGGCTATATCTCGTACATATAAATACAACCTCCGGTGACAAGGCCTTATAGCCACACAGCAAAGAAAACATTTAACCAGAAATAGGCAAAAACGGGAATTCTATGCGGGCCGATAAGACCACCATGATGTCTAAGTTATGGTAGTAAGTAAAACAGTGCTAAGCATACTATGGCCGACAAGGCCGCCTAACTGTCTGACTAAACAAGACCCCACACGGCCAATACGTAAACTAAAACATATATAGGCCACATTAATAACAACTAACAAAGGGAAAAAGAAACAATATGCAAGCCTCTGGGAGTAATATAATGGTCAGGACAGGGCTGACCTGCCCATGGTATGCAAATCAAAAGAAAGTAAACCTTCTATCTGCAAACCTCTTGCGAAGACTGACTTGCTCTGATGATCTTGGCTACAAGCTATAGAGGAGTTTGCTCAGTCTATGTTTCAGGAAGCGTAATGGCGCGAGAAAAGGAGCATCAGGCTGTATGTACTGAATATGTAACGATAACTGTATATGACTGAAATAAAGAAATAAGCCGAGAATATTGAAATGAAGGGTAGAGATCCTTTGAAGTAAATAGAGCTTCTTACTGTAATTTACATTAATAACTAAAGCAAAAAAAAGCAACCTGGCCTAAGTCGGAAGGTGCAACCAATACAAGAATAACCCACTTGGGGCCCCCCATAAGCCTAGTAGTAAGGAGTGGGCAAAAAAATCGAAAACCGAAAAAATTGAACCGAGGTCGAATTAATTCGGTTTTCGGTTTTGTTTTCGATTTTTGATTCGGTTTGTTTTTTTATAACGTAGTCGGTTTTTCAGTTTTGGTTCACCGGTTTTTAGTTGCTCAGATAACCGAAAATATATTAAAATTATTTTATTTTATTTTTATAATAAATAAATTAATTAATTAAAATTTAAAAACCTATACGAGGCACGGCCTTTGACTATACTAATACGCTTCCTAATTAGGTCTATTCTATTCGGCTATTCCTATTAAATTCAACCGTTGACTTGCAATGACCGCGACAGTTCCTCTTCCTCACTTCCTCTATTCCCGACTTCCGTGTTCGTTCGCGCCGTCGACGTCGGGCGTCGACTTCCTCCTAGCCCTCGCCGATTAGCCCGGCCCGGTCGGCGGTCGCCCCCTCGGGTAACTCTCACTCTAGGGCTCGGCCCCTCCTTCCCGCCTCAGCCATGACCTGCCGGCTAACGCCGCTGCTGGCTTGCCTCGGCCCACCACCTCAGCCCCTCACTGCCTCGGCAAACGCGCCGTGATGCCTCCCCTCACCACTACCGGCGGGCGGCGGCAGTCACCACAACCTCTCTACCGGTCGGCATTGGCGAGTCACGAAATAAATCCCATCAACCAAGCACAAAACCGAATAGCAGAAATAAATAAACTGAACCGAATTAAAAAAACAAACCGAACCGAATTAAAAAAACAAACCGAACCGAATTAAAAAAACCGAACCGAATTAAAAAAATCAAACCGAAGCACCGAACGCCTACCCTACTGGTAGGTATACTTGAATCTATATACCCCCTATCCAGTCACTGGGTCAACCAATAGCTATAGCCATCGTACCAATCCTGGTATGCAACTAAGCCCGCTCGGTCTGATTGTAACTGTCACAGGTCCATTGGACTCCTGATATCTACGCCAGGCACCCGGGCTCGACGGGTGTATAAAGACAACCACACGACATATGAGAATCTGGGACCCCATCTTCATCCCTAGCGGACGGCATACATCCATAGAGCGGCGTCATCTCGTCCACAGCGGTCGTCAACATAGCTAATAACCCTGGGATAAGTCATGGAAGCTATACAAGCATAATTCATCCCAAACTAATATGAAATATTAGTCTAAATAATAACAACAACTAATCATAATAGACATGATTAAGGTATTCTTACTGGGATTCAAGTTGAGTTATCATGCTAAGAAAACTAACTTACAGAAGGAAACTGCACTTAACATACCTCGTTAGCAGGTGCCCGATCAGCGCGAGTTTTAGTTCGTATTCAATTGTTCTTCCTTAGTCATATTACTGGGAGAAAATGACTAGTTTCAGTACTAAATTCGGAGAAAACTTGATAACCATATATAAATATTAACTATCATTTCAACTTGTGAACATGATCAAAAACTCATAATTTCTCGAGAATCGGAAAGGGAATACTTACTCTAAGCTTGCGATCATGTGCTTTCAAGTAGTTTACAGACAATTCCAGCAACTTTAGCTCGGCGAGGTTACGATTCCCGGGTGAATTTTGCGAAACTAACTCAATAGTAATGCTCCCTTGCCGGCCTTATACTTTGATACTCGTTAATTTGAATCGGGCAGCATTTCGTAGCATAAACGGAGGAAATTTATTTGATTTCCGTGGTTTCTCTCTTCTTTGGTCGTTTGAAATTTAGGAAATAACATTGAATCAAGGGAGGACTTATATACTTGGCAGTGGATGGGGGTCCGTGGCACGGAACTGTCACGCCCGACTTACGGCGTGCCCACGGAGCTCATCGCGGAGGGCATGGTCCGTGCCATGCCCTTACCCAGCGGTTGGCCCGACCTCCTTCCGCACGGTCCCGACTCCGTGCTCGTCCGACCTTTCCCCAGGCCCCTTTCTTGTACGTATTATATTCTAAAACTTTTAACCAACGTACAAATAGGCCGTCTTAAACATTAGATACTTATAGGGTGTAACATCTTCCCCCCTTAGAAACATTCGTCCTCGAATGTCTTACTTTAGATTATAGTGAATCTAACTAATATGGACTATCCAAAAAATCTGAAACGCAGAAAAGTCGATGCGAGGCACTTCATATAATACTATCACAATTATTTCACAATAAGAGGTGGAGTCAATGAGACAATATATAACAAAAATCATGAAACAGTATGAATCATGCTTATCTTAGCGCATAGTGCGCACAAATTACGGAACAAATGAGATGTCTGGTTTCATGTAGTCTTTAGCTTCCCAAGTCATTTCCTCTTTATTCTTATTTCTCCATAGTACTTTAGCAAGGCAACATCATTAGTCCTCAACACTTGAACACATCGATCTAATATGACCCTTTGGAACTTCTTCATAGGCTAACTCCTCATTAACTTGGACATCCTCGTGGCACAACTTGGGACGGATCCCTATGTATTTTTGTAGTATCGACACATGAAAGACCAGATGAGCGGATTCTAATTCCGAAGGCAAGTCTAGCTCGTATGCCACCGACCTATTCTCAGGAGTATTTGATGACCCAATGAACCTCGGGCTAAGCTTACCATTTTGCCAAACCTCATCACGCCATCGGCGAGTCTTTGAGAAATACCCCGAGTCACCTACACTGAACTCCAGGTTTCTACGCCGTACATCCGCTTAAGATTTACAGCAGCTAAAGTACAATCAGCAAACATTCTATGATAAGTTTCACTTTCTCTTTCTAACTGATGAATTTATATCGGCCCCATTAATCTGTTTCTCCAGCCTTAGAACCAACCAGCGAGGACCTACATTTCCCACCCATATAAGGCCTCATAAAGCGCCATTTGAATCACTGAATGGTAAATATTATTGTAAGCAAATTCAATAAACGGTAAATGTTCCTCCCGATTGCCCCAGAAGTCTAGCACGCATGCCAGTAACATATCTCGAGCATTTGGGTGTACGTTCTACACCTTGCTCCCATCGAGGGTGGAATGTTGTACCAGATTAACTTTGGGTTCCCAAACCTCTCTGGAAAGACTTCCAAAACCTAGTTGTGTGTTCTCCCTCTGTCAGAAATGATAGATACTGGGACACCATGTAATACGACTACCTCCCTAATATAAAGCTCGACATAATCTTCGAGTGAAAAGTAGCCTTCTTGCGGAAAGTGAGTTGATTTCATCAACCTTTCAACAATCACCAGAGATGTAAGCAAATTTACGCCTGGTACGAGAGTAACCCCTGTCACAAAATCCATATTAATTGCCTCCCACTTCCCACATAGGCACTGCTATCTCTGTGTCAGTCCATAGGGTTTTACGTGCTCGTCTGCTTGGCAATTAGGGATTGAGCTACAAATTCTGCTATTTTCTTTTATTTCCGACCACTAATGAAATCTCTTTTATATCATAATACATCTTTGTTGAACCCCGATGAAGAGAATAGCAGGAATGATACTCGCCCATAATTTCTTGGCGAAGTCTGCAGCGTCACAGGAACACAAAGGTGTTCCTATATTTCAAAACTCCATCTTCGGTTACGGAAATCTATAACTCCCCTCGTTGAACCTTATCTCTGAGCTGAACTAGGTTAGGATCTTCCTACTGCCATTTTTTTACTTCCACAACTAATGATAATCTTGCCAAATGTGGATCTGCTCCACCATCTCTGAATCTACTATGCAGACGGCTAAACTAGGTGTGATGCAATTCTTGGCGGTTCCCAGCATTGCGGCTTCCGTGTCTTTGAACTCCCCATGGATTTACGGCTGAGGGCATCTGCTACAACATTGGCTCTCCTAGGTGTACAAAATATTCACATCATAGTCTTTTAACAACTCTAACCGGCCAATGTTGTCGTAGATTCAACTCTTTACGTAATGAAAATATCATAGGAGCTCTTGTGATCGGTGAAAACTTCCACGTGAGCCCCGTAAAAATAGTGCCTCCATATTTTCAAGGAATGAATCACCGCGGCTAATTTTAGTTCCTTAGGTGGGGGTAGTTCTTTTCATTCTTTCAGTGCCTAGAAGTGTAAGCAATTACTTTACCATGTTGTATCGAGAACACATCCCTAACTCGATACTGAAGCATCGCAGTATACTGCATAACCCTCTGATCCTTCTGGCATTACTGATCAGTCTGTTTTTCAATTTCTAAAAGCTCTGTTCACACATGCTTGATCTAGTGAAATTTAGGCACATACGAGTTAACTTGGTCAAAGGCGATGCTAGGGTGAAAAATCCTTGAGCAGACAGCCATGTCTGGAGGCTAACCCCAGAAAACTGCGTACCTCAGTCAGGTGGTAGGGTCTAGGCCATGCACCTTCTTCATTTCTCTAAGTCTATACGAATGCAGGCATCGACACAATGTGGCCCAAAAGGTCATGAATTGACCAAAATTCACATTTAGAAAACTTCATACGGTGGCGATTCCTGAGTTTGGAGCACTGTTCGTAGATGATCTTGGTGATTTGCCTTTGAGCGGGAGTATACCAGAATATCATCAATATTACTATCACAAACATGACCGGATACGTCTGAAGATGTTGTTCATCAAGTCCATAGTCTTGTTGGAACATTCGTTAACTCGAAGGACATAACTAGAAATTCAAAATGGCCATACCTGGTCCTGAAAGCAGTTTTTGGAATATCCCTCTCACGGACCCGAACCTGATGGTATCTTGACCTTAAGTCAATTTTTGAAAACACTTTGCCCTATGGCTGGTCAAACAAGTCGTCTATTAAGAGACGGGAACTTATTCTTGATAGTGACTCTATTCAGCTGCCGGTAATCTATGCACATACGGAGGAGCCATCTTTTTCTCACAAACAGAACTGGTGCTCCCCAGGTGAAGTACTCGACTTGATGAAGCCGCTATCTAACAAATCTTTCAATTGTTCCTTCAATTCTCCAAGCTCAGCAGGAGCCATTCGGTACGGAGGAATAGATATGGGCTGAGTACCTGGTTATAAATCAATTGTAAAGTCGTTTCCTGTTCTGGGGGAATGCGGGTAGTTCATCCGGAAATACATCTAGAAATTCATTGTCTGGAATGGGCGAAGAGTGAGGTGCAGCAGATATCACGAACCCTGACAATGTGATAAATACATCCTTCCGCTATCAACTTTTCTCGCCCGAAGATAGGAAATAAACCTACCTTTTGGCGTGGCTGCACTACCTTTCCACTCCCATACAACCTCCCTATAAAGTGTCCAGTTGAGTATTGGTCTAACATTCAACATTGGCATAGCATGGTGCCCGGCCAATCCCATACTCATAATTGCATCAAAATCAATCATTTCTAGTTCTATCAAGTCTGCTAAAGTCTGACGACCAACAACCTCTACTGTGCATCACCGGTAGACCCTCTTGGCTATGTTAGAGTTACCGATAGGTGTAGACAACGAAAAAGGTCCTTTGAAGCGATTACGGCATAATACCAAACTTTCGAGCCACTAATGGGGGTAACATAAGAAAGGTGGATCCTGGATCTATCAGTACATAAATAGAATGATAGCAAATGTCCAACATACCTATAACCACATCCGGCGATGATTCGGCTCTGTCATCACAGAGTAAGGCATAAGATGCGGTCTGGACCGGTACACAGCTAGAACGCCCACGATCTCGCCTCGGCCTCTAGCATTTGGAGCGAGGGCCTACGCCACCTTTAGAATCTTTGGGGCACGTGATCCTACTAGATCTATCTTGTCGGTCCCGATCACTGCGACCACTAATTTGGACAATCCCTCCTTCGATGACCCTCTGTCCATAGGTATAACATGTTATGGAACCATACTGTATGCAGGAGTGACGTCATTTGCGAGACGGGTAAAGTGGAGCAGTGAATCTACTCTCCTCCCACTCCCTCACTGCACTGTGAACCAGCTGATCGTGAGCTTTTGCCGGGTCCTGGTGCCCCGACGACCAGATCCACTCCCTGCTTTGCTGTTGTGGGGGTGGGGGTCTGGAGTGTCTACACGAGAATTCGTGGCACAGGTCCACCTTGGAACTCCACTGCATGTCATGAGTGCAGTTCTTTGTAGTGACCCGCTCTTGATACGTTCTCCTTATCTCCCGTTGCCGCCTGTCTGATCCCTTCAATATTTTGAGCAAAAAAGCCTAAACGCGGGCAATATCCATGTACTCTCGTAAAGTGGCCATATCTGGATACCATATAATGCAGATTTAGCCCCCATAATAAACCGACGCACCCTAGCCAGCATGGTATCTACAAAAATTTGGTGCATATCGAACCCAATGGAGTCGAACCTCATAGCGTACTCCCGGACACTCATTGGCCCCTGCTCTAGATGTAGAAACTGATCAACCTGGGCACATCCAATTTCCGTGGCAGAGTAGTGATCAGGAAAAGCCTCTGAGAAAAGTGTTCCAGAAGTCGGAGGAAACACCTCTTCCTGGGACCTCTCAACTCTCGTACCACAATCTTTGCGATGTCCCATAGCTGGAATAGCGCTAACTCCACCGACTTTGCAGGTGTGGCACATCACCTGAAAATCCGCTGCCATCTGATCCAAGAAATCCACGGTCCTTCTCTCGGTCCGTCCGTGCTGCGGGGGACTCAATGCGAGAAACTTTCGAACCCTCGAACTACTAGGTCCTCGAGGACTGTGACCTACGAGCGCCACTGGCTGATGCTGTGCAATCATCATCACAGGCTAACATAACAATATCACTCCTAACCTCCTGATCTGGTAGTATGGGTATAGAGACCGCTGGAGGCGGTGCCATCATTTGCCGCCAAGCGGCTCTGACGTGGTGGAGAGTATTGGGGAGGCCCCGAGATAAAGTCTCCTGTTGCCCTCAGATCGGGTTGATTCTCACTGAGGCACCCTGTTAGTGCCTTGCCTTTCTGCACCATTTGCTAGCGCCTTCCACATACGCAGCCCCCTTACGCAACATCTAATCTCCTACCGGTCGTGGTGTATTGCGGTCTGTCATTTTTACGTAGATAAAAGAAAATATGGTAGCTTAGGAACTCAACCCTATACGTACGAACTATATAGCACGACTGGATAAGAAGAAAGAGTAACCATCTATCATGCCTGCTTGGCCTCCTGCCTATAGAATATGGTGCACAACACATCCATAGACAATTCTACGACGTAAGCTCCACGGGATATGGCTAGGCTCACGATACCAAGTTTATCAAGCCCCACCTTGGGAGGCATAGTGACACACGGTGACTTACTAGGATCTAAACTGAGCATAGACCTATGCACTCCTAGTACAGGCTTATTCCCCAAATCAAGAAAACAACGAGGCTATATCTCATTTAGTAAATACAACCTCCAGCGACAAGGCCTTATAGCCACACAGCCAAAGAAAACGGCTAACCGAAGGAGGCAATAACGAGGGGAGTCACATGCGGGCCGACAAGACATGTGATGTCTAGTTATGACTGGCAAAGTAAAATTAGCTAAGCTATACACTATGGCCAACAAGGCCGTTAACTTTTGTCGGCTAAATAAGGCCCCACACGGCCAACACGTAAACTAAAACACATATAGGCCCCACCACGTATGCCCGGCTAACAAGGGAAAAAAAGAAACAATATGCGAAGCGCCTCTAGGAGTAATATGATGGTCGGGACAGGGCCCCGACCTATGATGGTCGGGACAGGGCCCCGACCTACCCATGAACTGTACAATCAAAAGAAGTAAACCTTCTATCTACAAGCTCTGCAAGAAAGGAGCTAACTGCTCTGGTGATGCTGGCTGAAAGCTACAAGGGACCTGCTCCTCGTCTATCCGTACCTGCAGGCAAGTAATGCAGCGCTCCAGAAAGGGCGTCGGTATATGTACTGAATATGTAAGGCGATAACTGTATATGACTGAAATAAAAAAATAGAACTGAGAACACTGAAATGAAGGGGTAGAGATCATACCTGAGTAATAGAGCTTCTTACTATCTAATTTTATTAATAACTAAAGCAAACAAAAACCTTACCTGGCCCCTATAAGTCGGAAGGGGCAACCAACACAGAATAACCCACCCGGGGCCCCCATAAGCCCTGGTGAGTACACCTCAGTCTATATACCTCTATCCAAGGTCACACTGGGCCAACTAATATCTATAGCCGCCTACCAATCCCCTGGGTCTGCAACTGAGCCCGCTCGGTCCCTGATTGTAACTGTGTCTGAGTCCGGTGGACTCCTGATATCTGCACCCCGGGCACTAGGCTCGACGGGGGTGTATAAATCCAACCACGACATATGAGGACCTGGGACCCCATCTTCATCCCTGGCGAACAACATACCGCTCCATAGAGCGACGTCATCTCTCCCCTGGCGGTCGTCAACATAACTAATAACCCTGGGGTAAGTCATGGAGGCTATACAAGCATAATTCATCCCAAACTAATATGAAATATTAGTCTCAGCTAATAACAACAACTAATCATAATAGACATGCTTCTGGTACTCTTACTGGGATTCAACTGAGTTATCATGCTAAGAAAACTAACTTACCGAAGGAAACTGCCTTAACATACCTCGTTCGCCGATTACTGATCAACTGACGAGTTTTAGTTCATATTCAATTGTTCTTCTTAAAGCAGTCATATTATTGGGAGAAAATGACTAGTTTCAGTACTAAATTCGGAGAAAACGATAACTATATATATAAATATTAACTATATTTCAACTTGACGGAACACAGTTAAAAACTCATAATATCTCGAGAATCCAGAAGGGAGAAATGCTTACTCTAAGCTTGTGATCGTATTAACACTATTTTGGAGCAATTCCAACAACTTTAGCTCGGCGGGGTTACGATTCGCCGTGCGAATTTTGTGAAACTAACTCTGTAGTAATATTCCTTGCAGCCTTATACTTCGATACTCGAAGTTAATTTGAATTCGGGCAGCGTTTTATAGCATAAACGGACGAATTTTTTATTTGATTTTCCATGGTTTCTCTCTTCTCTGGTCGTTTGATATTTAAGGAAATAACATTGAATCAAAGGGGAGGGACTTATATACTTGAGGCGATGGACAGGGGTTCATGGAACGGACCCTATCGCGCTAACTTGCGGGATATCCATGGAGCCCATCACGGAGGGCATGATCCGTGCCACTCTGCCCCTTTGGACAGCTGGCCCAGCCTCCTCCCGCGCGGTCCCGACTCCGTACTCGTCTGACCTTTCCACGGGCCCCTTTCTCGTACGTATTATATTCTAAAACTCTTAACCAACGTACGAATAGGCCTTCTAAACATTAGTTACTTACGGGGTGTAACATAATTATAATTAAGTTTATAGAAGAACAAAGTCATTGGAGTTTCATATTAGTATCAGAAGATTTGAAAGAAACTCAAACATCATATCATAATTATAAATATTCTAGATTTTGTATTAGACATTGTCTTCTCAAATTTCACAGGCTTCAAACTAAAAGAA
>JACEIK010000411.1:1816-16762 GCA_018107945.1 Datura stramonium | reverse complement strand
CTAAGTTTCGACTGAACACGATAATATCCTAACATACTTTACTAAATCACATACTGGGCATGCTGTACTGTTTCTGTCACTTTCTACTAGAATTTACATCATGCTAGTAAGTTTCATGCTATACATGACATGATGCTTCCAACATCGTACTAAAATTTATACTAAGCATAATATGCGACTTCTGAACATTCTACTGGATCTTGAGCTATATTACTATACCGGAACTACTAGCTTGCCGAAGAAACTGGCTTTACATACCTCAGTTGTCGGCTTTCCGGCTAACTGGCATAACTCGACCAATATTCAGCTATTTCTTCCAACTATATTCACATTCATAGCAATTAGAACCAAATTCAACAATATCCTGGAAGAAAATATCACTTTAATATATATATATAGCCCACACTTTGGCTTATCAAAAAACAGCCGGAAACTCGCTATTTCTCGAAAGTCCTAAAGGGAGAAATACCCACTTTAAGGCTAGGAGTACATTGACACTAATTTGGAGCAATTCCACTTACCTTAGCTCGGTAGAACGATGGTTCGCCGACCGAATTTTACGAAACTAAGTCCGTAGGAACGCTCTCTGCAGCTTTATACTCTGGTATCTAGGATTAATTTTAGTTTGGACCGCGTATAATGGCGTAATCAGAAGGAAATTTTAAAGAAACCTTCGTGCCCTCTGTTCTTAGCTGTGTTCTCTGTGTATTCTATGGAAATTATGAAATTAAAATGATTAAAATCGAAGTTTGTGATTTTATACTTGGGGATGCACCTCACCTCCGTGGCACGTTGGCCATCGCGGAGGTGAGCCTCCGTGACACTCTGGCCATCGCGGAGGTGAGCCTCCGTGACACTCTGGCCATCACGGAGGAGGTCTGCTAGCCTCCTCTTGCGATGGTTCGACGTGTCGCTTATCCGGTCTTTCCTCGGGTCCTTCACCAGCATGTATGGCATTCAAAAACTCTTAACCAACATGCGAGTAGGCCATCTAAACATAAAAAATTTGCGGGGTGTAACATAAGGATAATGCTAATTATTAAGTATGAGGTGGGAGAATTAAACTTTATTATACCATGCATACTTTCATTGCTAAATTTGTATATGGTGGGCCTTTTTTTGTGATTCATGACTATTCTTGTTAACTTGTAGTAATTTTTTTTTGTTTTGCTTGATATTTTGTTTTTACTTGGGTTCCCCCTATTTTTATTTTTAGTACTTTTTCGATGGATAGTCCCTTAGAATCGATTAGTGGGTCTAATTTATTTTAAAAATTTTCTAGTCGTAGAGTCATGACTTGTCCCGATGATGGACGAATGATGACTGTCTTAAGGAAAAATTAGTCATTAGGAGAATAAGAACTTGAAACCTTATGAATGCTAGGTACTTTACTTAGGTATCATTGAATCTTTATGAAATTTACTAAAAAATACATGAAAAGGTAGAAACACTTAGTCTTTTGAAACTTGATTCCTATGCATGAAAAAGTAGGCTTAATTATGTTATGCATTCTATATCGATATATGTATTTATGTACTATTGATTGCCATTGTTGATCCATTTGTGCCATTGTGTGAGTGAGGATTTTAGTATAATCCATGCTTGCAAATTTGATGTCTAGACCTTGCCTGATGAGTGTACAAAATGAAATGAGGATGTTGAATCTATGAAGTGATATAGGCATTTCTTTGGTAGCCTATTTATATCCGAACTTTACCTATCTTGATGTAATTATCCTAGTTAGCCATTTTGAGCTTTAGCCTATTCTTTTGATAGCCATGTTACAAGCTTAATCCCTTTTTGTTCTATTGACTTTTATTTGATCGAAATGACTCCTGGAACACTTTCATTGAAAATTTTGCATAAAAGGAGCACGATTGGAGAAAAGAAGGGAAAAGCTAAAAAATGTGAAAATTAGAAGAAATGAAAAGGGTGAAATTTACTAAATAAGGAGGGTGAGATTAGTGGAAAAATAAAAAGAAGAAAGAGCTTTAAAGATAAGATTTGAAATGATAAAAAATTTGTGAATGAGCTTAATGTTGAAAAATTCCTACTAGTCACCTAAGTTTAAAAAAATTAAAATAAATAAAAGGAGGTATAAGGAGAAAATAGGAGATTGAGGAATATGCTAACAAAGTCAAAGAATTGTGGATATTAAAGTACTTACGGAGATTAGTCACTCTCTTGGCCAAATAGTTCCTACCCGTTCCTTGGCCTACATTACAACCATCTTAAGTCCTAATTGATCCTTGATTCGATTTTTTATATTAGTGGAGTATTACACTAAGGGCAAGCCTATGGGTCGTCTTTCGCATGCATGTTGAGTTCTTTGAGAGAGTGAGTGATATTTATCTATCTATGCCAAAGTCAAAATTGTTATATCAAGTGAGTTTAAGGGCATCTCTCCAAATAGTGAGGGGCACTTAATGGTAAGATTTTGGTGTATCTTTGATTGTTAAATTGCATATGATTCATGTTGGCCCAAACATATCTTGTTGAGTTAGTTCTAGAAGCTAAGTGATTTCGACTTGTTACCTTGAATATTGATCTTATATGCATATTGAGTGGATTGTTGGAGCTTGATCAAATTGTCTAATGAACTTGAGTGTAAGTATACCCATTCATAGGTGAATTTTATGGTTGAAGTTAAGTGGGAAATAATAGATTGTTCGAGGACAAATAATAGTTTAAGTATGGGGTGGTGATGTTGTGCATATTTATGCACTTATTTTCCATATTTGCCCATGCTTAACTATGTTTTGAGAATAAATTATGTGTGTTTTCTTTGATTTTATATGATATTTGTAAAAAAGGTCTAATGTACATGATTAGATGATTGCAGGAATTAAAGTGATGGATTTGGACTTATTTGTGGATTAAAAAAGCAAGTATGGCAAAACTGGGATTGAGAAAGACAAGATTGGAAAAGGTTGGCATGGCACAAACACGCCAATGCACTACACTGTATGACATGGAGGCCATACGAAACGTTAGGAGGTGCAACAGGGAACTAGGGTGTCCGGAGTTAAATCTGCAAAGCCAATCTTAGTCCAAGTAGGAACAGATGCAGATTTATTCTACTACTACATATACCCCTTCTTAGAATGTTTTAGCTGTCGAAAAATCAGTCCAAGTAATTGTGAAAGTTGAATTCACCACTTTATTTTTGATCATTATTGTTGTAAGTGTGGAAAATTTTATTTCATATAATTATTGGAGGAAAAATATAAAGTTCTTGTGATTCTATTTAGTCTTGAAGATTTTTTAAATGATCTCATAATTATTATAAGTATTTCATCACGAATTCTTATAAATCTTATGCGATTATTTCTTCAAACATGAGTAGCTAATTTCTTTAGATAGGGTTGTGGAAACTATAATGGATTAACGGAAGTAGGCAAAATACAATAGTGATTCTTGAATGTGAATTGAGTGAATTGTTATTCTCTTTGTTTTAATTAGTTTTAGCGGTTGCAAACATTGAAACGTGCTTGTATCATCAACTTGCTTGACCAAAGTGGTTGAAGTTAGGAAAAAAGAATAACAATGAAAATTTGAGGCTACCAACTCTCATCTAATTAACTTGAGTTCTAATCGAGGACAGTTAATTCAAGACATGTGACGAATGCAAAATACGCACACCTAAAGTCCGAGAGGATTTAGAGTGAAATTCATCTATGTAGGTCGAGAGACGTTAGATGAACTTAATCGTCAGTCTTACACAAAATTCATTAGAATAAATTACTAATAATATAATCCTACTACATTATAAAATTATGGGGAACACAATCCTACTTTCTTCTCATAAATTTCACGACAACAAATCACTGCTTAAAATTACTTTTTCTTTTGTTTGTAACTCCCTTCCGAAATATTGACTACCGGTTGATTAATTCACTATTAACATTTTATTTCTAACCTATTTCCTATGGAATTGATTCCAACCTAGTGACCACTTTATATGTCATTGCAAGGTGTAATTTCGGCATGATCAGAGGCATAGGCCATTCAACTATATTTCGGTATGGACATGATTCTATTAGTTTGTTTTGATTTGACTTATGATTGCAATTTACTTGTGATGTTTCCTAATATCTATTTTAGAGAGTTCTACTTCCTAGGGTGGATTAGCATGATTAGTCTGAGTATGATGTAACTATCTAGGTTCTATTGATTATTAGTCCCTAGAGATTTGGTGTACGTGTTACTAGGCCTTGTGGATGGGTTGGCCATGACTGTGGGGATGGTTCTGTTAAAAAGAATAAGGTTAGGGGTACTTGACATGGTTTCATGGGTAACCGATTAGGAACTGATAATGGGTATATGTAATGAGGATGATACTAGTAGTAACAATGTTCAAATCCTTAAAATTACTTAAGTAACAATGCATGTAGAGGGTTTATAATTAGAGATTCAATTAATGCGGTAAGGATATTGTTGGCCTGTTATAAACTCATTGAGGTAACCTGGTAGGGTATGATTAAGTGGCATAAGTTGTTGCATGGAAATAAATTAGTTGATACTATTGATTTTATACTAAGTTACATAAACTAATCTTAGTCGACGGATGATGCTTACCAATACGTATGGTGTACTGATACTACTTTTCCTGCACCTTTTTGTGGGGTGTAGGTTTATTACAGGTTGTTGAAGTCTTCATGGTTAAAGTGGCGATACTCAGCATCAGCTTCTGTATTTCTTTTCTCAGGTGAAGCTGCGTCTTTTTATTGTCATTACTCTAATTAGAACTCTTGTACATGCCTAGACTAGATCCTTGGGTAAAGTATTGTTCGGGGTTTAGAAATATTATCATGACCCTAGTCTACACCTTTGACGCGACACGGTGTCTAGAGCCACAAGTGACCCCAAGCTAACCCATGAAATAACATAATTAAAATATAACAACTGTTAATCTAGCATATTTGAGCGGAAGCTAACTAAAAATGTCTGATCATAAACATAAGGACATGTTTAATAAAAACACCGAGTTATAAGATGAAAACTAACGCTACACTATCTGAAAGCCTCGACTAGTCTGATAAGCTACTAGGACAAGCCCCCAGCTAGCTCTAAATTTGAAACTAAAACAATACTGTATTAAGGAAAAACATAACTCCCATCCTCAAAAGAACAGGACTCACCAACGTCAGCTGATAGAAGTCTATAACAATTCTAACCGCGGGGCTGAGTCTGGATATCTGGATCTATATCATAAAATGATATAGCACATAAATTATGTGATCAGTACTTAGAATGTACTAAGTATATTGGAATGTAACTAAAGCTAGAAACATACTAGTATGCTGAGAAAGACAGAACTAACTACATAACTGAGGTGAAGTACAAGGACCCTATCTAAGATGCAAGAATACTGACATAAGATGCTAATGGGAAACATTTAATGAAATACAAGTAAATCTAGTTTTTAGGGTCATGTACATGTACTGAAGACTAAATCTAATATCATAAATTGAAAAGTATAACAGAAATAACTGTACTAATCTAAAACCAAACGGTACTGAAATAGCATGCAATGACCCTATCTAATACTGCAAATAGATTGAATATTTGAGAATGCTGTAAGAGCTAATAAACTGAGCTAGGGTCATAAGTGTATCTTGTAATCTGAAAGACTGGACTGGACTGACGATTCTAACTGAACTGTACTGTGGGAGAAACTATAACTGACATGTAACCACGTTATCTAAATGTGGAGTCCGATGTATACCCCCATCGGAGAAGGCCCACTGTACCTTTCCAGGGTACAGTAGCTAAACTGAGTGATCACTGACTATAAAACCCATTTGGGTCAAATCTTATGGTGGCAACATAGTTTTGGGAACCTGGGTACGCTGGAACCCCAGTCCACTCGGTGCTAAGTACTTAGACAACTAAAAACCTGATTATACCTAATAGTACTGATAGCTCGAAACTGACGTCCTAAGACTAAATCAAAACTACTTATCTAGAGACATCCTGAGAGTCTAAAAGACCTGATAACTGAAAATACTATTTCTCTAAGACTTGTCAGAGTTGCTTTTCTGAAAGCATCATAACAACCTAAAGAACACTAATTATGCTAGAAACTGGTATTCTAAGACTTGTTAGAGCTACTTTACCTGAAAGCGTCGTAATAGTCTGAAGAACACTGACTATGCTGGACATACTAAAATCATGAGTAAAATCTTATGATTAATTCATATTAACATAATGCACACTGAGATCATGGTAGAATAATATACTCAAAGCAACTATATTTTCGATAATAGTGTTGAATTGTAGGGCTAAACCTTTATAATGATGATAGTATGAAATCTTGGAAATACATTATGAAATTGTGAGTAATTCATGGCCATCATGTATGCTTTGGCAAATCATACGATTATTAAGGTAAAGCTAGCTTATGAGTAACTTCTCTAAAATATCAGCTTAAAATCAAAGGCATCGTCAAGGTACTGTAAAGGCTCAAAATAATAACATGACTATATCTAAGAATCATAATTTTAGTCCTAAAACTTGAGACATGAGGGAGGTAGAAAACTCAACAACCATATTCTTGAAAAACATGCTAAATCATGACTGAGTCTTATAAATTATGCTAAGATCATATCTTGGACATAAATCATGGATTGTAGTGGGGAATCATGAACATTATATACTGATTTATATAAACCTTGAAAATCACGGAAGACATGAGAGGAAATATTCATAAAATAGAAACTCAAAGACATGCTTTTCTAGAGAATCAAAGTAGTTAGGGTTTGAGCATAAATTGGGATACAAGAATGAAATAAGATCCTTGTTGAAGTCCCACATACCTGACTTGAGGAAATCTCACACTAGCACTTGAATATTGCAGCTCTTAGAGAAGAACCTAGGTGTTCTTGAGCCTTGAGAGGAAGGGAGAAGAAGAACCTACATATGATTTAAGAAGGAATGTGGGATTAGGTTATGAAAACCCCTTAGGAGTCCTAAAAAGACATCATTTAGGAGTTAGGATCATAGGATTTTACTAAAATAGACTTGAGATTTCATTTAAAAAAATATGCCTGATAGTGACCACAATCCACACAACGAGTCGTTGTCTGCCATAACAACTCATTGAATCCATCCATTCCTTCTGGAGTAAATTTGTAGTTTTCTGATTCTCATACAATGGCTACCCATCACGTCTCGTTACTGGGTACCATGAGTCATCTTGTGACTCGTGGTCAATGGCCAACCTTGCATTCTCTCAGATTCTCTAACCAATGATTGTATAGGATGAGTCGTTACGCGCAATGATGACTCGTCACTCCTCTCGTTGTCACAACTGTTTCATCTAAAAAAATTATGCAATCCTTTCAATGCATCCTCACCTCAGGTCGTCAGTCATCACAACGAGTCGTTACATCCTTTAGTTGCTTCTGGCCAAATTTGAACCTTTTCCGGACTCCACTCTACAGCTCCTTCAGGACGATCCATTACATCCTATAATGAGCCATTGCTTGACTGGTTAGTCCATGGACGTTTGGATTGCTGACATACAAAGGGGAATCTAACGGGTCGTTGTTCCTCACAACGGATCATCGCCTCCTCTCGTGGTTACAAAATCCTGATACATCCTTTATGAAACCCTAACAACGACTCTTTCTAATGTCCCGTTACATGGACCAACGGGTCGTCCTTTGACCTGTTAGTTCTGGGGAAGATTTTCACCAACTTAAGACTTCCTCAGGATGGGCGACCTAATGACTCATCACACCAAATGATGACTCATTCCATGAGTATTTTTGTGGTATTTTTCCTTGCTGGTTACCTTCTGAATTCCATTCTAACTCTGGGGTCTGATCTGGGAAAACTTTTGGGGTGTTACACCAAACAACGCCTGATTTAATGTCACAGAATAATACAAATATCTTGATTACGTAGACTTCACCAAGATACCTCCATGGATTTTCTCCCAAGCAACACCTAATTTAACATCACGTCACGACACGGGTCCTTGGGGTACTCAGACTTCACCCAAGACCCAAACGTCAACCAGTTTGATTTCTTCACTTGTTCCCAGATATGCTTTTACCGGCTAACCATTTACCTTGAACCTTCTTCCTTCATGATTTTACAGCTCTATTGAATCATATGAAAAATACTTGCACATAGCAGAATAGACCCGACCATTTAGACTTCAACTTGCTAGGAAACAAGCGAAGCCTCAAATTAAACAACAGAACCAGAACACCAGGGCTAAACTCTCTTTACTCAATCTTCCGGTCATGATATATTTTCAGCCTTTCCTTGTATATAGCTGAACTTTTATAGGATTTCAAATGAAATTCATATAATTCATTCAACTAATCAAGCCTTAGGTTCGACGCATCACTACAATTCAGATTCAACTTCAACTTTTAGAGCACCCACATGGCCTTTTGCTTAAGTTCAACCAGAAGATGACATGATTTCCCATACATAAGCTGATAAGGAGACACACTTATAGGAGTCTTGAAGGAAATTCAGTAGGCCCATAAGGCATCATCCAGCTTCCTAGAACAATCTATTTTATTAGCATTCACAATCTTTGCTAGATGATATTTATCTCCCAGTTGGAGACCTTAACTTGCCCACTAGATTGCAGATGATAAGGTGTTGCCACCTTATGCTTCACACCATATTTTTTTATCAGAGTCTGAAACAACTGATTGCAAAAGTCTAAACCCCCATCCCTAATGATTGACATAGGGGTCCCAAACTTGGAGAAAATATTCCGCTTCAAGAACGCTGTGACACTCTTGCCTTTATTATTAATAAGCTCAACTGCCTTATAACACCTCAAAACTTTCCTAGGCCAAACTCAGACCTTGCAAGAAAAATCCAGAAGAAACCAGAAAAGTTGCCTCAGAATGACCGAGACAACAAATCATGGTCCGCTTCAACGACTTGTTGTGTTAGTCGTCGTCAGCCTTGCTTGGTCCTTCAGGAACCAACGGGACATGGAATGACACGTTGTGAGAAACAACGAGTCGTCCTATCACTCGTTGGTCCTCAGCTAAGAAGTCCCTCTTCTAGGGCCCCATGACTCAACGAACAAGTCATCTTGTGATACAACGACTCATGGTGTGAGTCATTGGTTGAGAGTCCCAGAAACTTCTTTTAGTGACAACGAGTGGAAACAATGAACCATTATATTCCAAAACGAGTCGTTGTGACCACCCGTGGTGTCAAGTTCAGGAATCCTTAGACCTGTTACAGTGGGGATGATGACTCGACACAACACCTCGTTGGGTTTACTAATAAGTCATTGTGTTGCTTTCTTTTAGGCTTCCCAGAATTTTCATCCAGTGACCATGAGAGGAATCAATGACCCCTTGGTTCATCCAATGAGTCATGGTACCTCCTCTAGTTTCCAGTTCCAGTGAGCCCAGATCCCATTCCTTAGGAGCAATGACTGGTCCAAATGAGTCTTGGTCTCAACCAACGACTCATTGAGTGACCCATTGGTCCCCAATCGACAGTTTTTCCAGATTTTTCTCCAGGGATATTTTTGTAATTTCCCACCTTTTTAATCCCTAAACTACGTCATTTTGGGTTATTTTCAGGGAATTTAGAGGGGTAATCGACGATTACTTCACCCTCTGATTCCTTTAGAAAATAAGTTCGTAAGATTTCTCTCAGAAACACTCAAAGCAAGAGCTAGGGCAGTCAGTTTCTTCTTAGATTCTCAAGGGATTCTCTCTGGAATTTCTTCACCAGGCATGTGGGAATTCAACAAGGGAATTGTTCTTCCCTTGTGTCCCCAAAACCCTCTCTAAATTTTCTATCAGTTATATCCCTGTGGTTTTGAAACGTAGAAGGTTTTCAGACAGAATTCTATAAACTTCTAGTGGAATATTATTCATGATATTAGATGCTATATTTTTCCCAATTCCTAGAAAATTTTGTGGAACTAGCATCTTGAAGAATGATTTAGCCCTAGCTTCTCAGTTTAGTAAATTAGAATCTTTCATATCGGAGTAGTTATTTCCTATTGCTTGATTCTATTAGTGTTGGGATTCCCATATTATTAGTATATGTTGAAATTTCAGTCAGATTCATGTTAGTCCAGTTTCAATCAGAATATTAGTATACTCAATATTACTCAGAAATGTCAGCTGATCAGTTTGACTACAATCTTTCCTTGAGGTGTCAGTGGTGCCTCCCAGTTATAAGTTATTGGACTTAGATATCAAATATTAGATTTTAGTGGTTCTTTAGACGGTTATGACACTTTCAGATAAGCAGGTCTGACCAGTCTTAGAACCCCCAACTTTAGTTTTAGTTTGTTCTTTAGACGATTACGACACTTTCAAATAAGCAGCTCTGACTAGTCTTAGAACGCTAGTTATAGAATTAGGTCCGATAAGACTCTCAGGGTACTTCCAAATAGGTAACCTGACTCTTGGACCCCAGTTTTGAGCTACCAGCTTAGTGTCGATCTAGGACTATCTAGTAGGAGTAGGACTTAGCACCGAGCTGACCGATGTTCCAGCGCACCGAGATTTTCAGAACTACATTGCCACCGTAGGTTATTTTATTGTCCCTATGGCCCCAGACTAGTGATCACCCAGTTCATACCTTTATACCCTGGCAAGGTATATTGGTTCCTATTGATGGGGTATATACATCGGACTCCACGTCCAACTCACGTGGTTATATGTCGGTTACAACCTCTTCCACTAATCAGTATAGTTTTAGTTTAGTTCAGCTCAGAATAGTTTCAATTTACTCATTAAGTTCAGTTCAGTACAGTTAGCTTAGATCAGTATCTCAGATTTAGGGCATGTGTATGACCACCAGATAGGGTCATTTTGACCATTTCAGTTATACATCAGTTTGTTCAGTTCCAGTATTTTAGTTGGTCATTGCATGTCATTATAGTGCAGTTATTTGTTCTTTGTGTTATGTTTTTCTCCCACTTACTCAGTACATTCAAAGTACTGATGCATACCTTCTATGCTGTATCGTATTATGATATAGGCGCAGGTTCTCAGCCTCAACACTGTTAGTAGATCTTTTTCAGGTGGTATCAGTAGTATCAGTTGTGAGTCCTCATCTTTCGAGCACGATATTTGTTTTTCTAGATATTTTCATTCAGTTAGACTGTAGAGTTAGCTGGGGGCTTGTCTTAGCAACTCATCATGTGTAGATGGCTTTCAGACATAGACTTAGACTTTCAGTTTTGCTTTTAGCTGTGTAAACTTTATTATTCAAGTTTCCTTAAATAGTTTTATTATTTAAGCTTCCACTATGATTACTCAGATTAACAGTGTTATGATAGACCATGGGTTGGCTTGGGGTCACTTGTGACTCCAAGTACCGTGTCTCATCCAGGGTATAGACTCGGGTCATGAAAAACTTGATATCAGAGCACTAGGTTTAGAGTATCCTAGGATGTCTGAAAGCCGCGTCAAGTAGAGTGCTTTTCATGGGTGTGAAGCACGCCACACTTATGAAGGGGAGGCTACGAGATGTTATTAGGAATATTCCCTTTTGTTCATACTCTTTATCGTGCGTTAAAGTTCAATTCCAAAAATTTTCTCCTAATTTGTGCTCTATTTCATTTTAGTGAAACCATGCCTCCAAGACACGGAAATAGAAGAAGAGATGGCAACGCTAACCGACCTGCCCCACCAGCTCCAACAGCCCCTCAGGACGACCAAGTGTCCTTAGCGTAATTTAGAGCAGCAATCCAGCTGCTGGCACAGATAGTCACAATCCAGGTGAACCAGCAGGTGGTTCTGGTTAACTCAAATGGGTCCACATCAGCTTCCCAAGTTCGGGACTTCACCCCAATGAACCCTCAAGCCTTTCATAGATCTAAGGTGGGTGAGGACCCATAGGAGTTTGTGGATGAGATACAAAAGATCACGCGGATTATGGGTGTTAGCTCCGTTGAGAGTGCTGACCTAGCTTCCTACCAGTTGAAAGGGGTAGCCCAGATCTGGTACGAATAGTGGAAAGAAGGGAGACCAACAGGTTTGGAACCGGTGGAGTGGGAAGAGTTCACAACAGCCTTCCTAGACAGATTCTTCCCCTTGGGAGTTAAGGGAGGCTAAAGTGGAAGAATTTATGAATTTGAAACAAGGAAACAGGACGGTGGAAGAATATGCACTAGAGTTCACACGGTTGTCAAAATATGCCCCGGAGATGGTGGTTGAGCCAAGGGCTCGCATGCTTAAGTTCATCAACGCAGTATCAAACTTGGTCCTTTAGGAGTGCAGGACTGAGATGCTCATAAAAGACATTGACCTCTCCAGCCTCATCATTTATTCCCAGCAGATTAAGGCAGAAAAGCTGAAATACATGGAGCGGGAGAATAAGCAGGCTAGGACTGGCCAATCAGATTATGGCCACCAGAGTTCTGGTGGTAGTAGCTTCCTACAACAGCAACAACAGCAACCGAGGGCTCCAACACCCATTTCAGCCAGCGCCTCTACTTTTTGGTCCCACAAGGATTGGAAGGGTGGAGCATCTGGTTCTCAATCTCAGAGTCACATCGCCAACAACCGCTACCCACCTTGTCCTACGTGTGGCAAGAACCATCCAGGGGAATACCTTCAGGACTGAGAGGGTTGCTTTGGGTGTGGACAGCTAGGTCACCGATTCAGAGAATACTTGTCAGCAGGATGGGGGAGATCATAGTCTACCACCTCAGCAGCTCCAACAAGCCAACCAGCTCAGCAGGCCAACACTTCAGGTACGGATGGCTGTCAACGCCAAAATCATTTTTATGCTTTGTCCTCCCGTCAGGATCAGGAGAGCTCACCTGACGTGGTCACGGGTATGTTACATCTTTTCCATCTAGATGTGTATTCCCTACTACATCCAGGAGCCATACTATCGTTCGTGACTCCCTACGTAGCTGTCCAGTTTGAAATTAGTCCAGAAGTCCTTTTAGAACCATTCTTAGTCTCTAGCCCAGTTGGTGAGTCAGTTAGAGCCAGCCAGGTGTATAGACATGTTATACCCCCGGGAGCCCAAGGATCGGACTCGGGAGTTCAAACGAGGAAAATTGGAAATTTTGCACCAGGTCATAGAACGAGTCGTTCTGTGACCCGTGAGGATGGACCACGAGTCGTAGGGTGACTCGTGGTAAGGGACTGGGCCAAGTTTGAAAGATGGAGCTTTATGCCACCATGGGCCTGACCACGAGTCGTGGTCAGTCCTCACAACTTGTGGAATCAGTCGTGATCAAGGTGTTACACCCCGTAAATTCTTGACATTTAGATGGCCTATTCACATGTTGGTTAAGAGTTTTAGAATGCCATACATGCTAGAAAAAGGCCCGGGGGAAGACTGGACAAATGCCGCGTCAAACCATCGCAAGAAAAGGCCGGGCAGGCCCCTCCACTATGGCCAACATGCCACAGAGAGCTCACCTCTACGATGGCCAACGTGCAACGGAGGTGAGATGCAGTCCCAAGTATATAAAGCCCCCACTTCGGTTTTAATGATAATTATCAAATATTTCCAGTGAATAAACCAGAGAGTAACCAGAAAATAGAGGGCACGAGGGTTCCATTGAAATTTCCTTCCGTTTACGCTATTAAACACGGTCCAAACTCGAATTAATCTTGGGTGGTGAAGTATTAAGTTGTAGGGAGCATACCTACGAAGTTAGTTTCGTGAAATTTGGCCGGCGAACCTTCGTCTTATCGAGCTAAGGTAAGTGGAATTGCTCCAAACTAGTGTCAATATACTCCTAGCCCTAAAGTGAGTATTTCTCTCTTCTGGACTTCCAAGAAATAATGAGTTTTCGGCTGTTTTCCGATAAGTCAAAGTTTGGGCTATATATATATTCAAAGTAGCATTTTATTTCGGAATATTGATGAATTTAGTTCTAATCGCGATGAATGTGAATATAGTTGGAAGAAATAGCTTAATATTGGCCGAGTTACGCCAGTTAGCCAGAAAGTTGACAATTGAGGTATGTGAAGCTAGTTTCTTTCGGCAAGTTAGTAATTCCAGTAGAGCAAACTAGAATAAATTCTAGTAGAAAGTTTCAGAAACAGTACAACATGCCCAGTATGTAATTTAGTAAAGTACGTCAGGATATTATCGTGTTTAGCTGAAACTTAGTAAAGCAATATAAGTTCCCGTAAAGTATTTCAGAAATAGAATAATAGCTTAATATGAATTTTAGAAAGCATGTTAGAAATAGTAAATCATGTTTACATGAAACTTAGTTATACAACATGATTTTCAGCTGAAATATTATATCTTTTTAAGTATCAGATTCAGCACAGTATGACAGAAATTATATATATGCAATTATCAGTTTCAGCATGTAGCGTACACAGTTAGTATTATTAGTTGAGACTTGACTGTATTGTTTTGGGATGGATTACCTAGCATTCATGACTGCCCAGGGTTAATAGCTGTATCGACTCATCCGCCAGAGGGCGAGGATACGTCTCTCTACGGAGTGGCATGCCGTCCCCCAAGAACGAAGATGGGATGCCAGTTTCCCCATATTTTGCCTTGGTCGGCTTTTATACACCCCCGTCGAGCGGGTACGCCCGGGGTGTTGATTCAGGAGTCCTCTGTACTCAGGTACAATTATAGTCAGGGGATCAGCGGGCCCAAGTGCATACCCAGGGGACCGACAGGATGCTTATAGTTACTATGGGATATGGGATGACCGGGGTAGGGGTATAGATTGCGTGTTGGTTGTACCTTCCGGCTTATGGGGTCCAGGTAAGGTTTATGTGTGCTATGCTATACTATATTATGCCATGTTATGTTAGTTATGAATAGATATGAGTTACAGGCAGTTGGGGGGACGAAAATCCGAGGGTTGTTCTCTATCTCTTTCTCCTTTATTTCAATTCTTTGTATGATTTATACTCATTTGATGATGTTTAATCCATAAATGAGTGGCTAAATTCACTTCTTGCTGAGGTTAAGAACATTTGTAGTGGAATGTAATTG
>JACEIK010000410.1:416171-442774 GCA_018107945.1 Datura stramonium | reverse complement strand
TAGTCAAGGTAGAGGTGGACTTATTGGGGGAATTCCCTAAAAAAATAAATATTGGGATGAAAAAAAAGATGGGGGAGGTGGTAGATAAGTGGATCCGAATTAAATATGATCACGTCCCTAAATATTGTAAGAGTTGCAAAATTCAAGGCCACAATGAACAGGAATGTTTCATTCTGCACCCAGAACTTTACCCAAAGAGGATGGAGTAGGAGCAGTCTGGATCCAAAGAGCAAGGTATGGGGACTAAGGTGAAAGACCAAAAGGAGGAGTTGCATAAAGAAGGTGGCGAGAAGGAACAAACAAGGCACAATGAGGAGTTCCAAACACAAGAAAAAAGGAGAGTGGGAAGAAATCAATTCCAAAAGGGTTGGAAAAGGGAACAACAATGGTATCTGAAACAAGATTAGAAGGAAATACTGAATATTAATCAATTTGATATACTACAGGAGCAAAATGAAGACGGGAAAAGGAAGCACAAATTAGTGTTGATAAGGGTAGGGAGGAGGCACAAGGATAAGAAACTCCGCCTACATACAAAGCAAAGGAGACAGTGGAGGAAGTAACATCACAAACATCGGTAACGGGGCAAAGAGAACAAGTTAATAATGAAGCAACACATAAGAATGAACTAGTGGTATGGAAGCTAGGAAATGAGACAGAGGATCATGGTGAGAAAAATGACACTACTCAGTTGGCTCTATGAAGACAAATGAGGAGAATGATAAAGAGAGTCCAGAGGGACAACAATTGATTGAGAAAAGACATCAAATACAAGAGTATGCAGAGGATGAGAATATTCAGGAGAATATAAATAATGCAATTGCGATAGGGGATTTATCCCCAAGGAGAAGGGAAGAAAAATGAGGCCAGGGACCAAAAGAGGGAAGGCAGAACATTCAGTACCATTACAGGTACAAACAAGGAGTAGTAAGGAGAGGCAAAATAGTAGTGATCAATGATTGATAAACTATTATTTTGGAACATTAGGTCTTTTAACTCTCAGAATGCTTTTGAGAGGTTAATGGACATGAACAGAAGATAGATGGAACCTTTTCAAGGTCCTGAAATGTTAGATCAATACAAAAGCAGGTTGGGATTTCAGCATGGAGTAGCAAACAATTCATCAAAGATTTGGGTGTGGTGGAGGGATGATTGGGAGGGGAAGGCCAACATGGATACTGCCCAGCAGTTAACTCTATCATTTACAGCATACAATATAGAGTTCAATATTACTGCAGTTTATGCAAGATGTAGTGCTTTGGAGAGGCTAGAATTATGGAAAACTCTAGAGGATCTTGGTGGTACACATCATATACCCTGGATTGTAGGAGGAGATTTCAATGTTATACTAAATAAAGAGGAAAAACAACAGGGATTTCCTTTCACTCAAAATGAAGCTGTAGATTTTGCTCAATGCCTTAGTAATTGTGCTTTAATGGAGTTGAATGCCAGTGGTAGTAAATTCACTTGGTCGAATGGGCGGATAGAATATGACTGCATTTTTAAAAGGCTGGATAGAGTGGTGGTAAATCAGAATTTCATTGATTTGTTACCAAATAGTGAAGTGCAAAATTTGATAAGACAAGGGTCAGATCATGCTCCACTATATGTTATTTGCAATTCTATAGAAGAACCAGTAAGTAGACCTTTCAAGTTCCTAAACTTCTGGATAAAGCATAAACAATTCAAGCAGATAGTTCAGGAGAACTAGAAGGCTGATTTTGTTCGGAACCCCTTCCTGGAATTCAAGGTAAAAAGTAAGAAGGTTAAAGGAGCTCTAGTGGCATGGAGTAAACACACTTTTGGGAACATTTTTCAGAAGATTTCCACCCTGGAGGATATTATCAAAGTAAAGGAGATTCAACTAGAAATGCAACCTTCCCAAGAAAGAAGAATGGGTCTTAATCAAGCAAAAGCGGAATTGAAGAGATATAGACACATAGAGGAGGATTTTTTGAAGCAAAAGGCAGGCATGAGGTAGTTTTTAGAAGAGAATAAGAACACAAGTTTCTTCCATTCCTATGTTAAAGGAAGGAGAAATAAATTGCAGATAAGTGAGATCAAAAACATGGAGGGAGAGACTTTGAAAACAATAGCTGATATAGGGGCAGCAGTTGTTCAGTTCTTTGCAGACCAGTTTAAAGAGGAAGGGCAGACATCTAATTTTGATATGACTGAGATCATTCCCAAACTGATTACTCAGGAGCAAAATAAGATAATGACTAGGTTGCCAACTATGGAGGAAGTGAAGAAAGTGTTTTTTGAGCTAAATGGGGATAAGTCTAGTGGTCCGGATGGTTTTACAGGTGTTTTATTTCAAGAATGCTGGGATATCATAGGAGAGGACATCACTAGGATGGTGGCTGCTTTCTTCTGTGGTTATGAGATTCCAAAGTTCATCGCTAGCACTAATCTAGTGTTAATTCCTAAGAAGGAAAAGGTTGGCAATTTCACAAATTTAAGGCCTATCAGCTTAAGCACTTTTGCAAACAAGATACTTTCTAGAGTGCTTCATGAAAGGATGGAAATTTGTTTACCTCTAATTATTTCCAAAAACCAATCTGGGTTTGTTAAAGGAAGAAGTATAATTGAAAATGTCCTCCTATCCTAGGAAATAGTCAGAGACATAATATGAGGAATAAATGGCAAAATGTGGTAGTGAAGTTGGATATGACAACGGCGTACGACAGAGTATCATGGATTTTCCTAACCAAGGTGTTGAGAAGATTTGGTTTTTCAGAAGTGATTATAGACATGGTGTGGAGGTTGGTGTCAAACAACTGGTATTCTGTTCTAATGAATGGGCAATCATATGGTTTCTTTGAATCTTCAAGGGGACTTAAATAGGGGGATCCTTTATCACCTATGTTATTTATCATTGCGGCTGAGGTGTTTTCAAGAGGGATTAATTTTCTTCATGGGGATTCTAATTATAAAGGATTTGGAATTCCTAAGTGGAGTCCTGAGATTAATCATCTCTTATATGCAGATGATACTATTCTTTTCTGTTTAGGAGAGAAGAAATCAATGAGGAAGTTGGTGAAGGTGTTGACTGAGTATGAAAAGGTTTTAGGGCAAAGGATTAATAGGGGTAAAAGTTTCTTTTATATTCATGAAAAAGCACCTATGGTGGTGGGGCATAATAAGGAGATGGAGAGGAATAAACCAGGGGTCCTTCCCATTCATTTATTTGGGATGTCCTRTATTCTATGGAAGGAAGAAAAAGGCTTACTTTGAAGATCTAGTCAGGAAATCTCAAGGAGGATTCTATCATGGAAAAATAAATTGTTATCTTATAGGGGGAGATTCATCCTAATATGTCATGTGCTACAAACTTTACCAGTCTACCTACTTTCTGCTATGGTTCCTCCTAAAGGAATCATTGAGCAGATTCACCAGGCCGTGGCCAAATTTTTCTGGCGCAGAATAGGGGAAAAGAATATGAGGCAATGGGTGGCTTGGGATGAAATATGCTACCTAAAGAATGAAGGAGGGCTGGAATTTAAATCCCTACATGATGTCTCCAAAGCCCTGTTTAGGAAACTATGGTGGAACTTCAAAGTTTCCACAGGATCTTTATGGGGCATTTTCTTATGGAACAAATATTACAAGAAGTTGCATCCTATTAGTAAATGGAAGAGGGGATTCACACAACTAGAGAAAAATGATTTTGATGAGAGAACAATATGAACATGAAATTTGGTGGCAAATCAAATCAAGAAATCCAAGTTTCTGGTTTGATAATTGGACACAGCAAGGAGCTCTTTACCATATTGAGGAATTTGGCACTAAGGAGGAGGAGAGGGAAGTAAAGGATTTCATCAGTAATGGGGCCTGGAATAGGGAGAAGTTGAGAAGCAAACTATCTAAGGAGATGACTAATCATATTGTGGATACTATTTCTCCACAAACAGAATCTGAAGGAGACAAAGCTTGGTGGATGGGGAATACTAGTGGATCCTTTTCATTCAAGTCAGCATACCAATTGATAAGGAAGGGAAGAGGGGAAATAGAGCGGCTATCAAATCTTTTGGTGAAGGGATTGCCATAAAAATTTCTTTCTTTCTATGGAGAACTTGGAAAGGAAGGATTGCCACTGATGATATTTTGAGAAAGATGAGACTGCAAATTGTCTCTAGATGATATTGTTGTGATGACAATCATCATCAAGATACAATGAACCACATTTTTCTAACAGCTTCCACAACACAAAAACTGTGGAGGCAGTTTGCTTCTTGTGCAGGAATAAACATGGATGGAATGCAGCTACATCAAATTATATATAGATGGTGGACACAACCTTCCCCAGCTAAAGTGAAGGACATATATAATGTTGTACCTGCCATCATCATATGGGAACTATGGAAGAGAAGAAATGCTAGAAGACATGGAAAGGAGGTGATCTGGCAAAGGGTTTTTAAACAATGTCAAGAGACAATTAGTCACTTGATAAAGTTTATATACCCTTGGATCAACAACCTCACAAATTGGGAAGATATAATTCAAAGCCTTCAGTCATATAAACCAAGGCCATATTTCCAGATAGTGAGATGGGAACTACCTAAAGATCAGTGGCTAAAGTGTAACAAATATGGGGCATGTAGAGGAAATCCAGGAGAAAGTGCATATCGTTTTTCCATTAGAAATGCTTATGGTGATCTAATATATGCAGAGTCTTAGAGTATTGGGTGCACTACTAATATATAGGCAGAAGTCATGCTCTTTGGCAGGCTCTTAAGTATTGTCTTACTTTGGGGGAAGACATAGAGTTTGAGACAGATTCACTTTGTCATAAAATATTTGTGCAAGGAGACTGTAACTCCTGGGAGCTAATTGGGATGATGGAGGAAATTCACAGAGTAATGGGGCAAAACCGAATGGAAATCAAGCATGTTTTTAGGGAGGAAAATAAAATGGCGGATGCATTGGTAAATCATGCACTTATTCATAATGGATTACACACTTTAAGCCAATTCTATCAACTGCCAATCACATGCTTTAAAATTTTAAACACAGAGAAAGCCTTAATCCCTTACTTAAGGATCTGAACAAGGAGAATCAATAACACAGAAGAGTAAAAGCCCATTAGGCACAGTTCATATATAAAGATAGATTTAAAAAGAGAAGATTGCATCAAATACTACCTAGCCTAGGCTATGGCAGATAACAAAAAGGGCATCTAGCAAAAGGAAGGGCAACAAAATCAGGTGCTTAGCCGTAACCTCGAACTCATCAAACCAAGACATATCAAAGAGGGCTGGAGCAACTTGTTTTTCCCCGTCCCTGAGTTGAGGTCTTTGACTTCACAGAATCGCAAGGTGAAACACCGCCACTTGGACATCGCCATCATCTCCACCAACTCGCCTAGAAAAGGAAGAAGGTCATAGATGAAACAAGCAAAAAAGAAAGGTTGTTTTATAACTTTTTTGAGCTGCAATGTCTGCATATACAATGCATCAACAATGGAGGTTGATTGATTACCCAGAGGAGTAGAAGGAGGTACTGATTGTTAAAGAGAGGAGGCATGGCTGTGAAGATTTTGGAAACCCTAGTCGATGTTAGCTAGGTTTCCTAATTTTAGATGTAATGGTCTGAAGGAACAGTTTGGTTTATAACCGGTATGATATAGGTCGGGTTTCAAGGTGTATTTGTTGGATTGAAATAAAACTAAAAGGGCCTAACCTATAATTTGCTTAACAAAAAGAAGGTTAGGGTAAATTGATGCCATGTATGGTCATATGAATGGATGGATTGGAAGTATATGATACAAGAAGATAAGAGTTGATAACATATTTTATACTGAGGGAGAGACTCGTACCTGTGGTGAGCATCCAAGAAAGAGATTATGGAATTATTGGCCCGTGTCCAAGGGAAGCATCCAGACGAACAGATGAGTTGGAGCGGGTACCGTGCCGGTATAATACATGGATTTCTAGAGTCCCCTGCAAGTCATGACTGGAAGGGCAGAAATAAGATCCTCTGGCATGTGTATATAGTGATATTCCGTGTGAGTGTATACAGTGATGTGACAGAGGCAACTAATCAGCACATTACCGATTGTATGATATCGAAAGAAGGCTGAAGAGTGAGGATTGGTTCAAGGATAAAAGAACCATGTGAAACTGAGACCCTTGAATAGTTACTTTTAGATTTTTTGTTGATGAATTCGTTTATAATTTGTTGTATCTTTGCAAAGTTATGTGTGAATCTGTGAAGAGTTGATAAATTAATTATTGAGGATTCAGTTGTATATCCTATGTGATAAGTTGATGACCCGATCATTGTAGTTTTATCTATGCATAAATATGTACGGAGTCGATGAACTGATTGTTAAGAAATTGCTAAGTAAGAAATCTAAGGTTGTCAGCTTGGTCAAGTTACTACCTTCCCAGTACCGCTGCAATAGTACCTTTACTGATATGGCAAGACCGTTGTTGCGGTCTTACCACCGCCACAGTGAGTCCTATCTAGTAAGCAGGCCAACTTTAAATCTTACTCGAAATGATTCTAGAATTCGCATTACCTGATGATCATATGTTTTAGTGAATATACGTTGTTTATTTTACGTGTATATACGTTATTATTTAAGGTCAGACGATGATGCCTACCAGTATATTGTGTCATACTGATGCTACTCCTGCACTTATTTTCTGAGTGCAAACTGCGACCCAGGAAGTTCCACTCAGCCTCATCTGTAGAAGCAGCTGCGAGTTATTCGAGGGTGAGTTGGTTTCCTTTCTAGGTTGTCATAAATGCTCTTAAAAGAAGATGTCTTTGATTCTGACATGAACTTTTGTTTATTTTGCTTTACCACTCATAGACAATGATTAAGTAGATATCCTCAATACAATGACTTTCAGTTTCTGGGATTGTTATAGATAGAGGCTGCAGATATTTCTTTTTGTGTTTTTATAAGACTTTCACATTTTTCTTCGAGAATATTTATTTTATAGTAGAATTGATGCAATTGAATGAAATAAATGGGGACGCATTGGTTCACCCATCGGGGAAATTAGTGTGGGTGTCAATCATGGCCACTTGGGTCATGACATTTGTTGCCTTAAACTTATCATATTATGTGATCATGCATGCATATTCATTCTCATGGATCACGACATTGGTATTATGGAAAATAATTTTTCTAAAAGAAATGCTTTTATCCAATAAGGATTGGTTTCAAATGATTTTAACTGATTTTGGTAAGTCTCAGTTGAGTCTGGGCCCGGTGTTTGGATGTCTCAATTTGAGATCGAGCATGATTTTTGATAAGTCCCAATTTATTATGAACCCAGTAGGTATATGAACATTGCTAGTCCATCATGGGTCCCACCTCACTACATATTTTGTGGGAGGGAATGTATATTGGTAGAATTCTTGGCAATTACATTTCATTGCACTTCAAACTATCATTTTGCTTTGCATTGCTATCTATTGACTTTCTTTATTGGATTGTTGGGTTGTTCTTCTGAGTGCAGGATTTATTTTAGTATTCTTTATATAATGTAGTTATTTTCTTGGCACGATCAACTATAAGTCCCATCTCATACTATTCTTGCTTAATTTTTTTGATTAAGATCCTAGCACAAGCATGCCTGATTGATGTTCTTTCTGAGGCAACACTTTTCAGAAGCTTTTGTGAGCTACTTGGTGTTCACAGTGATTGTAGACTCCCTCTATTTTTATTTGTCCTGTGTTTTCTATTTCAGAAAGAGTTGTAGTCTTGAGACAAATGATTTTAGTTAGATGCTCTTGTACTGGTGATACTAGATTTTGGGATTTGTTTTACATCTGCATCTCAGATTTTACTATGAAAGATCAGGTTTTAAGAACATTATTTTGTTGCTTTATTTTCATCCACAACTCTATATTTATAGCTTTATTGGGTGAAGGATTCGCTTACCTATCGGTGGATGAGGGTAGGTGTCATCACGACTTTGATTTTTTGGGTCATGACAATAATATGAACAAAAGTTAATTTATAGCGATCTCATCAATCTCGTCATCTAAATAACATATTCAACAAATAAACATAACCGTCCACTAAAAAATAAAGAAAGCATCATGCATTTCGCACGGGGCTTTCTTCTTCACTGTTTTGTTCGTCATTTTAACTCTTCATGAGGATGATGGTGTTACACATGATTGTGGATTCATGCTTTTTAAATATTTAAACTATTAATTATTTTATCTTATAGTGCTTTTTATGTCATATTTATGTATACAAGTTTATCTGCACGTGCATTGCACGTATATGTCAAGTTGTGTAGTGCATAATTTTGTAAAATAAAATCTACATAATAAGATAAATGTGAAATAAACATGACATCAGAACCTATTAAATGAGATTCAAGTGAAGAAGGCCTAATTTTTATTTTCCTATTAGTGTGCTCACATTTTTCAACGAAATATGAAACTTTTTTCTCACATGAGCTCTACCAGTCAAATACTAAATATCAATCTGTGAGTTTTCATTRTACTTAAATATAACATGTCATCTTCCTCGAGGGAATGGGCRTCCACAAATGACTCGACCCAAATAGGCTAGTCGTGCGGGCACATAGGTTGACTCTAGCTCGATAGGAGAACCCCTTTTTAAACAACATATAAAAATACCATAATTTTCTCATTATTTTACATAATTCGATCAATGTTTAAATTTGCAAACAATCCCGCCAGAACCATGACTCTTCCAAAATCTATTCTAGATGGGTACAAGAGCTCTACTTAGAATATTGACAAAATAAAATTGGCAGAGCTTCGCATGCCAAGAGAATGCGGAAGCTATGTTGAGTGTTGTCTCGTCAATATATCTTATCTTACATTTGTATCCCCCACATCATGTCGAAATCATGTAGGTATATCACTTATCACATTAGTATATATAAACGTCTATCACACATCTATATATATGTACACACATGCCAGAAGGTCTTATTTCTGTCATTCCAGTCATAACCTACAGGGGACTCTAGAAATCCATGTATTGTAACGATGTGTTACCCTCTCCCACTCATCTGCTTGTTCGGATGCTTACCTCGGACATGAGCCACTCATATCACAACTGCTTGCCCGGATGCTTGCCTCAGGAACGAAGCACTCATTCACAACTACTCGCGTGGATACTCACCTCGGGCACAAGCCACTCATATCCGGGTATCTATACTCATACTCACCCACACTTAATGCTCGTCCGGATGCTCACCTCGAACATGAGCGTCTCACCTCAAGGTAAGGGTGTATTACCCATCCGTGCTCAACATAGTTCATCATGCTCTCATTCAATCACCAGTCCACCTCGATTATCACTATTTCACTTGCAGTTTAGGAATAATAGGAAAAATTCAATCATTATAAAATTCATTCAAACAACATGATTAAATCACTGAGTATTCATCACAATCAATGTCCGAAGACCATACAAAAATATTATCAAATCATCGATGCCCAATACATTAGTCATAGTCCCACTCCTCACAGTTTTCAATCACGACTAAGCTAGATATGAAAAATTAGATATACATCCACAAATACGCAAAGGTGTTAAAAACCTACGCTCATATTTATGTATTTCAACGTCGTAGTCCGATTATGTTATTTATTGGTTCATCCTCATGGAGTTTCACCATTCGGGAACAATATTCATTATGAAAATCTCACCTACAAAGTCACCCCTATTTCCGATTACGACTGCTCGCAGCAAACCCCCTTTTCTACCATTATTATTAACCCGACAATTCACTACCCAATTTCCACACTACTACCCATCTTTCCCCCTAACAAATCATTTATATATGCATAGTTTAACTACATAGTCAAGAATATATTGTTAGAAACCACCGTCTCAAACACGCTTCCTGGAATATGCAATTAATAACCTAGCATCAAGATTCTATTCATACCCCAAAATCATGACATGCTAATCCTTCCCTCTTTCTTTCCTTATTATTCACGCTATTTCACTCGTCTTTAACTATTAATCACTACAATTCACACCGGTTATTTTCAACATTATAAATATTGTTTTACTTATCAATAACATATCAATGATACACATATATACGAGTTACTAATTGAAGTCTAAAATGAAGGTAAGCAATAACTACTTGGGCACCAAGCTACTGCCAAAAAAGCGCTAGAGTTCTGTCTCTTGCACCGAGTCTAACGTCCCTTGAAGAATTCTATCAGGGAATATGGTGGAACCTTGACCTTCTCTAGCCACCCTATATTTTTTCTCTGGTAGAATGACTAAAAATTTATTTTCAGGCATTTTTATTGACCAATCCCTGTTACAATAGGATCTACATTTTTAAAAGTGAAAAACATACGGAGTTCTAATTCGCGTCCCGCTGCAGCGATGCATGCTCCACTGCGTTCTCGCCATGGCAACGAGTGGTCCATTCATTGGGTCCATGAATAACTCTACACCTTTAAATATAATGAAATAATTATTTCCATCCTTACTAAAACTAACACCAGTCTTGTATAAAATTTTAAATTCTAGCATCAATACGGTCAGGGTGCTATAACAATCGGACGGGTCGTTACAACAAATTCTTTCCAACCAAATTTCAGAATAATGTATCTCCATTTACAGTCAATCCTACATGTTGCACCACTTGGACCCTTAAGACTAGCAAGACCTACTAGCTTTTCTCCCAAATAGTTGGCAAATTTTGGGGGAATAGCCGCAATTTCATAATCCATCATTAATATTGACATTCCATGTATAACAAGAACACTAGCTAAGATCATGAAAATCCAAATTAATAAAAAAAGGAGCATCTTGAAGCAGAGAAAGTTTTCTAATCTGCAACACATAGAAAAGTCAAGATTTGAACTTTGGAATATTCTTTTATCTGAAAAGAGAAAATTACTATGAACCAGACATGGAACTAGCATATTACCCTATCAAAAAATACTAGTATTACAACAACCAGCAACCCGAGATAGAATGAAATAATTATACGACTATAGGCATAGAAAATTATTTTTGGCTGGGTGATTAAAAGACTTTTGCCACTAACAAGTTGCTAATCAAAAATCCCAGATAGAACCTAAAAGAATTGGAACACTTGAAAATGAGACCTGTACATTTTTTCTTTCCATTTGCTACAAATCATACACTCATCTCACATTCATGTAAAAGGAAATCAATCTAGAAACTATGGATCACAAAAGAGTGTGTCCCTAATGCTATGATGTTGACACAATCTGGTTGGCGGCATTTTCTAATTCAAAACATTAAAGATTATTTGAGTTCCTTTTTTAGATCCCTTTATGCATACACTGCAAGGAAAAGAAAAAAGAAGACAAAAGTTGCAAAAATTCAATTCTTTGAATGTTAGAACAATTTGAGTAATTAAGAACTCACTTGGTTGTAGATTTTATGATTATAGAACTTAAGGAAAAAAGAGAGACATGAAAGTAATATCAACAAAAGGATCGGAGTAATCGAGTTGATCAAGATGGAGAAAGATTTTATAACCCTTGAGATTCTTCTTTTTGATATCTTTGTTGACCATTCACTTTCTTTATTTATTGGCACTTATCTGAATTTACGTAATATAAGAGCCTACCAAATGAGAAAAAACTAATTATAAGAATTTCTTCATTCTCAAAATTTGAGTTCAAAAARTCTAACTAATGATAGARATCTCATCAATTTGGCCATATTTTTGAGTGAATGTTCATTGATCACTTCCACCTGTATGCCATCATCCCCACTTGTCACGTCAATTTTTCTTATTATGTTTTAAACATTTTAGATCATTAATTTCAAAATTATAGTGCTTTTATTTCATTTTTTGTAAATTATTTTCTATACACGTGTATTGCACATGTATGTCGAGTCATTTAATACATAATTTAGAAAATTATTATAAAAGAATATTCAAAGTGGACTTGAAATTTTACAAAAATTATTTAAGGAATAAAGAAGAAGAGAGAACACCTCAATATTTGAGATGCATCACATAACAAATCTTATTAAAAAAAACTGAAGGATCTTTTCCACTTACAAGAAGCTGATTAAAAAGCCTAGAGAGAACCTGAAAGAATTGAACTACTTGAAAATGTTACCAGCACATCCTCTCTTCCCATTTCTTGCAACTCTTACACTCATCACTCATTCTGCCAAAGGAATAAAAATTAGGGGGAAAATGGAAAACGGAGCAGTTATTTTTTTCAAATCCCTTTTTGCATTATAAGAAGAACAAAAAAAAAGAGAAAATTTACTAAATTTTAAATCTTTGAAAAATAGAACACTTTTTATTTATTTAATAAGAACTCAGTCCTAGGATAATTGATTTCAGGTTTAGTTATCCTGTGATTGTTATCCTACGTTTGGTTGGGCTGAAATCTCGGGATAACTTATCCTGGGATTAGTTATCCTGGGACTAGTTATCCCACATTGAGGGTGAGATAAAAATAACACTATAATTCCAGGATAACTAATCCGGGGATAAATTATCCCGAGATTTTATCTCAACCAAACATGGATAAACCCAACCAAAAATTAGTTCCGAGACTATTTATTCCTAATTCTTCATTGAGGGTGGGATAATAATCCCGGATAACTAAACCTGGGATTAGTTATCCCGGAATAACTTGTTTCCCAACCAAATGACCCCTAAAGGTTAAATTAATAAATAGCACTAAAAGCATTTCTAAACGTCTAAGAGGTGAACAGTGACATACGTGGGGATATATAATGGGTTGGCAGTGTTCTATGAACAAGCGATACCACACATTGTATAAAGCCCATCAAAGATTCTCCTACTTGAAAGGATATGAGTCCATCCAAATGATATTAAGCTCTTTTCTATTTACCCCTCCCTTTTTTGTCGTCTTGACCAACATTCATCCATGTTTAACTACAAATCTAGTCTAGGTCCAAGGAAATGGGAAGCTGACATCTAAGCACCTAACCTGTTCAAATGTTTATGGCTTTACGCAGAGTGAAACTATTGTTTTTCTTATCAAATCAAGATATTGAAACTACATTTATCAACCTTAATGCTTCAACAAGGATTACAAGCTAACTGTAACCCGGGACTGAGTAGGAAAACAACAACAACAACATATCCAATATAATCCTACAAGTGGGGTCTGGGGAGGGTACAAAGGTGAGGGAGTAGGAAAACAATTTCTACAATAATATTCATGAAGTACCTGACAAGTTGTTCCGAATACGTGCACCAATTATTCTACCATCACCCTCATCTTTGAGAAGGGATACAACTTCTGCATGGTTAAGCACAGCTGCACCAGCCAAAGCAGCAGAGCATGCTAATGCCACATTGAGACGTGAGTCGTTCATTTGTCCATCATAATATACCACAGTTCCCTTCAGAGTTTTATCTTTACCATTTCGTGCGAGGGTAGGAAACAATTCAACAGACTCTTGTGCAGAATAATACCTAGACAAATGCAGTAGGTGTCCCCCTGCGACCAGATCATACATTTTCAGGCCGGCCCAGTAGTAGATCACTTCAAACCAATCAAAGCAAGGAGTCATGCATGGTAAAGCATGACAAAGGTGCGGAGCATTTCCAATGACCTGTTTACGCTCCTTGAGGGCATGGAAAACTAGATTTAACTGCCCGTAATCTAAGTTGAACACTGCTTTCTCCAAATAGCGAACTCCTGAAACATAGGTCTTAAGATAAGCAGTTTGCACATCTTAGATAAAAGAAGATGACTATGACATATGAAGGAAAGCTTGAAGATGACAAATAATCTCATATCTAAAAGCAAGAGACAAATGCTACATTTGAACCATCTGTCTCTCTCCAAAGCCCATACATTTTTTCAGAACACCTTTGAAGAAAGAAGATGAATCCTTGATGCAATAGTGATAGCAAATAAGCCAGTGGATTAAAGATTAGAAGTGGAGAGTAGGGATTATCGTGCAACTTGAAAACCAGGGAACACGGATCATATAATCTGAAAGTCCCTAATTTAGATGTTTGGGAGAATGAGCTTGAACAAACAGAGAGAGAACACAGATAAGGTACCATCATGGTGAAACATTTCACTCGGTACCATGAAATTTTCTATCTTACCAAATGGTACTCCATGAGGGTTCTTTGGTAGTTCAAGGGGAATAAAAGGAGACCATTTATCTTGTTACTGTTTCTCTTCATAAGAGAGGCATTCAGTAGACTCATATAGAGGATAGTTAAAGAGGCTTTTATTTAAGGGTTTAAGGGTAGGTGAGAAAGAAACAAAAGAAAGACTATATCCCAATTATTGTTTGCTGATAACATTCTAATTTTGGGTCATAGACTACATAGATTTGGCATCTCTCTAAAGCTTTGACGTGGTTCGGGCTGCATCAAGAATATGTATTATGGTTCAAGTTGTTGTCAGTAAGGAACCTAGAATATCCAACATCTTGAATGGAGTTCTGGATGTAGGGTTTCTACATTGCACACAATTTATTTGGGACTACCCATTTCGGGGGAATCAAGCTAACTACCTATGGTGACCAAAAATTTCAAAAAATGAGTTGTTAGTAGAGGCAACACTTTTCCAAAGGAGGAACCAGCTGTTGAGTTCTACAGTATCTAACATACCAACATATTATATGTCTATACACCCGATGACATCAGCAGATCTACAAAGGTTGGAGAAGATCATGAGAGACTTTATGTGGAAAGGAAAGGAGAGAAAAGAAAGTTTCATCTATTAGTTAGGAAAAGATAAAGGTTCCTATATATGGAGGGGGTTCAGGTATATGAATATGGATTATTGAAGTAGTAGTTCTGAAGATTTGTCCATGAAGATAAGGCCTTATTATGAAGAGTAATAACCACTAAATATAAAGAAGCAAACAAGAATGGTAGAGAAGAAGAAAGACAATCATAGGGATTGAGCATGTGAAGGGGGTTTGAGAAGAAATAAACAGATTCTTAATCTCTAAGCAAATCGGTGCATTCTTAGTAATAGTCAAAACTCACATTTTAGGAAAAACATGTGGTGCATAAAAGAACACGGGAAGACCCCTCACCACAGAGGTTTGGCAAGGTGAACTACAAAGAGGCTACACTGGCGGACTATTTGAGGAGTACGGAACAATAACAGTTGAGATATCACTTTCAAAAGAGTCATAGAGAATTTGGAACAGGATGACTTTCTAAATAAACTCTACAAATAACCAATAGAAAAGGGATACAAGGTGAACGAAACAGGGGAAGAATCAAATTGAAAAAGTATATAGTAAACCCCTCTCCTGCGCCCCCTATCTAGGAACCAAAAAGCGACCCTTCCTACTTTACTCCACGGGTGACTTGACCTCCAACCTTATGCTTATTGCTTAGAGGTGGAGGGCCTCATCAATAGACTATTCCTTCCTCGTCACCTTTACGTTTGAGATCTTATTACTTTGAGATTCTGAATATGGAGATAAGAAAGAGTTACAGAAGAACACCCGAAGAAAATAACTTTCTTACCTGTTTTGAAGCAAAGGAGACAATACCAACAGCAGATAACGTCAGAAAGAGAAGTGAATTGAGGTGTTATTCTTTAATAAAATACCATGGCAAACAAACAAATCACCTCCTAATTCAGGGCAGGTTCAGTGCTCAGCTTTGAATTGTGTTTACAATGTTTAATATCCCATGAGTACCATCAAGAACTAACAGAGAGACAATCACTATCTGCAGTTTGCAGAAACCATTGTGCATTTATTGGGTAATTTGAATGAAGAGGAAAAATTTGACCCAGAACAGCGAAAGGGGTGACAAGTATAAAAAATGGTCTTTTTGTTTCATTCGTCTACTTTTCTGTGTGAATACAGATGATTGATACAGTCATCCCCAATTAGTTTGGGACTGCAACATAGTTGATTTCTTAAAAGAGAAAATGCAAACCTACTCTCCCCAGAGACTGCCTTGTACTATGTGGAGTAGGATAACAATAACACAAATACACTCTCTTCCCTCTCTACTTTGATTTATTCGCTTGTGGATAGATGGTTGGGGTAGTTCTATAGATGATTGTGTTGATCCAATTGCACGCTCTGAAAAAATATTGACACCGCCTTGGTATGATATTGACAAAATATTGACTACAAAAAATGGCTAATGACTTTGATTTTAAGTATCTATGCAAGGAGCTGAAAACATCAAGATTTATCCCCTAGGGATGAAATGGGAGGCATAATCACTCAGATTAAACATTAAGAAATCACTGCAGCCAAGCAACTATGAGCATATAATAAGTTGATGAATTTAGTGCTTCTCCTATTGAAACTCTTGAGATTCTTAAATAATAAGAGAAGCTTCTTAATACTTGTACCTTGTCTGATGAGAGATACATGTGTATCCAAGCTCCAAAATCAACATTACCAAGAAATTTCAGTTGGATATTACTATATTAATCATCTCAAAAACCTTTCTCTTTGATCCAAATTTGCCTTGACATTGCCAACTCATCACAAAACAATAGATGCCTTAAGTAATAACATTCCTAACATCAAGACCCCTCCTCCTCAGGAACACGGACAAATATTCTCAAGGGAAATTTTCATAAAACACACTAAATCAATTTGAAGATTTCATTTTAAACTTGCTATTAGTGCCCTGAAAAAGCATATATAGGGTACCACACTGCATAAATATAGTGTCCCAAAACTAATGTTTCTTGCCTATTATAAAGATACTACAAGATTCCCAATTTTAATGTTCCATCTTCTATATTAGGTTGTCCTGAAATTGTATCCAATTTCATAAAAGGGAAAATGATGATCCACACTCTTCAATTCTTTTTAATATCTATCTTATGATCAAAAAGACAAAATTGGTACCCTACTTATATTTTTAAAATTTTCGAAATACAGAAAAGCTAACTTTTATCCTCAGCTTAATCTATGGACACCACTTGTCAATTTTTTAAAGTGTCAAAGTGTTACCTCATCTCCTATGCTTGAATCCACTTTTATTTATTACCTAACAAGAACAAAACTATATGTCAGCGAAAATTCCAATAGGTATTGCATACATCATATAGGAAATTAAACTTCGTTCCCTCAATCACAATTTAGTTCCGATCAACCAGGAACAGATGCAGAGTGTAATATATGGGTACAGACGGACCCAGCAACCTTGACCCAGACCCAGTATATGTATTAAGAAATCCGAATTCAGTTATTAGCACTTGAGGTAGCCGTCATAGAATCCCCAAGGCATAAAATTCAAAACTTAGATCAATGTTTGCTGGCAACTACATGAATCCTCTATATTATTCCTCATAATTTGACTGTTTTCACGCTGTTAGCCTCCTTTTACTTCAACAAGTCACCTTAACGTCATTGAATTAACTTAAGCTAGTATATCAAAAGCCTGAGTTATTAGTTACTACTAACTCGTGAATGTTTGCTTGTACATACCAAAACTGATGAAAATGTTAAAGACTAACCTCCATGAATTAGCTTAGTGGACCTTGAAGAAGTGCCAGAAGAGAAATCCTCCCGCTCAACCAGTCCAACTCGGAGTCCACGCGTCGTAGCATCAAGAGCAACACCGCAGCCAGTGGCGCCGCCGCCGACAACAAGGATATCAAAAGGATTAGCCAAGCTGGAGCCAATCAGAGCCGCCTCCTGAGTCTCCCGAGGTGGGACAACGGCAAAAGGATCAGCAATTTTCCGGCGGAAGGTGTCGAGTGCGGTAGACTTGTCGCCCCGATCGTTTGACGAGAACGATGGCTGCCGCACAATTGTGTATGCTCCTCCGGCCACGGCGGCGATAGCGCTGAGACGACGGAGTCGAATAGTGGTGGCCATACGGTGGTGTAGGTAACGTGTATGGAGGAACCCGAAGATGGAAGAGCTGTGAGATTTTGAAGATTGAATCGTTTTGCATTTTTAAAAGGTTGCATTGGGAATCGAAAAAATGGTATGTGTACCCTAACAATTGACTAGAATACCCTCCGTCGTAATTTTTGTTATGCGCGGAATTCACAAAAAAATCGGATCATGATAATATTTCATCCTAATAATTAAAATCAAATTTGTAAATCTAATTTAACTTGTATGTATCAAGTCAAATTACAAATTTTTTACAAATTTTACTTATTACCTATGTTTATTTTTTAATAATTTACTTAAGTAATAATTTATATTTAATTAATTAGTTTTAAAGATTTTTATAATTCATATTTAAATGTGCTTCTAATGATAAAGATGTACTTTTTTTCATTTTTCACAATAATTTTAACTACTACTCAAAAATAATTTAATTTTACATTTAAGCAAAAAAAACGATTTTTGATAAATTTGTCCAAACATGCTTATTTTTAAATCCTTTCTATTTTCCTTTTTATTAATATGATAAAGTTTTTTTAATAAAAAAATAATTGTCCATGATGGACCACTTGTCATTACATGGTGACTAAGGACATAAAAGTAATTGAAGGTATTAGTGGGTCAAATACTTTCCATGGCTGCCGCACAGACAGCATGGGCTCGTGACACGCCCACTACCTTTAATTTATTTTTTTTTTCTACCAAAAACAACAAACTTGTTTGCCATTTCATTTTAATTATTACGTATACTAAAAATAATTATTTTAAAATATTTAATAGTTTTAAATTCTTAAAAATAATTAATTTTATTTTAATACTTAAAAAATAAAAAAACTAAAAAAAATAAAAAATTTCAATTAAATTACATGTTTTTTTTGTTTTTTTAAAAATTTAATAGGGTTATATTAATCAAATTATCATCCTTATTAATTTTTTTTCTTAATAGATGTGCAAATCTTATCCTAAAATTAAAATGGAACAGAAGAAGTAAGTGTTTCCCAAATACTTTTTTAACTTCTCTATCATTTTAAAATAAGCTGTGTTTTGAATTTTAGCACACTCTTAAAAAAATTATTTATTTTTAGAAAGAAAATATACTTTACTCATTTACACTTAATAAAATATCTTCAAAAGACAAGATTCCTTTTAATTTTTTATTATTATGTAAAACTTCTTCATTTAAATAAGCATAAAATTTGAAAGTTAATATCATCAGTGTCTTCTTGATTACGTAAAATATCATTTATTTTAAAATTAAATTAAAAAATTAAAACACTATTTATTTTAAAAATAAAAAATAATTTTTAACCTTGTAGTTTTCATTAATGCCCCCCCCAACCCCACCCCACCCCAAAACACACCAAACTCAAACTCAAGTATCTTGTGATCCTTCCAATTCCTTAATTCAATCAAATTAGTAATTCAAAAGGTAGAATCTTATTGGAAGAGCCCCTGGAAGTCCTCCCCTCACCGTCAAGTGGCATGAATAAGACCTCTCCCGATCAATTAGTTTTTAATTATTTAATAAGGTAAAAGTTATAAATTGATATTTTTAATTTATGATTTTTAATTTAAAAATAAATATTTAAAGTATTTTCTTATTAGCTTAAAAGTACTATCAATTTAAACAAATTTGTAGTATATAGTCTTAAAATTATTAAGACATTGGGTGTGTTCGTAGGGGAAAAAAATTATATTATATGTCATTTAAGATAATAATATTATCAAATTTAAACCACCTTTTAATTTCTTACCTAATTTAACTCAATATCTATGTAAATTAAAATTTACTTTTCGTCTCTTCGTCCAACCATCCAAAATAATAATCTCATTCCTCCAATTTCATTTTTCATCCCCAAATTTTTGTTTGCTCTTTTTTCTTTTTTCTGTTTCTGCTTTTAGTCTCCTTTCTTCTTCTTCTGTTGTTCTTTTTTTTTTTTTCCGCTTTTCATTATTCTTTCTTTTTAGTTTTTCTGCCTCCTCCTCTTCTTCTTTTGCTTTTGCTTTTGCTTCTTTCATAAAATTTCGTATCTTATATATTTGATGTGATTATAAATTTTATATTTTGATATTTAAAAATTTATTGAAAGTAATATTCATATTTATTATTATAAATTTAAATATTAATTATTAGGTGAATTAAATTAAAATTTTAAAATTTTATAAATTTTAGCTTAATTTTTATGCATGATTTAATTTTACAAAATGAATTTTAAAATTGATGATTATGATTCGTTGGTGGTGTCATTTCGAAATTGTGGTTAAAATTTGATGAAGAATTAAGTGTTGTTTCTTTACTCTAGGTCCTTTTTTATTTTGTTGATTTGCACAGTATTGCATAAAAAAATATAAACTGGTTATTCATAAAGTGTGTATATTTTTTATACACTATTATATTATTTTGTACATTTTTATATAAAGTTAATATACCACAAGTGAATGTATAATGTTGTACAATATTGTATAACATTGTATATCGAGATTTTTAACATTATCATAAAAAGAAAAAAAATAAAGTTTTTGTACAATATTGTATACCAGATTTTTTTGGGGCTATAGAATTGCAAAATAAGTTTTGGGCTATATTTTTGCAACGTAAGTTTGATAATTGTATATTTCTATAATTTTCCCAAATATTTTCTAGAAAGACAAGTTGTTTCTTACTTATTTTCTTATGCTCGTATGCAAAAGAAAAATATTATCCTAAAAATGATGTATATATCTGAGATAAAAGTATGAGGATAGGGTGGGGGCGGGGTGGGGTGGGTAGGTAGGGAGGCACACACAGGTGGGTGGTGGGATTGAGAGTGGAATGGATGGTTGTACAGGTGTAGCCGAGACAACGCGACTGCTTTCTCTATTTTTATTAGAAAAATTATTTTCTTTATTTTCAAGAAACTTTGTTTTCAAGAAAATATTTTTCAAAAATAAGAAAATAAAATATTTTCTAGAACTTAAATCCAACTTTCAGACGTGGCGTATGCGCCTAACACATACATCACTTGTTGTGTCATTAATAGTTGACAAAAACCTCAAAGACTTTGTTAGTACTCTCTGCCTATCTTTACTTGTTCAATATATTAAAATTGATGTCTTGCTTAAAAATTAAGACATAATTTCTCATTTAATTTTTAATTTTAATTAAATTACATGTTTTTTTTGTTTTTTTAATTTTATATATTTTTTAAAGTATTAAATTTATTATATTTAAATAGTGATATCATTTTATTTATTACTCTCTAAGAGACCTGCCATATCAATAAATAATTTAATTCTTGTTTCAAGTTCAAAGTCCAAATGGTTGAACAACTTGGACTGTGATGAAACGAAAATGCCAGTCAATTGAAGCTTTTGAATTTGGGGGTACAAAGAATTAATATATTTGTTAATTAATTTAACCGAAAATAGAAAATGTGAATATATAAAAAAAAAAGCAAACACCGGTATCATTTCCTCGTAAAGTTATGATCATAATTAGCTTAAAGCATTATTTAATATTTTTTTTAAATTTATGAATTTTTTAAATGTTTTATTTTTGTGTTTGTTTTAATTTATATGACTGATTATCATAAATATTTTACTATTTATTTTTATATATAATATATTTACAAAATAGTATTATACAATATTTGAATATAACTGTTATAGAGATATAATTTTACAAAAAGTGAAGATTATATTGAATACCACTGTTTTTATAAATAGAATGTTGTTATAAAAAAGTAAAATATAACCTGAGAAATCGATCCGAGAGAAAATCAAACCGTTATAACAACATTGAATGATTGTTATAACGAGGTTTGACCATACATATTCACAGAAAAGGAAATAAATTTCTGAAGATATTTCCATTGCCTGGCTACTCCAAATAAATAAATATAATCCCCTACCCTCTCCTTCCCACTGAATACTGATGGAGTAGTGTGTAGCTCTTGTAATGGATTGAACACTAAGAACAACAAGAGGTTTTTTCTTCATTTCTCATCATCAAAAGTGCAAGTAACACTGCTTTCATAATCAAAACACTAGGAGGAAAATATAAACAATAATATTATACAGCTACAAACCCTGATTTGAAAAACAAGCCTTTGCCCCAGGACCAAGCTGTCAAAAAGAAGTGAAAACATACATATAGAAAAAAGATGGTTGGATTTATAACTATTAAAGGGATCTTTCCTAGTCCGCGTGTCAGAAGCGCGGTACAGTTCCATCTCTTTTGTACACACATAGATATGGAGATATACTTACTGGATTGTTTGACCTCCATGAAGTTCACAGGTAGAATTGATCCTTCAAGATTCACACATTCTACTACAATATAGGTATTCCTCTTGATAGGTGCAAAAGAAAGTCTCACCACTGCTTAATCTAGTGTCATGAATCAACTGCATCAACTCGTTGGAGAAGTTCCAAAACACTTCCAGCTTTTCTTTTGGCTCTATCTGTTCCATTCTCTGACAGTTCTTTTAGTACCTCTTCTGCTCCAAGATCTTTAGCTACCTTTAAGTTCTGTACATCACCTGTACATAGAGACCACAAAATAGCTGCAGCATTTTCTCGGTTCCGAGGAGAACCTGTTCTAATTACCTCAACTAAGATGGGCATTGGCTCAGATTGACCAATAGCTGCTTTGCCCTCCTGATGACTTGCAAGTATTGCCAATATAGCAAGTGCTTCATCCATCATTCCACCCCCAGGATCCTTGAGCAATCTCATTAGTGGTGGCACAATTCCTGCCCGTACTGCCCTCACCTTGTTTCCTTGATAGATTGAGAGGTTGAATATAGCAGTGGCTGCATCCTTCTTTCCCCTTGGAGTTCCCTGACAGAGCAAATCAATAAGTGCTGGGATAGCACCGGCCGCTCCTATTGCAACTTTGTTTTCATCAACTACTGATAAACTGAAAAGGGTAGCGGCTGCATTTTCCCTTGCTTCCATGCTTCCATTTCTTAGTACATCTACTATATCAGGTATAGCACCAGCATTTACAATAGTTCCCTTGTTACCTTCATTTATGGATAAGTTAAGAAGTGCAGTGACAGCATGCTCCTGAGTACGAGAATCTGATGATGATAGCAGTTCAACAAGCAGAGGAATTGCCCCAGCTTCAGCAATGCAGACTCTGTTATCAGCATTTCTTTTTGCCAGCAAACGGAGCTCGCCAGCAGCTGCTCTTTGCTGCTCCGGATTACCATTAGCAAGTTTTTGTAACAACGCATCAATAGCAGCACGATCACAGTCCGAACTACCAGCTCCAGTTCTTTTATTCCTACAAGTGCCTTGGTTTTTAGGCAGCTCAACACCATTGTTCTCACACCACAAGGCAATCAGGCTCTTCAAAACATAGTTTGGAGTCAATGCAGTGTGCAACAGTGTCTGCTGGGTCTTAGGACAGGTCTTGTGTCCTGCATCCAGCCATTTTTGGATGCACGACCTTTCATAGGTCTGCACATGAAAGAAAAACAGACAGCAATTAATTAAGCCTGTAAAACGAGGAGCAATTATTAATTCTATAATCCATCAAGGTAAAATGAACTATCAAGAAAACAAAGACACTAAACCTGTCCGGTAGATACAATAACAGGATCTTTCATCAACTCGAGTGATATTGGACAGCGGAAGTCATCTGGAATAACTGGAGATCTGTGCTTAATCAAACTCTTGTCACCCTCAAGGGCGTCCATTTCAGGATTCTCTGTCATTGCACAGTCCTTTAGCTTTCTTAGGAGGTATGCTATCGTTTCAAAACACTCCTCGGGATCTCCACCACTAGAAATCACCATGTCATGGATGGCAAGCGACTCCTTCTTTAGATCATTTATGGTCCTGAGATGCAGCTTCTCAGACAGACGTTTAAAAATCATGGAGTCAGGATCTTGTTCCCTTTGTGCCATAGCTAAATCCATTACCAGTTGCACATCAGGTGACTCCATCTTTCCTTTTGCTCTTTTAAATTGAGCATGCACAAGTTCAATCTAGAAAAAACCAAACAATATAAGGATTTTCAGTAAAACAGAATGGACATCGGGTATAACCATTAAAAGGATTGCTAGATGACGTACTTGTTCTCGAACTTCCTCAGATATATCAAACTTATTGTAAGGAATGTGGCTTAGTGCATCTTCAATTTGCTCTGTTACATTTAGGAACCTTAATGATATGGTGTCGATCTGTAAAGCCTGCAAGACAAAAATCACAGGTGACCTTAGGAAAGATGAAGCAAGAGACAATGTCATTCGTGATGATAATTTTCAGCACAGAGACACAACGAGCTTGATGATACCGACAATAAGTTATCCTCCATGCAGAGTATAAATCTAGAGCACAGAGCAACCGCATAAGAAGATTCATTTGACCCCTCAATTATGGAAGTACAAATATATACATATATATATAAAAAATGGTGCAGATTCCACATCTCAAGAGAAAGAAAAAATCATATTGGTTCACACAGATGAAGCTTTCATATGAGATGGTTCACATAGTTTGACGTGGTATCAAGGCAGGCAGATATCATTGGTTCAAATCTCACCCACCTGTCAACAAAAACATCTCCACGTACTGGGGCCAAGAAAAAACATAGGCTAACACGTGAGGAGGTGAGTTGAAGACCAAAATAAATAATGGAAGTTTTTCCTTTCTAACATTTTAAGCTTTTAGATGAGATGGTTCGCACCATTCAACAACTATGAACCATTGTTAACTGAGACAATCATCGGGTGTCCTGAGAATATGAATTCCATAGGAGAAACCGTAGGAATAGTTCATTCTATTTCCTTTTTAAGTTTATTTAACGTTGGTATTTCTGGAACCAAAGCCACAAGGAATTCAGGTTTAGCACAGAAAGAAACTAAAATCATTTCCATATTTTTATTAAGACACAGACAGGTTCGATTGAAATAGAATTTACCATTTCCCAAATTATAGCCTCGAATGTTTCAAAATGTAGGTATAAGATACAAAAAAGATGACACTACAGTTGAAAGCTGACCAATTTTTAAAAATAACAAATTCAAAAAGCCTAAAACTTTTAGGAAACACTAAGATTTTGTCATTTGACAAACAGTAATTGCTACACCCACATATTGGCAAACTCCTTGAATTTCATACTCCTTACAGAATCCGGTCATTGGATAAACAATAATTGCTACAACCCCATTTTGAAATTAGAACGTCTAAAATATACAGGAATGACAACATGGTAAAAGGCTGAACAAAAAGTGTAGATTTGATTCAGGGACTTATTCAAGATCTGAACACACTGAAAAGCTCATAGAATGCAGTAAGCTACAAAAGCTTCCAACTTACGAGGAAGGATTAAAAGTTTCAAGCCATCACTGTCCCAATGAGTCTACTAACAGAAAGATCGGTAACAACAACCATATGAAGACAGGAAGTAGCCCAAAAAATCACTATGTAATGGTTTTGAGGTCCATATGGCTACTGCCTAATGAGCTTGTCATCTTTCTCAAAAATTTCTACATTTTCCTGCCTTTCAGGAGTACCTAATCTGATTTCTGCCGAATAGCTCGAATACATGGTTCAATTTTTTTTCCTTGGCACATAAGCATATAGCTCCAACTAAGCTATATCACATGATCTTTCCATCAACCACAAAATCAGCAAAACATATAGTAAGATACAGTGATTACTACTAAGCAATTGGCATAAATCATTCAACAGTGACAAAAGTTAAATCCAAAGCAAAGAGAGATTAAACTAGCAAAACAATACCTGAAGAATCTTACTGCCTTCATTTACAGATTTGAGAAGCTCCAAAGCTGAACTAAGAGCAAGTCTCAACAACTCAAGTCCATGAACTACATCATCTCCAACCTCAACATCACTATCTTTCAAATCCTCAACTAAAGGGCTCAAAAGCTTTACCCTTCTCACCAAATTACTGTACATCCTCTTAGACACCGACCGGCACTCCGGCAAACCAGAAACGCCGTCGATTAACTCCGTCAGCTGGTTGATTAAGGCCTCTTTCTGATGACCCATGTGCACACCTCCACCAAACCCCTTTTAAAAATGGATTCTTTAATCAAATTGAGCAAAACCCAGTCGGGAAAATGGAACTTTCGATCAAATTGAGAGAGACCCAGTTGGAAAAATGGGATCTTACACCAAATTCAAAGAGACCCAGCTGGAAAAATAGTAATGATTTGGCAAATCCTTACTCGGTTGGGGGTTGGTTGTTGAGTTGACTGGGAAAATCACTACTGATCCTCACCAATTTGAAGGAAACTTCTGAGGAAAACCATGAGGTTTTGGGTTCTTGAGGTGTTTTCAAGCTCAAAGAACTGATTGAATTTCGAGAATCAAGAGAGAAAATTCAAAGCTCTGTATGTGCACACAAAGGAAACTGAGCAGGCGAAGGAAGCAAAGAATGAAATATGAAATGAAACATGATTGGTGGAGTTTATGTTGGTCATTTTTAAAGGAGTTTTATGTTAGTACTTAATACTAATTAAGAAGATTAATAATGCCAATAATATAATCAAAATTTACTATCACCTCCTATTTATATTAAATCAATAAATACATTATATTTATCCTTTTATACACTCATTTATAGCTTTAATCATATTCCCATTCATTAGTAATAAATGGTGTTTTATATGATAAAAAAATATTAATCTTTTTTATTTCTGCTTTTATTTAATATAGACTGAAAGATTAAAAAATATATACTTAAACTTCGATATTTTGAGTTGCATACAGAAAAAGAGAACAATTGATAGTTGAGGTGTGTTTTAATAAATAATTAATAATAGTCTAGATATGAAAAATAAAT
>JACEIK010000410.1:403687-413808 GCA_018107945.1 Datura stramonium | reverse complement strand
TTAGTAGTGACACAGTGATGATACTCGTGATTATTTCAAGAAGTGCGAGTGGTAGGTGAGTTTGAAGAAGGGAAGAAGACTTTTCTTTAATTTTATTTATTTATTTATTGATGAAATTAAATTATTAATTTAATATAGAATCTGTTTCTTATTGTATGATTATAATTTTCAAAAATAGAACAGTAAGGGATCGTTTGGTAGCTGGTTTGAAGGTAATTAAATTATGTAAGTACTAAATTCGACATATAATATCACGCTTGGTAGCTAATTAATTAGAAAGTAAACTATTCATGTATAAAATTAATATGGTGTTTAATTTACAATTTAGAAATCAGCATAACTAATACATGTATAAGTTATGAGAGTATGAGAATCTATGTACTCCCTCCGTCTCAAAATAAGTGGTGTTTTACATAATAAAAAAGACATTAATTATGTTCTTCCAATTGTATCCTTATTTAAATGGCGAGAGCTTTACAAAAAAAAAAAACTAAAGATTACGTCTTTTTCGATATATTTATTAAGGTAAGTGGGTAAAAATATATTTTTTTCTTTCTAGAAATGAGTAGTTTTCTTAAAGGGTGTGCCCAACTAAAAACACCACTTATTTTGAAATGGAGGGAGTATGTATTATCTAATGCAAGATAAAAGGTGAAATAAGTTATACATAAATAACTACTGCATGAATAACTAAACCTCGCATAATTAACTCTTATATAAAATAATACATAAATACCTTCATAACTAATTCATATATAATAATATCGGTATAACTCTAACTAACTATCACTCCCACTTCTCTCTTAATCCAGACAATTTTTATATAAAAATAAATAAATAAATAAATAACTCTTGTACCCGATATTCACGAGAAAAAATTAACAAAAAAAAAGAAGAAAATTTCAGACCATAAACGAATTGGTCTTTTCGGATCCTTTGGGAATAAGTTACATTTTCAATCCAAATTTTAACATTGATCCATTTCTTACGGGGCCTTGTAGCCCCAATATATATACCCAATTAAAAAAAAAATAAAGCCCAAATTGCATTTTCATTTTCATTTTTTCGACCTCAGAAAGCTAAAATCTCGTCATTAATGGCGGAATCCGATGGAGGAAACAAGAAGAAGACGGTGACACTAAAATCGAGCGACGATAAGGAATTTGAAGTGGAAGAAGGTGCGGTTATTCAATCGGAAATGATTAAGAATATGATCGAAGATGGATACGCTGCGAGTGTTATTCCGCTCCCAAATATCGATGGCAAAACCTTAAGCAACGTAATTGAGTATCTCAACAAGCACATTAGCAAGGATGAAGACGAGGACGATGGAAAGCCCGCGGAAACAGGTGAGTAAGAACTGTTAAATGGGCGAGTCAGGTCAAATAAAAACGACAAATAATCACTTTTGGTGGAGTTTCTGATTATTTTTCGAAGATAGAGCCGAAAAATAGTCAGGAACTCAAATCTATGATATAAAAATATTTTTAAAAATAAAATAAAACCAACACGTGGCCCAATATATGTTTGAATCAATTAACAGATCACAATTCAACTCGTTCAAGGTGAGAGCCAAATGTATCAAAGGTTCGAAGAAGGATTATAAAATTTAAGGAAAGAATGGTAAGTTTAATTTATCTTTATTAAGTAATTTATTAGATAATCGAAAATATAGTATCTTAAAACTTAAAACACTAATCAAAATTGAGATGTACTTTTCAATCAGGTCAAGTTAACAAACGTGTCATAACTTAACCAATTTATTAAACTTGAACGACTTGGACGAGTTACAGATAAATAATGAGTTTGATTTTGCTATCTCTCACACGTAGGTAAAGAAGATGACCTCAAGGAATTCGACGAGCAATTCGTGAACATGGATTGGGAAGAGCTCTTCGACGTTATAATGGCGGCGAATTACTTGAGCATTCATGAGTTGATGGAGTTATGTTGCCAATCTGCAGCAGATAGGTTGAAGAACAAGAGTGTTCGAGCTGTTCGTGAGATGTTAAAGATTACTAATGATCTTACTGAAGAAGAAGAGAAGGAGATTATCAATGATGCTCCATGGGCATTTGAAGGTCCAGAGATTGATGATACCGTTAATTAGGTCATAGTAATTGTATCGTTTATTAAATAAGTTAGTAGGTAATCGAGTTGCATGCAAGCTGGCTCCCGACACTACTGTTATGAGAGAGAAAGTAATAAGTAGTGGCTAAAGGGTTTTTTTTTTTTTTGGGTAGTGTGGGGATTTTAGTTCTTTTACTCTGCATGTTATTCATGGTGTTTTAGTGTATTTTGCACTATTGAATAATTAGTTTGTATTTATGTTTTTTTTTTTAAAATTTCTTTTGTTATGTCTTTTTAGTATGCAGTTTAGCCTATGACATCGAGCATTATGTGTATATATGGTGTAACAGTGACGAATCTAGAATTTTCACTGAAGAAGAAGAGAAGGATATCATTAATGATACTCATGGACATTTGAAGGTCCTGAGATTAATGATACTGTCAATTAGCTCATAGTAATCGAATCGTTTATTAATAAGTTAGTAGGTAGTCGAGGTGCATGCAAGCTGATTCTGACACCACTGCCAGCAAAGAAAATTAGTAAGTACGAAGCTAAAGGTTTCTTTTTTTTTTTTTTTGAAGTGTGGGGATTTTGAAAAAATGATCTCTAACATTAGGGTCTATGGATTTTTCAGATATAATGTTAGTTTTTTTTTCTGCATGTTATTCATGGTATTTTAGTGTATTTTGCACCGTTGAATAGTTGAGTTATTTGTTTCTTTGGTTCTAAATAGTTTGTGTTTGTGTTTTTTTATTTTTTATAATTTAATGGTCTTTCTTTTATGCAATTTTAGTCTATCATATTGAGGATTATAGGTATATATCGTCTAATAGTGGCAAGGGTATCAGATTCAAAATATAAAGAAACAAATTATACAAAAATAGCTACAGAGATTTAATATCTTTTAAATATATATATAAATCATAATTTTGATCTTATATATACAGTGTATTCATAACTCTGTCCATGTTGTCTAATTCAATTTATTGATCCTATATTTAATGTGTTATACACTTGTGTTTTTACAAAATAATCTTTAGTTTTCTATCAAATACAATTAGTACAAATTAAAGATGAATTAAAGAAAAGGATTCCTGAAACTGTTGTTTGGCTGTTGTATTAGAAATAAGGTTGTTCGGACACTTTAAAAATATTATTGGATATAAAATTGCACGTTTTACTTTTAAATGGTCTAGTATTTAATTTTTGCCCTCTAACAATTGAGCTTATGCCTAGTGGAGCATAAGTTCTTTAGAAACTGAAGTCATGTCTGAGCATAACTTGCGTAATATTATGGTATAAAAATATAAATTCGTGCCCCGCAAAAAGAAGAAGAAGAAGTTATTTGTTATGAGGGGCATAAACTAAAGACCAACACAAAATAGAGGCAAAAGTGCAAATGATACCCGTTATTGGGTGCGTCACGATCCTTTGAAAGTAGTACTCCATCTATTTCAAAACACTTGTCAGAATTTCTTTTTTTGAGAGTCAAATAATATGAACTATGTATTTTTTCATCATATTGATGTGAGAAAAAATGAAAATTTATAGTATTTTTCATATAATTTTTAAAATATCTAAATTTTAATTTCAAAATATCGAACTAATCTAATCTAATTTAACTTTAAGATTTGCCAAATTGACTCTTGAAAAGCAAAACATGACAACTAGTTTAGAACGGAGAGAGTACATACAACACGAACACGATAATATTTTTGAAAAACCCGAGTCATACAGGTTAAAAGAAAGCTTCTGTACCATGAAGAATTGACTTTTGGAAAATCATTGAGTCTAGATATTAGAGCTATTTAACTAACACAAACACACACATATATATAATTGATGATAAAAGTTCAGTAAATTACATACATAAAACAAATTAAACATAATCATACTGTGGAAACACAATTACACAAGGACAATAATACATTTTCCATGGAGTTCTTGAAAAGAAAAAAATAAACATGAAATCATCCATTTCCACCCTAAAACTTAGGCTTCTGAACGATATCGAAGATCATCCCATCTTCTTCTTCCCCGAGCTTTTGCTACTCTCTGTTGTATCCTCTTCTCCACTACGTTTACTCGTGATTACACCTCTAACTCCCACATCATGCTTTGCAGCAACTTGTTTAACTGTTTTTGCGAGGAAACAGAGTAATTTCCTGGACTCTCCCTCTGATTTTTCCAAGTATTCCTTCAAAGAAGCGATTCCATTAACCATATCGTCTTGTCTCTCCTTAAGTTTCTCAAATTCTAACCTCAACGTATCGTTGACATCTCTCTGACACCTCATCTCTTCCTCTACCCCGTAATAATAACAACTTTCTCGATTAAATTCTTTTCTGAAATTCATTAGATTTTTGCATCGCCTCTTTATGTTACTCAACAAGTGTTTTTGCCCCTGCTGAAACCAGTAATTTCCGTATTCCCATTTATGAAGTCCGATTTTCTTGAACCCCTATCATAAAATAACCGGAATTAATAAAATTTGTATTGAAGAAAATGTACATAAGTGATATATCAAGAATCACGGTAAAACTTACATAGTTATTGAGCTGATAAATGAAGCTTGACATATTAGTATGCTTGAAATATTTTGGTAAAAGCTCGAAACTAAATCTGATATGATCCCAAATAACGAAACTAGTACCAGATGGATTCCAACAGATGATGGAGTTCGTATTCGGATCCTCAACCATATCATATGTCTTTGTTACGAAAGGGGGAATACCAGGTTCGCGTAATATGTTTCCACCACCATATCCGTTTTGTTCGGTAGAAAATTGATTGATATTGTTCATCGTGTTGAGAGAAATGATAAGTTTTTATGAAAACTTTGCAGGTATGTGTGATATTTGTTCTTTTGTACAAAGTTTATAAGCATATATGAAAGTAGTTAGCTTTTTCTTCTTCTTGTTGTACATTGCCACAATGTTAAATCATGGCCTTTGATATATAGTCCTATTTGATTCTACATTTCTACTTGAATTGTCCTTAGTAACATGCCAAATGAAACTATTCCTTCTGCCATTTGCGGTGTAATGATTGAGATCTCGAGCTTGATCCATAGAAACGAAAAAAAATTTGCTGGGAGCGTTGTATCCTATCAAATGTCTTGAGCTTGAACCCGAGTCCTAAAAACGAAAAAAGATTTCTTTGGAAGTGTCGTTCTCATAAATGGGCCCAACAATGCACACTTCGGATTTAATCAGGCTCCAATTAGGATATTGGACTCCGAGTGAGAGACACACACACAAAAAAAAACATTTCCTCGAGCTCCAACACGGATACTGGACACCGGGTGGGAGACAAAAGAAAAAAGAAACTATTCCTTCTTGTACTAGTGTTCCTGTTTCTTTAATGTCCAATTTATTTATTTATTGATTTTCATCTGATATTCGTTATTTTATTAAGGTTCGACTAATTTGAATTTATATTGTGTAAGTTTCGTTTAAAGAAAAAAGTATTTTCTATCAAAATCTTTTCATATTTAAGACTCGAACCTAAAATTTTTAATTAAAAATTAAGTGATCATTATCTATCCCGCTGCGATCTTGGGTGGTAAGNTTGGGTGGTAAGTACAATATTATTACTAATGAGAAGAAAAAGAACAAATTAAAGGCTACTGAAGTTAATTATTCATTCTAATAAAGTCATATATTCTTTTGGTAACCTCAAATTAATTATTCATTCTAGTAAACTTATATTTATTTTTTGGTACATTAAAAAAGATTAGAAATAAATATGATTTTATAAAAAATAATACCGCTTAAGTCTATCAGGAGAAAGAAATTTCATTTCTTTGAGTGCATTTTTTCATGTTATTAGATCTTCATATGTTTGTACCCTTCATATGTCATAAAGTCCTCGCATTGATTCGGTCCTCTCCAAATGTGTTTCATAGAGCTTTAATGATATTCAATAAAAATATACGGTCTTCATTGGGTGGTGTATTTCCCATTTCACGAGTCTTATACGATGTAAATTTGAATGAACAAGGGCCTTAATGCGAATACTAAGACATTGATCGGAAAACAAAACAAAAACATTTGCACTTAGAATCACATTCCTACCAGCTAACTCATTGGACTAATTTTTCCGCTTAGAATATTGCTACTTTATCTACAAAGTCACTCAACTAATTTAAGCTATATTTTTGGTAAATATTGCCTATCTGGAATATACTAAAGCCAAATTCTTAAAAAATAAAAAAGTGATTCATTCCGATAATATAAAAAACAGGTCAATTTAATTGTTAATTAATACAAGTAGCTTTTTATTTTTAAAAATTTAGCTACCTATCAGAAATATCACTTGAATTGATTGATGATCAATTGACAGAACAAAATTGAGTGATTTTTTGAGATAATTATCATTACCTAAAGAAATTCATGTTTCAGCAATAAACTCGAATTTCTCAAAAAAAAAAAAAAGAATTTGTAATTTGTAGAAAGCAAAAAGAGAAAAAAAAGAGAATTTTGAAATGTTCTATATTTTTGGAGAGACATTAGTATTTATGATCCAATGCAATTATATTTTTAATTTCCACATTCGGTAGAAGAATTATGACTCAATGCAGTTATGTTTGATCACATTCTTTATGTATTTAATTTAACTAAGTAAACTTAACTTCTAAGTATAAAGTTGAATACTCGTGGTGGGATGTATAAGACTCCTGAATGAACAATTATGTATAAGACTCCTGAATGAAGAAAAAAACAGACAACAGATAAATGTATCACTAATAAAACTGAATCAGTAAGAAGAATTGATAATACATAAATTAAAATTCCTATAATGATCTAACTAAAGCCCCTAAATTGAATTTATTTAATTAAGAGATTCGTCAATTTCTTGACCTTCATGCGCCCACTCATGTTCAGCACGTACCTTTGCTTCTTCCTCTGGTGTATAATCACTAGTGATATTCAATATTTTCCGAATAGCCGTCACCGATTTGTCCTTAATTCTATCGGCGATCGACTGACACAACAGATCTATCAAACCGCTAATGTGAAGATAATTTGCAGCCGATACAAGTTCAAACAGGTCTTTGTAGCTCAACTTCACGAATTCCTTGTCGAATTCCTTGATTTCTTCTTCGTTCGAATCCGTCTTCTCCGCGTGCTTCTTCATGTACTCGATAATTTTGATTAGTCTTTCGGTATCGACGTTTGGAAGCGGGATGAGGCTGAAATCGTCCTCCACTATGTTTTTTATGGTTCCAGATTGAACGGCGATGGATTCTTCGATCTCAAATTCATCGCCGTCGGAGGTTTTCAGGATCAATATTTTGTTCTGCTGCGTTGCCGTTTCCGATGATGAAGCCGCCGCCATTGATTTCTGGGAGAAGTTGTGAGGAAGAAGAACTCAATTGGCATGAGAGGTACGGCATGGAGAGGTACGGCGGAGTAGTGTATTTATAGTGATTAATTTTTTTTTCTTTTCTCGTTTTCCAGTTCTCCAACTCTTTATCGGTTTAAAAGATTTAACGTCAATTAAATATTTAAATTATATTAACAAATAAAAATATTTTTAAAATTTTCAACTTTTAAATAATCACATCATTATTTCCTTTTTTAATTTTTTAAATTAAATTAAATTAAAAATATTTAAATATGTACTCTTAATACCACTGTCAGCTGAGCCAGCCTCTTTATTTTCACACTTCTAGAAACTTCTGAAATTAGAGTAATTTTAATTTTATTTTATCTAATTCTTATTCTTCTTTCCCAAACCTTTTACAAACTATACTAAGTTTATTTTACAATTTCCCATTGGGAATTCTGCGAATTCCTCGCTATTGCTTTTAGTATAGCTTTTTATTATCTAAAAATTCACTTATATAAATATGAATAAATTTTAAAATAATACTCACAATTTTTTAATTACATAAAATATTACTTATTAATTGAAAAAAGATTAAAAATAAAACACAACTTAATATGAATTCGGAGGGAGCAGTACTTTGTTTTGATTGATGGAGTTATGCCTGTTTTTACTTGTTTACCCTAGTAAAATAAATGTCCCACTCTTTGTTTATCACATGACAGAAAATTAAAATATAATTTATTATTTAATTTTTAATTTATTTTTATTATTAACTATAATTATATTCAAAGGATGTTATAATAAAATTATTTTTAAGGGGACAAATATGTCCCTCAATTTTGTGATATAGAGCAAATATATTCCCGCAATGGTGCAAATATATTCCCCTGTCAAGCATCAAATGGGGCAAATATACCCTTCTTGCTAACGGACTTTCTTTTCTAAGTTAAAAATTATTTATTTTTATATTTTAACAGGAGGGAAAATATATCCTCAACTATGTGGTTTAGGAGAAAATATCTCCAAGCAAAAGTATTGCAAATATGTCCCATTGCTTATCAATGGGCAATATGTCCTTGCTAACAGACTTTCTTTTTTGAATTAAAAATTATTTATTTATATATTTTTAAAATTAAAAATCTCATGGCTTTAAATTAAAGAATCAGTCTCTCTTCTCTCACCCTACTCGACCAACACCCGAACCCATCAAGACCCACGATCCAAACATTAAAAAAAGAACCTAATTCATTCTCATTCTCACACACAATTTTAATGCCTCATTTTTTAACATGAAACCCCGTGATCGATACTTATCTCAAGCTATACATGAGAATTAGTCTCGATTTTGTTTTTTTTTAAAGTTTGGGTCGTGGGTTTTGATGGATTCGGATATGGATCGGGTAGGGTGAGAGAAGAGAGATTGATTCTTTAATTTAAAGCTACATGACCTTTTTTAATTTAAAAATATAAAAATAAATAATTTTTAATTCAAAAAAGAAAGTCCGTTAGCAAGAAAGATCTATTTGCCTATTTGATAAATGACATAAAAATATTTGCACTACTTTTTTAACGGGGGATATATTTACTCGAAATCACATAGTCAAGGGATATATTTGTCCCATTTGATAAACGACAGGAACATATTTGCACCACTTTTCTAACAGGATATATATTTACTTTAAGTCACAAAGTTAAGAGATATATTTGCTCATTTTATTTATTGTTTCTCAAGAAATATGCCAAGTTAATACTGAATAGGAAAAAGATGAGTGGGAAAATAATATTTGTGCATTAGTTTTTTCTGTTTAATATCACATGTTTGCTAATGAACTGGAAATATAAATATTCTTTTTTCTTCCTGTCCTTTTATAGTTATACACTTTCAGACCATTTCCTTCATCAGTAAATACCAAAATCATTTCTCATTATGTCACTGAAATCATTCAAATATTTCAAACTTTCACAAGTTGAAGTGAGCTTTTACTCTCTCCTCAAATTCTCACAGTTATATAGCAGGATGCCACGTGGAAGAGGATCGCGATTACAAGATCAGGAATCGTAACAAGAGTGCAGAGAAGAAGAGACCGAGAATGACAACTTCATATACATAGTATTACAGGCAGTCCGTAGCAATCAGCATTGCCGCAGCTGTTCATGTCAAATCTAATGTTCTTGATGATCAAGCAGCTGAGGGGCGCGGCAATCTTTTGGCAATTTCCTGTAAGTAAACCCATCAACAAGTGAATATTACCAATATTTGTGTTCAAATGCAGGCCTAGCGACAAATAAGGCAAAATGGAAGATAAAGATCTATATATTCGACCACAAGTAGTATGTTATACTTAAGGTTCCATGTTTTCAAGTCAGTCTTTTTGGTCTACTCAGAGATTTATAAGCAATAACAACAACATACCCCGTGTTGTCCCAAAAAAAGGGGATCTGGAGATGGGGGTAGAATGTACGCAGACCTTACCCCTACCTTAGAGGTGGAGAGACTGTTTCTGATAGACCCTCGATAGATTTATAAGCCGGTAAGAAATATAGAGAACTTCTTGTACTTCTTTTTAATTCTGTATCATATTGATATGAGATTAGTGCTAAATTGAATAAAACTAATCTTGGGGAACGCAAGATCCTCAGAAAACTCTCTTGATCGGACTGAAAAGTTCAGGCTGTGTTGTTCCCTTCCACCTGCCCTCTTTCATCTACCAAACTC
>JACEIK010000410.1:349199-359585 GCA_018107945.1 Datura stramonium | reverse complement strand
CTAAATTAAAATTAGATAAATAAATTAAAATTTTAAAAAAATATTATTTAATCCCAAAATGATTTCATTCTATCATTTTAAAATAGTTCCGCGAGATATTCTGGTTTATCCCCCAAACTCAAAAAGACATTCTTTTTTAACATTTATTTAACAATCAAGAATCACCATAGCACAGCACAGCACAGCAATAATTGGCCTTCTTTTTTTTTCTTATTACTTCCTTCTATCTCTCATTATATGCATATAGTTTCAAGAATATCTCTGTTCTGTGTATAAATCTCAGACGTGTCTTCATGAAACTTTTTTTTTTCCTCAGTTGTAGTTGAAAAAGCCAAAGTCTTTGGAGCTTTTTCAGCAAGAATAAGAGACACCCTTTTTAGAAGATCTCCCTTTTGAGCAATCCTTTTGACATTCATAGCTAAAAGTAAGATTCTTTTTTCTTTTCTAATAATGGAAATTTTGTGTATATTCTTTATGATTACAAAGTGGTTTCTGTAATTTGTCACTTTCTCTCTGATTGTGAGAGGGTAAAAAAAAAAGGATACTGATGATTCTTGAATCTGCAAATTGGGTTCTAAATTATAAGGAATTTATAATTTGTCTTTAGAAAGTTGAAATGTTTCAAAAAAAAAAAAAAAGATTCTTTGTCATGACCATGACTTTTGCCCCATAATTGCAGGGATATACTGTTTTTCTTGTTTTTTTTTCTCTTTCTTTTGATTTGTTTTTTCCTTGTGGTCTCAAATTTCTAAGGCATTCTGTTCCCATTTTTTTGGCTTCTGATTTGAGCTGTATATTATCTTCCTTTTCATTTGTAAATGAAAAGGTTGTTTCTTTTCAAATCTTGGACTTTTTTTTATATGGGGTGCCACTAATTTTCTTGATTATGAGTTTTACGTGTATGATTAACATGAAAGACTTTACACCTTGAATGTTAAACGTGTGAGTTTAAGCAAATTTTGTACCACCTTCGTTTCGTTGCATTAGAATCTTTTCTTACGTAAAGAGAAATCAAGAAAAAAAAAAGATTCTTTTTTTTACCTTATTTGTGTGATGTAATGTTTCAACTGATCCCTCTTGCGTCCAAGCAGACATTTTTTCTTGTAAAGATTCGGAAAATATCAAATTTTATTTGATGATGATTAGTTACCTCTAAATGGGAAAAAGGGATCTCTGAGGAGACATCTCGTAAATTTGTGGTATGCAGAGTTTTTTGAGGGATTGAAGGGAGATAGAAGATGAAGAATTCTGTCTCTGAACACAGTTTCTACATAGATAGCGACGAAGAGGACGATCATCGGGAGAAGCAATTGGATAAAGCTGAAAATGGAGATGGGAATGAATCTGATTCCTCCAATTACTCTAATGATGATGATGATAATCATAATAATGATCGGCTCGAGAGCAAACCTAGCTCCTTCAACCCTGCTTGGCCTCAGAGTTACAGGTATTCAAAATTTTCCTTTTGGCTCATTCAATATCTTGAATTGGAATAGATATTTGAATCATTTGGCTTTTGAAGTTTTTTCCTTTTCTGGTACCATAATGGGATTTAACTTCTAGTACTTTTCATTTTGTATAATATTAGTCTTACATGAGCTTAAATGGAGCAACATGATCAGTGAGGATTCATATAGCCGACTCCAGCTTGCCTGGGTTGAGTCACTGTTGTTGTCGTTTGGTAGCATAGTGAGGTTTCTCTGTTCATTGAATGATTCTTTTTCCATTATGAACTGTCTCGGAAGATGAATTATTTGACTCATAAGTTCGTCGGGGTGCCATCATAGTTCCAGTTCTTGAAAGATTACTAGTTACATTTCACTTTGCTCCTGGTTCCTGCTTATATGTAAAGTAAGGTAATTTTCAGCTTTGGGATGGCTGATATCTTTCAGTTCCATTAGGAGAATGTTTACTTGTTATGATAATTGTTCCGTTGATTGTCCTCTAGTTTCAGATTTTTAAGTAAAAACATGAACTGATTTATGATTCCATTATAGGTCTAGTTTTACAAGATTTATACATGATGAGTTAAGCTTCGCCACTGAAATTGTTGGGTTTGATATTCAACTACAATGTGGCTTAAAAGTTTCTGGCCCTATGCAAAGAGCACTCTTAGTTAAAGAGTTTCCAGTTCAAAAATTCAAATGGCCACCATTGCCTGGTGAACCTGAATGAAATTAGGGAACCCAACATATCACTCATCAATGGTCTTAACCAAGACATAGTTTTGGTGACTGTGTCTCTGATCAAAGCAACCAGTAGAGAGTGTCGAAATGGGGAAGGAGACGGGTGTGGATAATTTAGCTTGGCCGGAACCTCATAGTTCCTATCACTGGCTTTCACATGGAAATTACTGAAAAAAGAAAGCTAATGTATCACTTTATTATGCTGGATTTTTCTTATAAGTCACTTTAAATGCTGGATTTTTCCTCCACAAAATATTCAATATGATTCCTGATGCACGTGAAAGGTGCTCTGTGTGTTGTTTTGCAGTTAACAAGCAATAAATCATTTGCTGCCGGTAGTCACTATTATCTCCAATGAAGATGGAGAACTTTTCTCCAGAGTGCTTCTTATCTCTACTGAGTTTCATCTAGTTTGCGATGTCATGCTTACCTGTTTCATATTTCGTACCTCTAATCTTTGTGAAACTCTTCTTGTAGGCAATCTATGGATATATACGGTAGTGTGCCCTCACCAAGTCTTACCTTCCTGGGGACACCTTCATTGACACGTTTAGGCAGCTCATTCCTTGCCTCATCACTCACGAGGAGACACACTCCTGAAGTGTTGCCCTCTCTTCATAAGCCTCTCATATCGCAAGCAGAAGAGCATCAACCACCACAGCGGCGTAGCTCTCATACTTTGCTGCCTCCTCTTCCATCAAGGAGATCTTCAATTAAGAAATTTCCTGATGAGAAATCGGCGGCACATGAATTCCCAGTTTCACGTCAAAGTTCCTATGGCCAAGGCGTGCTAAACGGTTAGTTCTCTGAACACAGTCTCATGTCTTAATCAAACTTGCAGTTTATTGCAGCCACTGTCTAAGTGCTTAATTTGGTGGGTAGAAGAGTTGTGATCAATTTTATGGTTTATCGGGTATTCTCTAGAAAATAATTGTGCTCCTTTATAATAACAAAGGGAGAGAAAATGAAATCATGAAACTTCCCATGAGGATATTGCTGCAGAACTTTCTTTTTTGTTATCGTTATATCTGCAATGCTGTTATCTCAGGCTCAAGTTACTTAATGTAATCGATCTTACAGATAGTGCATTGAAGGTCTGTCAGCAACATATGTTTTACACATGCCTCTTTTTGTTTTCATACAGGAATTAATGTTCTATGTGGAGTAGGAATCCTTTCTACACCTTATGCTGTGAAGGAAGGTGGATGGGCAGGGCTTTCTATATTATTCATCTTCGGTGTGCTTTCTTACTATACTGGCATTCTCCTGAGATACTGCCTGGACAGCCAACCAGGACTTGAGACTTACCCGGATATTGGTCAGGCAGCCTTTGGTACAGTGGGAAGAATTGTCATATCAGTATGTTCTATTGACTTTCAGTTGTCTTTGCACTTCAACTATAGTAACTCTCAAATGGGATTGTGTAAGGCGCTTGATAGTGGGGGGTATAAAGATGATAAATTTTGTAGGTAAAGAATGCTGATGAGCTTCTGTGAAACATACATAAGAAGCTAATACCTGATGAATGAACACAAACATTCAAAATCAGACAGGGTTGAGGGGAAGTGCGTAGAAGAAATAGAGGAACTTATCGTTCTTGACTGTATAATTATTCAATTGATTAAGATAGGTGATTATTTTTTTTATAATATGCTTAAGGCAAATATATGGAGCAATCGTAGCTTTCCAAATTTTTTTTTAGGTAAAACGATTGTAGAACTTCAGGGAAGTTCCGGCTAAGCTATTTGATGTAAGGGTGAATGCACATCATACCATTATGATCCTATAGTTGAGAAAAGAATCCGCTTAAAGAGAAATATTATCAAGGTATGAGAAACAGGAAAGTGGTATCGTTCTCTGGAGTTAGTCTTGGCAAATAAAGCTATTACCTCCTCATGTATGTATTCACTAATGAGGCTAGTGTAATCTCGACATCTTATTACAAATACATTGATTAGATCATTATGTGTTAATCTAACAGGCTTAAACTACATCTTAAGATTAAGGAAAAAGTCCCCACAATAACTTGTTAGTAATCTTCTCTTTCAAAAGAAAAGCAATATTCATATTTTAACTTTCTGGCCGGTCATCTCATGCCTGATACATAAATAATGTTAGACTAGCTACATATTTGACAGTTTAAGCATAAGTATACAAGAATCATCGTTTACAAGAATCGTTGCTTCCTGATACTGATTCTTTTCTTCTTCTGTGTATTTGTGGATGCAGATAATCCTATACGTGGAATTATATGTAAGTTTATGTTGCCTATTTGTTGTCCATAATATCTTTTTTCTTATTAATTTCTAAATGTGTGCCTCATCCTGATACATGCTTCATTGCTGTTGTCCTTCACTTGCAGTCCTGTTGTGTTGAATACATAATTTTGGAGGGAGATAACCTGTCGGCTTTATTTCCAAATGCACATCTAAATTTGGGAGGGTACCAGTTAGATGCACGGCATCTCTTTGCTTTGATAACCACCCTAGCTGTTCTTCCAACCGTTTGGCTGCGTGACCTCACTGTTCTTAGTTACATCTCAGGTAAGTGTCTAACTTCCTATAGGAAGAGCTTCATCTTTGAAGAACCAAAAGTGCTGGGCTGATAGTATTTCTGTGTGCGCGCATGCACCACACACACACACACACACCCATACCATGATTATACCATGTGATCAGACACAGCAAAATGGCTATAGCATAAAGTTTACATCTATAACTACATCTTTTGCATGAAATTTTTATTTCCTGTAGTCCTGCATAACCGCTAATATCCTGTTTTATATACCAACCAATAGATTATTTTGGTGCTCAATCTTGGATAGAGGGGAGAAAATGATAATTTACTATTAAGTGATGTTCTGGCATGATCCGGCATGTTACATCTTAGCTGATATTAACAAAATTGATTTGTTTTATCACTATAAAGGCCACTGGCATAATAAAGCTATCAGAACCACTATGATCGGGCATGTTACATCTTTGCTGATATTAACAAAATTGATTTGTTTTATCACTATAAACTGGCATAATAAAGCTATTATCCAGGGATCAGTATTTTAGAGATTTAACATCCCTTTTTGAGATGAAATAATTGTCTAGTTCTTATAAACTTCTCTTTTGATACTTTCATAAGTTTTGGCACTTTGCTGTTTCAACTGGTGGACGATGAGATCTTTTTTTTTTAAAAGAAGAAGTGTTGGACAATGAAAATTCTGAATCAGATTGCCTATAATTTTCAGCTGGAGGAGTTATTGCTTCTGTGATGGTTGTCATTTGCTTGTATTGGCTTGGCTTAGTCGATCACGTTGATACTCAAAGCAAAGAAACCGTACTGAACCTTTCTAGTCTTCCTGTTGCTATTGGACTTTATGGATATTGTTACTCCGGGCATGCAGTGTTTCCCAATATATACACATCATTGGAGAAACGTAGTCAATTCCCTGCTGTCCTCTTTACCAGGTATTTATTTTTCTGAATGCTTAATGCTTGCATGTTAAACTCTGTTAGTATAGAATATTGAATAACTGCTAATGCTTGTTCCCAAATCTTACAACATCATTCGGTCAAAACAACGCCAAGGTTGAGCTATTGAGCTATATAGACATTATCCGTGTCAACATTCTGGAATTCCTTGGACAAAGAATCCTGCTTTTCTAGAAATTTCATTCTATTGTACTGTTGTACTTATTTTTGTGAATGTGGATATAATTTGGACGCAGTTTCGTTATTGTGACTCTGTTGTATGCCGGAGCAGCTGTGATGGGATACATGATGTTTGGGGACTCAGCTGAATCCCAGTTTACTCTAAACTTGCCCACGGATTTAGTTGCCTCCAAGATTGCTTTTTGGACCACAGTAAGCGAAACCTGATTGATTTAGTTCTCTCCTTAATACAACCATTTGAATGTGTAATGACAAATCATCTGCTTCTTTTGCAGATCGTTAATCCATTCACAAAATATCCTTTTCTGGACTCCATGAGTTTGTCTTTTTTCACTTGCATTGCACTACTTCAAAATATGTTATTGAAATAAGTCGTCGAACTGAGGATAAGAAACTTTCTTCCTTAACTAGAGACACATATGCATTGACCATGGCTCCTGTTGCTATGAGTTTGGAGGAGTTGATACCATCGAACCACGCCAAATCTCACATGTACAGTATCCTCATCAGAACAGCACTGGTGATGTCCACATTACTCGTGGCTCTTAAAATTCCTTTTTTCGGTAAGTTAAGCTGCTATAATTGTACTTACCAATATTGCCTGAACATTGTGTTTTTGATATCAAACTTATCTACTGATTGTCCTGCAGGATTTGTGATGGCGTTGATCGGATCATTATTTACTATGCTAGTTGTGAGTCCTTTTTACCAGTTTTCTGTTTTCCATTTTTGTATTTATAGAATTGTACTAATATATGATCTTTCTATTCCAGACATTGATTCTGCCTTGTGCTTGCTTCTTGAGAATTTTGAAGGGAAAAACAAGCCCCATTCAGGTACAAGACTCAAACCATTTGTTGTTTTGATTGTTAGTTTATGTGAAAAACATAGTACTAATTATAAAGTTTTAGTCAAAACTAAATCAGAGTCATCGAATTAGTAGTCAAATTAAGTATCCATAGCTCTCAAGACTTTCGCCTTTTTGTTATACTAAGTACACAGTTGATGAGACTTCAGTTTTCCTGCGGAAAATCCAAAATCTAGAGTCAGTGGGTTCAGAATGAATGTGATCTTTCATTATATGTATGTATATGCTCCGAGTCAGTTTGCACATGTATACATAGTTCGAGTCAGAAATAATGCGTTCAGTTGAACTCCTGAACCCCGCCCTAAATCTGTCCTTTTTTTTCAAATGCAGGTATCAGCATGTATACTTATCATCATAATAGGCAGCATATCTGCAGTTTTTGGATCTTACTCAGCTCTCTCCAAAATCATCCACAGTTTATGAGTTGATCAAATTTTGGCAATGCAAACAATGCAACCTTTCGCCTCGCCTCTTGGGGTGCGGCCCTTCCCCCAACTCTGTTAACACGGGATGCTTTGTGCATTGCGCTTGCGCTTGCGCTTTTTAATCTTTTAGATTATGTCATTTGATTGCATGTTATACATAGAGAATATGTTTCTCTGCAGCAAAGATTACTTCATTTTCTTTTCTTTCACACTAATTCAATCTTGGGGTTTTAGAATTAATCTTCTTTTTGTTGCTGTGGTTTCATCGAAAATGATCGAGATAATATATATTTCTTTACTACTTATAACGAGTTCAATGGAAGAATAAGGTCTTACGGGGCTAACATCTCGATATACATGATATTCATCTTATGCACGTACTGATGTATAACGCCTTAGTGTGTCCAAAAATAGGAACTTGAAGGTCGACTCCATCAACGACCCCTTAAAACCGGTAGATAAATTTTATTTAGACATTGAAATTATAATATATTTTAATTAAATATTTAAATATATGATAAGCATTTATATTAGATATTTCTGCGCGTATAAATTAAGCACATAAAATATATTTCCTTCTTTAATTATACAGGTCAGCACTAACCAGGGCGGATCTAGAGGGGGCCAAGGGTGTTCACCCAAACCCCCTCGACAAAAAAAAATATTATATATATAAAGTAATTTTTAAGTGTATATATATAGTTTGAATCCGCTGAAAACAATAGTAAAGGTTGACTTAATGGGGTTTAGGGTTCAAAATTTATCTTAAGATTTTAAATTCAAATTCCAAACACTATATTTTTATTTTTCTAAAATCTTGAACCCGTCACCGGCGCTAACCGATACAAGCTTCAGGTTCTACGACTTGTTAAAGCTAATTCACATAATTAAATAAAGTGATATATTTTAAATGGTTAGCTTATCTACATAATGAGCGCCTAAGAATATGCATTGAAGTTTTTCAAAAATTTTGAGGGGGAAGTGTCTTGCAGGCAGAGGCAGAGCCACGTGAAAAGGTGAAGTGCATGTCGACCCGTTAACTTTAAAAAAAATTATATATATTATATGTATATATACGTGCAGAATATTTGTATATTGTTTGTGCACCCTTAAATATAAAAATCAACTTGGTATGCTAATTTGGCGAGTGCTCGTAATTATATAATTTTTTGAGCTAAAACGACAGTTAAAATAGAAATCGGAAGTACTTTTTTGGCCTGTGGCATGCCTGCCAATCGTCGAGGTTCGAGCCCCAACAACCACTATAAAAGAGCCGGCAAAGTGGCAAGTTCAATGCAACTCTTCTCCCCTTCTTCAACTACTGCTCTGCCATTGTTCCCTCAGCTCTATGCGTAGTAATGTCTAGCTCTACTCAATTCTCTCCAGTTATTCAACAATTACACGCAAGAAAATCAAACTCGCCGTCTATTTCAAACTTCAAAACTCCGAGATTGGTACCTTTGGCCCCAATTTCTTTAAATTGTTCAAGAATTCACTTGGACTTTAGGGCGAGAGCTGAGGTTTTGGAAAATCATGACGGAGGAAGTTCTGTACAAGGTCTTGATGATTCACCTGCTTCCATTGAGCTACAGCCCATTTCTGGTGAACCCCAATTTGATCGGGTCATCGCTGAAGCACAGCAGCTTGATGAATCTGTTGTTATTCTATGGTGCGTTGTTCCTATTTGCTATTCGTGTATAGAAAAAGTAGGTCAAGAACGTTTTTTTCTTGATATATATCAAAGAATCAAAAGGGTCTTCTTCAAAAAGTAGGTCAAGAACGTTTTTGGCTTCAAGCTGGTTATTATGGGGTTTGATGCAATTTTAACTTGGTGCTGGCTCTGTGGAATGATGATGTTTTATTTGTTATAATTTGGTTTTTGTCATCTTAACAACAACAAATCCCGCAAGTGGGGTCTAGGGAGCATAGGATGTACCTTTGTGGGGTGGTTTTTTGCCATCTTATATTGATAAAACAGCGGTTAAAGGTTGAATGACTGTACAAGTCAGCTAAGTGATGCAATGAGATTGCTGAAAATGTGAAACAGATAACTCAATAAAAGGTGCTAATATCTAGAAAGCACATAGGAACATACCAATTATTGAGGGATGACATGCAATGAAAGGGCTCAATTTTCTTAGCTTCTTACTCCTGATAATGTTTTATATGCTAGTTATGCTATGCAGATGCAAGAGTTTCTTGTAAGGTTAGATCATACATGTTTGAAATTTAGTACCAATGTTCATTCCTAGGAAGTCATTTGATTTGTAATCTCCATGTGTCTCTTGACTTTAATCTAATTGTTCTCTAACTGTTCATATGGTCAATATTTTAATCTAATTGGATGAAGGCTCTTGTTTCCTAGTGGCTCTAATACTAGTCACTTGATATTTAAAAGGCGCCCTCAAACTTAAGATTGGGGAGTTTGATTATTGTCAAAACACGGGAATATAAACAATCACCAGAAAATTGCATGATACCTCATGAGTTGTTGGAAACCTATTCAAAATATTATGGCTGACAGCATCTTACTGAAGAAGTCTCACTTCAATCTCACTGAAAAAGTTTTTGGATAAATGAACAACAGTCGAATGAATGACCAAAATACTGGTAGGAATAGTACAGAAAAAAAATGATATCTGTCACAAGTAGTGCAATGTTGTCAGTACGGCTGCCCTAAAGAGGCAGCTGCTAACGGAACAGTCACTGGATAAAGGAATGCGGATCAGTCACCAGAAAAAGAGACACTGTGTCGAGGGAACAATCTCTGGATAAAGGTGTGGTGCCGCTAGAATTGTCAGCGGAGAAAAAACTGTGCTTACGGTCATCGTATATAGGCATCGTTCCATTAGAATGGTAACTAGAACGAGGAAAGAAAACTAGAACTATAAAAGTGAAACTTTGGTGTAGTAGGCAGCATATGACCACTCACCAGCAGAAGTTATTATTCTACCAAAATTGTAGAGGTTAATACCAGGTGTCAATATAAGAGAGAAATGTGATATAGTGATGACTTGATGAATACAAAATACACTATAGGTATCTAATACAAGACACATGTGATATTTGCTCAATATAGGACAATATCTAACTTAAAAAACTTAAACACTTCTAATATCTAGTTCTAACATTCTAACATGATCACTTAACATTATAAAGTCTTATATTTTATTCTGGCATTTTTTCTCATGAGATTGAGGCCAAGGAAAACTCTTTTTTGACACCTTCAATAATAATGATAC
>JACEIK010000410.1:324733-349097 GCA_018107945.1 Datura stramonium | reverse complement strand
GTTTAGAATCTCATATGAGTCTCTTACCGTTTTCCCATGTACAGCGACTTTGGATCCATAGAATAGGAAGGCGCTTTTCCATGAATAGTTTTTTTTTTTTTTTAAAAAAAACTTCTAGGAGACACAAGCTTTTTCTACTTATACGTCTTTGAAAACCTGGAATAGTCACTTTTATGGCCCTGCAAAAGATTGAAAAAACATTGTCGTAAATATGTATGTGGCATAGGGTTTGCTTACGGAAACACAAATAAATGCATATAGCTATTCTCCTGGAAAAGTTATTTTATATGCAATATATGAGATATTATCCAGAATGAATTTGGTATTTAGTTGATGCCGAGGGTCTATTGGAAAGAACTTCTCTACCCCGCAAAGGTAGGGGTATGGTCTACGTACACCCACCCTCCCTACACCTCACTTGTGGGATGACTCTAGGTTGCTGTTGTTGTAATTTGGTATTTAGTTGATGTAAAAAGATCTCTTTGAAACTGCAGGATGGCAAGCTGGTGCCGCAAATGCATATATTTGAAACCAAAATTGGAAAAATTGGCTGCTGACTACTTCCCAAGGTTGTTCTCTCTTGCATTTGCCTTCAAATGTAGCACGCTGCAATAAAAAAGTTATCTAGGCCTATAGTGGTGGCTGGGTGTAAGACGATTTCAAAAAATGCGTATGTAAAAAATTATCTGGTGTTTTGTCTTCTCGATCGAGATTGGGTTAGCGAGGAAACAACAATGGATGTTCCTACGTACCACATTAATTCAATCACATAGTTAGTTGGACAAATGAACAGGGGAATGCTCACCAGTTCCTTCTTTCCCGATTTCTTCTTTAGAGACGAGTTACATCGGCCAATAAGGAGATAATTTTTTTCTTTGCATTTTTATTGGTTACTATAGGATTTGCGAGCAGCGTTTGTGCTACTCTTCAAACTTTTTTCTGATCAACTTCCGCACTACACTTCAAACTTTTCTCTATCTGTCAGAGATATTTCAAAACTTTGAATTCTGGTGACATTTATTTGTTTAGAGACTACTCATAACTCATAAGCAGTGCTACTTCTGTAAATATTTTTGAGAAGGGTTAGATATTCTGAATTTTTCTCTTGTGTTTCTTTTATTTCTTCCTGAAAGACCCAATAATAGATTGGTGAACAGTTCTTTTTATGATTGTAAAAAAAACAGTTCTTATTATGGGGAAATACAGTCCAGGGCTCGCTGATTTACAGATGATATTTTTGGCATGTTATCGGAATTAGTTCCCGTGATTCAGATAGCAGGGAAGGATTGAGGACACTTAAATTACTGGAGTTCATAAACTGGATTAGGATGGTCGCTGTTACTCCTGAAAGTAGATTTGAAGAATCAATTTTAAGTTAAGGCAGTAACTGTTCATGCTTATCTGCTGTTTACCGCAGGAAGTAGCTTGTGTATACTTAGGAGTGCATTGTGCATCAATTTCTTGAGCACGGATAGTTTTAGTTGAATTTGGGTACTAATCCAGATCTTCTGCTATCTTAATTTCCCAGAACACGCTTTTACTCTGTTGATGTCAATAATGTTCCACACAAGCTTGTGGTTCGCGCAGGAATAACTGTAAGGGTTTCTTTCTCCCAACATCTTCCATATGTTTAATTTCTTTTTGCTGTGTGATTATTAACTGCTAAACTTGTAAAACTTATAAAATTAACTCAAGCACTTGAGGCTATTGTAACACCACCTTTGCAACATTCTCTTATGAAAACATAAAAATTCTTATTCCTTTCCAAACTTGTCAATGATAGATAAACCAATCCTATAGTAATTTTTCTTTAAATAACAGTAGGGTGAAGCAACTTGCATGCACTTCAATTTAATCCAACGAGTACCTGCGACCTTCCACCTCTGTCACTAAGGCTTAGGCAGATGGAGAAAATTTACCTAGTGTTGCATCCATTGGGATTCCAGTGTTGGTTCTCAGGGTTGTTGCTTTTGGTTGAGTTTAGATGCCGAAGCTGGATGTAATTTTTTGGCCCAAAGTCCAGTCCCTTGTAGATTCTTTCCATGTGTATTGCATCCCATCAATTCATGCTATCTGTCAAGTCGAATACGTAACCTAATATTCTTTTCTGAAAGTAGATAAAAGTTACAGTATAACCTGCACTAGTAAATGCAATACTTTTTTGGTGAATTGGTAGTATGAATTGCTGCAGACAATGGCTAGAGCACCATAAATAGGATGATGGGGCGTGGTTTGCCTCTGAAAGTTCAAGAAGTGTGTTTAGATAATGTTAGACATGCACATGATTTCTGAAGTTAAAAATAAGAGGGAAGATAGCTTTACCCTTGGTCGTTTAACTTGGCCTTTCATTTTCGGTCCATCTGGCAGGGGGCAGGAGAGATGATTTTCACCCCACAATAAACATAAACTTCATATGTACAGCTAGCATGCAGCAGTCACACGATACACAAGTCCTTTACTTGCTAAAATACGTGCTGCTACTTGAAACACTCCTTTTCATTGTTGTGTCATTGGAGTTATTTGATTAGTTAAGTGCAATATTGTGGTTTTAATTTATTGGTATTCATTTAACGATGTTAAATTCTACCTTTTCATGTGTCCAAATATGTGTGGTGACGAAACCTAAACAGAAAATGCCAACCATACAGGTAACAACACAATTTGTTTAGCTTCTCGACAGCTAAATTTTCTCTTACTCTTTTCATGGTCAAACATAGTGTAAATGTGACTTGTCTGCAGTTATGGAGGGATGGGAAGAAACAGGCGGAAGTAATTGGCGGCTACAAAGCATATTTAGTCGTTAGTGAGGTCCGCGATATGATTGAAAATGAAGATAATTTGTGACTTGAAAGGCATATATCCTAATCCTATACTTTCAGAATCCATTTTTCCTGTTTTGTTCTGCTCCATACTGTTCTCAGTTTTGTACAAGTTCTCAAGATGCCATTCAAGAAATTTGTTTTACTTCAAATGATACTTTTGAAAGGGCAAGTACACACAGAGATTGACTTCTTCTTTTTTTCTTTAAACATTCAGAGTGGAAGGTGTTTATTTCTTTTCCTGTATCCTGTACATTTCTTGAAAACAGATCTTGGGATATATAAGAAGTTGGTCTAGTGCAAAATATCCATTATATTTCAACTCTTTTTCACTAATTATTAAAACTGGGAAAGTTGTTTGATATTGTTGGCTCTTGGGGAAGGAAGGAGAGTGATTGGCGTGAAATAGGGCAGAAAGAGGGGATTCAGGTTCTTTTTTAAAAGGATTGGATTTGCTGTTTGCTTTCCGCACCTTGATCTGTCTAGTTCTATTTTGACTAATCCGAATCTGTGTACTGAGTAAAAGCGAAATATCTTCTCTCAATTCTTGGCAGAGGGAGTCGTTTGGTAGCTCGTTTAGATATAAGTTATGCAGGTATTAGATTTTGCATAAATAATACTATGTTTGATAGTTGGTTAGGAGGTAAGTTATTCATATGTAAAATTAATAAGGTGGAATAAGTAATACATGAATAACTTAATCTTGCATAAAATAATACATAGATTTCCTTATTACTAATACCTGCATAACTCTAACCAGCTACTAAATGTCCCGTTATCACCCCCACCCCGTCCTACGTGATTGGCTCAATTTGGCACTTATGGTGTGACCCTCTTCAGACTCCACTTGTCTCGTGGGATTAAACTAAGTATGTTGTTCTCGTCGGTGTGGCCTAGAGCATAATTGTTGAAGAAAGTGGTAGGATGATTAGTTCATTAAATTAATTTTAATTAGTTCATAAATAATATTTAAAAGATGAATTTGTGTAACAATATAAGAATTTAGAAAGAAACATATGAATTTCAAATTGATAAAAATAATTATGTTTAAGAGTTTGAGCAAATCCAATAGTTCTTTTGTCAGTTTGTTCTAATACTTGTTTCAATGAACAAAAACGTCGTAAAAATAGTGTTTGATTGAAAGATAAAAAGATCGTTCATTTTTATATGAGCATTTAAATGCATGCATTATATGTATATTTCATGTTAATTATTATAAAAATTGTATTATTTCACTTTTTAACAAATTTCTATTTAATATAAATATTGGCATTACGAATTCGCATTGTAATTCAAAATTGTATAGTAGAATGACATATAGTATAAGTTATTAGTTTAAACAATTAGCGCTTACGAAATCATATTATGAGTTATTATTGACTTGTTTTGGCATTAATAAACTAATATTATATATAACGCAAATACAAAAGTTATGGTAAAGATATAACATATAGTATAGTATTAGTTTAAATAATTAGCACTTACGAAATCATATTATGAGTTATTAATGACTTGTTTTAACACTAATAGAATTGACATTGTATTATTAAAGCATTGATTTATTTGTAATTGGGTTGTCAAATTAATTAAGAAAGACTCATCAAAATTAGTGAAATAGCCACTAATGCTTGTATTAAGTAGGCTGTCTATATCACACTCCTTGTCGCACGATCCTTTTCGGACGCTGTTAATGTAGGATGTTTCGTGCAACTGGACTGCCCTTTTTCCAATTATATTCTTAAAAGTTCTAAAAATTGATTTGCATTAGAAATTGCGATTTTATTCGACGTGTAATTATTTCTCAAAAAATAAAATCTTAATCGCTTTTAAATTTTCAAATATTAATATTTTCTATATATTTCAAATAAGGAAAGATTTAATTAATTTTAAAATTCTAAAAAAAAATTTAAAAAAAATAAATAACTATTTTGTCACGTGTGAGCTCTTAATTTTAAACAATTCATTTTACCTTTTATGAGATGATTTCAACTCAATTTTTTTTCTCTATCTTAATTTATGTATTTAGTCAAACACTTTCACTTAAATTGAAATAGAAGAAATAGTGTAGATTTAACTAAAAGTGAATAGCGAGGAACACTTAATTAATTAAAATAAAATACAAGTATGTTGTATTTGTATTTTTTTCTTTCGATTTTACAATATTTTAAAGAAGAAGAAGAAAGGCTAAATCGCATAAACGAATACAATTTATAAATCGCATATGTAGGAATTCAATTGTTGCATTCAAAGTATGCGATTTGCGGTACGATATTACAAATTGCATTTAACGTGTCGATTTACAAATTGCATTTAGTATATGCATTATACAAATTCAAAACATTTAAAGCTAGGTTATATAGAACAACGTTGAGATTTATAGATCTTTTTCCCATGGTGCGTATAAATTATGTTCTATTTTATTTATAATCTTGTAACGTTAATGCATATATAAATCGTGTTTGTCAATGTGATTTGTAAGTTTATATAAGGCATACAAATTTAATAATTTTAAAATCCTAAATATTAAAACTTATCTAGACAAACATAATTTGTTTAAACAAGGAGAAATTTAAGAAGCGAAATTTTTAAAGTACTAAATATTATAAATTCTTACATTTACAAATAAATAAAAGATTTAATAGTTACAACTCTAATTAATTTTAAAGTCTCAACAATAGAATGATAATTAGATAGTAATTGATTAATAAAAAAGCAAATGTGATCTGTCTATTACAAAGTCTTTTAATGATTTGTAAAAAGTTATTCAATAGCGTTTAAGAAAATTAACATGTTTTTATATAGCATAGATAGATAAATAAATAGAGATTAAATTTCCACATGTTAATATTTTCTTTATTTTTCAAACAAGGAAGGATTTAATACATAAAATATAGTTAATTTTAAAATTTCACATATTAGAAAAATAATTAGACAACTATTTGTCAAGTGTGAACTATATTTTTAATAGGATTAAAAAATTGAATGATATTTTATTTGTGAGGTTTGTGTTTTAAATATTTAGTCATGACTTAATTTTAAATTTTTATTTTGCTTTTACGAGATGATTTCAACTTAATATTTTCTATACCTCTTAATCCACGTGTATAGTCAAACACCTTCCCATAAATTAAAAGAAGAAGAAATAGTGTAGATTTAACTAAAGATAGTGAATAACGAAACGTTGATTAATTGAAAAAACTTAAAATATGATTTTTTTAATATATTATTATATTTTCAACTATACATTTTTTTAAATAGAAGAAGAAGAAGAAGAAAGAATTCAACATATTAATGCACAATAAAATTATAATTTTTAATTTTTTTTTTCTCGCACCATGAGTTGAAAATTTGTGATGGATAATTAGTTAGTTTAATAAATAAATGATTGATGCAAGTTAACGAAATTATAATTGATTTAAAGTCTTAATATTAAGACCTTTAATATTATTCAAATAAGGAAAGATTTAAGAAGCAAAATTTTAGTCAATTTTAAAATATTAAATATTAGGAGTTCTTACCTTTTATAAAAAAGTAAAGATTTAATAGCTATAATGTTAATTAATTTCAAAATCCTAAATATTAGGATAATAATTAATCACCAATTATTTAAGAAAAATAGTAAATAGCAATTTTGTCTAATGTAGAGTTTTTAACGAAGGACAAAAAGTTCAATCGTATTTTTAAGGATCTTATCTTTTAATATAGTATAGATAGATAGGTAGATTAATGTATGATATATATACACAGAGAGAGAATATACATTTTTGATATATAATTAAAGAATGTAATCATTTTTTATTGATTCGCCAAATGTGTAACTTGTCCAATTATAATTGGGTCATTCGCAAGAATGCACTCTATTTTGAGATGATTTTTAATTTTTACCCCTTAAATTCATATTTTTGGCCTTTAGCACTTTAAGTAATAAAAATACAAACAAAAGTAACTCTAATATTAAAAAGAAAACCGTCAACCACATGTTATGCTCTATAAGACATTAAGTTCAGTATTAGAACATTATAACCCAATATGAACTTATATGTAGACATAACTTGAGTTCAATAATATGAACTTGTGTCTTATAAGGCATGATATGTATTTAGCAATTTTAAAAAAAAAATATTATGAGTAAATATTATCACCAAGTGATGCATTGAACATCTTAACAGCAAATACTCTAAAAATTTCACCTAGTAAAATTTAATCATAATTAAAGATACTTTTAAATAATAAACTTTTTATTAAATAAGTAATAAAATTAAATTAAAAATTATTAATTTAAAAATATTTTTAAATAAAACCGACACTGTCCCTCGGTTTTTAAATTTTTTAAAACTTAATTATAATTAGGGAATAGTACACAAAATACCCATTAAAGTAAACTAATTACCACATTGATTTGTCCCTTTTCATATAATTTCATTTAATAACCATTTGGGGTAAAATATTTCACAAATACTACCTCACTACTATTTGAAGAGTCTTGCTATACTTTTTTGTCATGCATTTATTGTTTTGTTCTTTCATTTATTTTTTGTTCATTCATTATTGTTTTTTGTCCTTTTCTTATTTATTAAAAATATTAGTTGGTAGCACTTTTGTAATTTGTTCTTATTTTGTTTTATTTTATTTTCTTTATTTTTCTGTTTTTCTCTCGATTCTTTTTACTTTGATTTGTTAGGTTTTTTTTTAATTTTTGTTCCTTTCTATATTTTATATTTTTCAATAATACAAAAATAAAAAATGAACTAACTATTCTATATTAATAAAAAAAAATATAACTAGACTACAATAAAAGTAATTAAAAAATATTAAAGCCCACTATTTTATTTATTAAAATATAAAGTGATAAGAATTTATTTTTATAATTTTTTGCTTTGCAAATAGAAAACAAAGCTTATATCTAAAATATGACCTATTTTTGTAATTAGTTTTTATAAAAATTAACTTGCTAAATTGATATAAAAATTAAAATATCAAAATTAAGCATAAATTCTGTGATACCATCTTTGGTATATAAATATATTGTGGTGGTATGGGTTGTTGTTGAAGAAGTAGACCTCGATGATTCATGACGGTATATAGAAATATTGTGATGACATCATTGAAGCGAGGATTTTTCTCCTTTAATGATTTCATACTATTATATAGATATGAATGTATCATAGAGGACTAAAATCCAACTTCACTAAAGGGTGAAAAGCGCCGGTAATCTGCTTGATATTATAGGTATATTGTGATGGTGCCATGGAGCGGCCCGAGGTGTCTCATTGAAGAAGCCAGACAGACCTCAAATATTCATGGTAGTATATCAATGATACCATGGTAGTATATAGATATACTGTGATTGTATCTTGAAGGATTGAAGCAAACCTCAATGATACCATACCAGTATATAAATATGTTGTGATTGTATCATTGAAGACTGAGAAGTTCCTCAGTAAAAGGCCGAAAAAGACCTTAATGATATCATGCTACTATACAAATATATTATGATGGCAGATGAGTGTCTCACTGAAGGACAAAAGAAGACCTCAATGATACTATGACAGTATATAGATATATTGTGATGGTATCATTAAGGATTGAAGCAGACTTGGATGATACCATGACATTATATAGGTATATTGTGATAGTATTATAGAGATTGAGGAGTGTCTCACTGATTGAAGCAAACCTCAGTGATACCATGACAACATATAGGTATATTATGATAATATAAGTGAGGACTAAAACACACCTCAATGATATCATGATAGTATATAGATATACCGTGATGGTATCATTAAAGATTACAAAGTTTCTCACTGAAAGACTGAAGTAGACCTTAATGATATCATGCTAGTATATAGATATACTATCATGGTATCATGAAGGACTGATGAGTGTCTTGCTGAAGGACTGAAAAAGACCTCAATGATATTACAATATTATATAGATATACTGTGATGGTATTATGGAGGGCTGAGGAGTGTCTTATTGAAGAACTAAAAGAGACCTCAATGATGCCATGACAGTATATAGATATATTGTGAGGTATCATGGAGGATTAAGGAGTCTTACTGAAGGACTAAAGCACCCCTCAATGACACCACACTAGTATATAAATATATTGTGATGGTATCATTGAGGACTAAAGCAGACCTAAATGATACCATGACAGTATATAGATATGCTATGATTGTATCACTAAGGACTGAGAATTTTCTCCCTATAGGACTAAAGCCGACCTTAATTATTCTATGCTAGAATATAAATATACTATGATGGTATCATGGAGTACTGAAAAATGCTTCATTGAAAGACTGGAGTAGTTCTCCATGATATCATGTCAGTATATAAATATACTGTGATGGTATCATGGAGGACTAAAGAGTGTGCATTGGAGGACTGAAGAGTGTGCATTGGAGGACTAGAAGATACTTCAATGGTATCAAAAAAAATTTAAAAGTAGAATTAAAAAAATAAATAAATAAATAAATGAAATTTGATTATGAAAAAAACAAAAATAAATTAGATTAAAAAAAAGATGAAAATATAAAAGAAAAAAATAGAATCAAATTTGAGAGTGAAATTAGATTACGGTAAAAAAAAAATTTGAGCAAAAAATTAACAAAATAAGAGAAAAAAGATAAAGAATAAAGAAAAACTAGAAAAAAAGGAGTAGAAAAATTTAAAATTGAATAATGAAAAAAAGGAGCCAATTTGAGCATGAAATTAGTTTATGGTGAAAAAAATAAGAATAATGATTTGATTTTTTTTTTAATTTTAATTTTAATAAATAAGCTAGTGATTTTAGTGTTTTTTGTAAATAACTTCTTGTTGTAATTAAATTATTTAATTTTTCTATATTTTAAGTANTATTGTATTTATTTTTTATTAAAAAAATAAAATAAAATAAATAAAAATAAAAGACTAAAAATAGTAACAAAAACTTAAATTGATTTTAAATGGAATAAATTAAAAAAAGAGAGCAAAAAATAAATAAATTAATACCATAATAACAACATGTATGAGACAAAAAAGAAAAAAGGTACAATGCTGACGTCAGTCTGAAAAAAGTATAAATTAAATGAGATATTTTATGTAATTACTTTGAGGGACATTAAAAGTAAAAGGGTATGTTTATGTAAATATTTTGTTTTTTTATGGGTAACTGTGTAAGTTTCCCTTATAATTATAGTGCAAGTGTGCAACATATTTGGATTCTACTTGGTCGGCCCAGTAAATTGTGATTTGTAACAAAGCCCATATTCTTATTCAAGTCGGTTTCCTTCTATAATCGATTCAAATTCCGGCCCAAATCCGGCTTTGGTCTGAATTTCAAATATCTCCAGAAAATTTCCCCTTCGACTGAACTTTGACAGCCCTCCGTTGCTAGGCTCGCTGTTACCGATCTCTCGGCGGCAAACTCCGTAGAGTTTCTTCTTCGGCAAAATTGAACTGTAAGGTGCCCTTATTGTTTATCCGATTTCCTTTTCTTCCTTCCCTGAAATTGACCTGACAAAACCCCTAATTTTTCCAATATCTTTTTTTTTGTGTGTATAGTACTAATTGTTGCTGTTGTTGTAGTGTGCTAATTGTGATTTGGTCTGCATGATAAGCTTCAAATTCGGTTTTGAGATATTTATTTCTGAATTTTTTAAAGTTATTATGCGTTGGTATTTCCTTTCCAAGTGGTATGGCACGAAAGATTAATAATCCGCTTTTGGGTTATTAGTTAGTATTAATTCCTAAATAATTGCATATGCTTGATTCCATCAATGAAACTAACTTAGTTCATAAAAAGAAATTCCTCTAAATTGCTATAGAAAGGGTGTGTAACTATTTTTTGATGGGATGAATACGTCCTTTTAATTTTCGTTCTCTTGCTATCAACTCGGGTTGTTCTTTGTTTTCTGATAAAAGATGTGCTAAAAGTTGATGTTTTTTCTCCTAATTTTTCCTTTGCATGTGGTGTTTTCTTAACTTCATTTCAGGCATTTATAAGACTTGTTGGTACGTGCAATTATCTATACAGTGTGTGATTTTTGCCTGATGGGAATGATGGAGATAGATGGACGTGAAAGAAGTGTTGAAATGAGGGATCACGTCGACTCTCCTGTTAAGGAGAGGTGGGAAGACGGGCACTATGATTTGGAAGAAAGCGGGTATGATAAATCTAAAGATTCAAGTAAGCATCGAAGCAAGGATAGGAAAAGTAGTGGCCGGAGAGAAGAGAAAGAATATAAAAGAGATCGGGAGAGTAAAGAGTTGGAGAAAGATCGGTCTTCAACTCGAGATAGGAGGAAGGAGGATAAAGATGAGCGTGAAAGAGATAAGACAAGAGAGAAGATTAGGGAGAAAGACAGTGATAGAGATAAGTATAAAGATAAAGAAAGGGAAAGAGATAAAGATCGTAGAGACCGTGGAAAAGAAAAGGAGCGAGACCGAGAGTTGGAGAGAGATGGTGAACGGGGAAGAGAGAAGGAACGAGATCGTGATAGAGAGAGGGATTTGGAGAGGGATACTGAGCGGGTGCGAGAGAAGGAGAGGGGGAAAGAGAAAGGCAGGGACAAGGAGAAGGAGAGGAGCAAGGACAAGGACAAAGAAAGGGAGAAGCACAGAGATAGGGAAAAGGAAAAAGAAAGAGAATATGACAGGGAAAGAGGTAGAGATGCAGTTGAGAAGGAAAAAGGGAGAGAGAGAACTAAAGAGAAGGGGACGGAAGCGGATGAGGATAAGGAGAGGCCAAGAGACAAAGATAGGGGCAGCCGTAGGCAGCGAGACGAGGGTCATGATAGGAGTAAGGATAGGCGGAAGGATGATGTGCAAAGAGTAGACGATGAAGATTCTGATTATCAGGATGCAGCCAAGAAAGAAGTTGTTTCTCATGAGAATGATGATAGGCCACAAAACAATGCAGTTGAAACAGCTGGATCACAATCTTCCGTTTCAAAGCTGGAGGAACGCATTCTGAAGTAAGTAACCCGTTTTTTATTGGCTCTGTGTTTAACTGCCTTAATGTTTCTTAGGTTTTGTGGGTATGTATCCTTGCTGTTAATAGTATGGCTTGTGTATTTCAACTTATGATTTTATATCAATGTTGCATCCTTCTATTAAGTTATCTATACTTCTGAATACGACATTAATACAATGATTGACACCTTCGGAAGGGAAGGGAAGGGAAGGGAAGAAAAAGTAAATGGAGGGAAAATAGGAGAGAAGTGGCAATGTGGTGAGCTTGGGAAGAAATCTAATCTCTCTTTCACGTTCCTTGTGGTGAGTTTGGGAAGAAATCTAATCTCTCTTTCACGTTCCTTCCTCTTTCTTTTGTCAAACTAAGCAAGGAAAAAAAATCTATATTGCATTGATTTAGCCATGGTATATATCTGACACGAGTGTAAGAATCTTGTATGAACGTGTAAATTCTTTTTTGCTATTTTTAGTGTATTTTAAGGGATTTACATGAAGTATCCACACAGGTTGCAGCCTTCTAACAGAGCTATGCCAGGCAAATGGAGGGTCTAAATTTTTTCCATTTTCCTTTTCTTTCCTTGCTCTAGTTTATCAAGCATGGGGTGAGAAAATCTGGAGCTCAAGAAGTAATGGAACTTTTCATGAATGTTCATGCTGTTAGCTGTGAGCCTGTGACAGTTCTCAATAGATTTTTATTCATTTTGGTGACTTGGCAGATATCACCCCTTTTCCAGTAAATTTAATTAGAAACAGTGAAGTGGTAAAGAAAACCTCTGAAATTATAGGCTGCTGCAGCTCCCCTTTATTGGGATAACTATTGTAATTTAAGAAGCTGCTTAGCTAGGAAATTAAGAAAAAGTGTGGTGCTGAAGAAGTGTAAGAAAATGACCATTAATCTACAATTTTCAGATATTTTAAATGTAAGAATCACATAGCTTTGTTAAGGCTACTCTTGTCAGGTAGGTTATATTTTGGTTAGAGGGTTCTATCATCATTATTTGGTTTGTCTATAGAAATCGTACTCTTTGGTTTGATTACCCTTTCCGTGAGGAGTCTGCCGTACATTTGAAGGGCATCTGATTCTGTGTTGGTAGCATATTTGTCAAATAGGAATGTTTCATGCATTGAGGAATCCTCCTTGAACCATGCGTCTGAACTGCAGAAAATACCCTATTTTCCAATAGTCAAACATTACTCATAGGTCATAATTAAGTTAACAAAATATGTACGCTACAATTTTCTATATATTAATTGTTACCTTTTTGCACACAGAAAAGGAAAAAACTTATATAACAAGATAGTGTTTCCGATAGTTGAGCTATAGTTATGTGACACAATTAAGGTTGGAGCCGTTGTTATAAATTCATTTTCTATCTCCAGGACAGACATACCAGCAAGAACCTTTGAATTCTTTAGAGCTTTAAACAGACTACCAACAGAAACGTTGAGTCATTATTTTTTACCTTCCCAGATCTTTTTTAGAAAGTCCTTGCCCGAAATGGGACCAAATACATCCGTTGATAGGAGTGTAATAATTTTCTTTCATTTTAGTTCTCTCTTCTTGTATTTCTTTTGATGTTCTTGCTGAGTTGGTCATGCCAAACAATGGAAGTCTTAAATCCCGTGGTTGGACTTGGAAGTGATTATAAAGATAAATGGACTTAAAAGTCGATCCTTATTCATCAGACTAATCATATAGTACCCCTTGATTTCTTCTGTTCAATGAAGAAGGAGTAACCGACTTAAATTGGGGAAAAAGCTGGAAACCAGAACGAGTGCAGGTAAAACTAGTTAGGTACTTGATAGTTGCTCATAGTAATTAAAAAAAAGTAAAAAATAACATTGACAAAAAAAATAACATTAACAAAAAACAATTCACTTGGGGAAAGAGGGACTGTGAAAGAATGGTGTAGGTAAGACTACTATGATACTAGATACTAATGGAAATACTGAAAGATTAGGTTGTTAATGATAGTTGTTGAAAGACGTAATTGAATAAATAAAGGTGTGCTCTCCCTACCGCTTAAGCATGTAGAGATGGTCACACATTTCAACATGGTATCAGAGCAGACGGATGTCCTGAGTTCGAGTGTCATGGCCAGCACGTGCGTGGCCCATGAAAAAGAACCAGGTTGCAGGTGAGGAGTTGTGTTGAAGACATAATTAAATAAATAAAAGCGTGCTCTCCCTACAAATTTAGCTTTTATATTAGATGGTCACACATTTCAGCAATAGTGATAATGATGGTATCCACCCGTCTGGTGGTGAGGATGTTATTAAATTAACAATGTAATTTTACTAGATACTAATGGAAAAGATGAAGATTAGGTTGTTAATGATAGTTGTTGAAAGACATAAATAAATAAATAAGTGTTTGCTCTCCCTACCGCTTAAGCATTTAGAGATGGTCACATATTTCAACATGGTATCCGAGCATACAAAGGTCCTGGGTTTGAGTCTCACAGCCACCACATGCTTGGCCCATGAAAAAGAACCAGGCCGCACGTGAGGTGGTGTGTTGAAGACAGAATTAAATAAATAAAAATGTGTTTTCCCTACAGTTCAAGCTTTTATATTAGATGGTCACACATATCAACAATAGTTAATGATGATATCCACCTGTCTGGTGGTGATGATGATATTAACATTAACAAGTAATTTTAACTAGAAACAAACCAGAGAAAGGCATATTAACATTAACAAGTAATTTTAACTAGAAACAAACCAGAGAAAGGCGACAATGATGGTGCCAGTTCAGTTATTTAATCTGTAATTGTTACCATTCTGTTAGTGGTTACCAATTGTAGTTATTTTGTTAGGAGATTTGTTTGATCATCTGTCCTAAGCTAGTGCGCGGTTTGTAACTATGATGTGCACTGGCTTCTATGATGTGTACCATACTGGTTTAGTAATTTAACCAGGTCGACTGCACATGCACAATTGGTTGCTAGCTGCAGAATCCTTGAGGGATGTTTTGACACAGTAGGATCTGGATGTGGTTTGATTAGTTATGTTTGTTGTACTTGATATCTATAGTCTGAACTCTGAAGGAATGCTTTTGACTGCAGGATGAAGGAAGAGAGGTTGAAGAAAAAATCAGAAGGGGCTTCTGAGGTGTTGGCGTGGGTTAACAAGAGCCGTAAGATTGAGGAGATAAGGAATGCTGAGAAAGAGAAAGCCTTGCAGCTTTCAAAGATTTTTGAAGAGCAGGTAGGTTGTATGCTGGTTGTGCCTGTGATTCTTTATCTGTAGGAATTGGATTAATTTGACCTCAGGTATTCATGATATATTACAATTTTGCAGGACAAAATGAATGCAGAAGAAAGCGATGAGGAGGAGAATGCTCGGCTAGCTGCAAGTATGCCTCTTCTTTCTAAATATATCTGTCGGTTAATCTTTCCTATCAATTGTTTTAGGAGACCATGCACATTTAATCAAAGTTGTAATATATTGCCTAGTCTTTGGAACAAAAACAAATAATATACTTGGTGCATTTCTCTTGTCCGAAGTATTTACCTTTCTTGTTGGGTGCAAAGCTTCACTTCTATGCACTCTTCATTCTTAGAGCCTGTTTGGATGGGCTTATAACTTATGACTTATAAGCATAAGCCATAAGTTAGGAGTTAGAGATCTTAACCTATGACTTTTGGCCCTTTTTTTTTTTTAAATTTTTAAAAGAAGTGCTTAAAAAGCACTTTTTCTTATCTTACCCAAACACTACAAAAGTGTTAAAAAGTTTTTTTGGCTTAAAGCACCTAAACTAAGCTAATTCAAACAGGCTCTTAGTCTGATTTCACTTCTAGTTCTAGTCGTTCTACCTATGATACAAAAAGTGTGGGTAGAGTTCCCTTGGTCATCCAACTCTAATCAAACTGGTGTTGCATGTGAAATCCAAAGTTTTAAAGTCATCATTGGGGAAATGGAAGTAGCCAAGATCGTTCCTTTCATGAAATATGATGTGTCATGTGTCTCTTGTGCAGTTTGGGAACAGAAGTTGAATGACTATATTATTTTCTTTGAATTGAAATAGTTAAAGAATGCTCTGAAATTTGTCTTTAATTTCCCTCAACAGAAGAGCTAGGTGGGATGAAAGTCCTCCATGGGCTTGATAAAGTAGTCGAAGGTGGGGCTGTTGTCTTGACACTCAAAGATCAGAGCATACTTGCTGGTGATGATGTTAATCAAGGTAACCAACTAAGTGATAATGTTCGTGTTTTCTCTTGTTTTGTCTCTGCTTTCAGCCTTCAGTATTTGTGGATTCGGATTTTGTAGTGACTTGAATTGTATACCCCAGAGGTTGATGTGCTTGAAAATGTGGAAATTGGAGAGCAGAAGCGGAGGGATGACGCTTACAAGGCTGCAAAAAAGAAAACAGGGATCTATGATGACAAGTAAGATTTAATACACCTTTAAACACCACTTCTTTGTAAAGTTTGAATGACTAATATATCTCGTTATGATTGGGTGTAGGTTCAATGATGAACTTGGTTCTGAAAGGAAAATATTACCAAAGTATGATGACCCGGCAGAAGAGGAGGTTTTAACTCTGTTTCCCTTTTCTCTTTACTTCTTGGAAAATATTGTACTACCTGATTTTATTAAAAGCACTTTGTCCTCAATTTAAGAAGAGTGGAGTTGTACATCCAGTCCGTCTTTCTTACCCTAGATTTTCTTTTAGGGCGTTACTCTTGATGCAACCGGAGGTTTCAGTGTTGATGCAGAGAAGAAACTAGAGGAGGTAAGTTATTTTTATCTATTTAACCATGTATGATTTTCAGAGTGTATGTCAGGTTATGTTTGTTAATACAGAGTTACCTTTTCTGATTGCCAGCTCCGGAGAAGGATTCAGGGGCCCTCCTCAAAATATCCAATGGAAGATCTCAATTCTTCTGGGAAACTGTTGTCTGACTACTATACTCAAGAGGAAATGGTTCAATTTAAGAAGCCCAAGAAGAAGAAATCACTGAGGAAGAAAGAGAAGATGGACCTAGATGCCCTTGAAGCAGAGGCCAAATCCGCTGGATTGGGTGTCGGTGATCTTGGTTCTCGTAATGACAGGACAAGGCAGGTCCTTAGGGAGGAAAAGGAGAGAGCAGAGGCAGAGACAAGGAGCAATGCTTACCAGGCTGCTTATGCCAAGGCGGAAGAGGCATCCAAAGCACTTCGACCCGAGAAAACTAGTAACAACCAGAGAGAGGAAGATGATGCAGTATTTGATGATGATGATGAGGAGCTTAGAAAATCCTTAGAAAGAGCCAGAAAGCTTGCTTTGAGAAAGCAAGAGGGCCTTGCCAAAACCTTTCCAGAGTCAATTGCTTCCCTTGCCGCTTCCCGTGCAAATGATTCAACCATGGATAATCCAAGTTCTGTATCGGGAGAGGCACAAGAGAACAAGGTTGTCTTCACAGAGATGGAAGAGTTTGTCTGGGGTCTTCAGCTCGATGAAGGTAATAATCTTTATCTTTGCTAGACTGTTTTGCTAATTAGTCAATTTATTATGTGCTATTTCTCAAGGTAATAAAGGTTTATCCAATTGCATGTGATGGATAGGCCATGTTTTGGAATAGGTTTGTATGCTTGCACGGTTTAAGTGTTACTAGACTGGGAAGAAAACACTGGATAGTGAGGTCAGGAAATCTCAGAATGGAATCACTCATTCAATCTAATGTCCTCTTTCTTCCCCTAGTGGGTGTGGAGTAATGTTATATGGGGTACCATCGAGACAAAATACTGAAACCCATTGCAATTGTGTCTTCAGATTTATCTGACACTAAATTCTGAAATTTATTACAGTTTACTCTCCAGATATATTGAGACAGAGTTTAAATGTTTTACGATTACTCACTCTTCCTTCTCGCTCCTACTCCTGTTTTAGATGATTAAGAAAAGAAAGTAAAAATTTGGAGGTTTATAGTATATTAATCTTCCCTCCAGTTTATTGATGATTTTGTGAATGGAAGCTGTGTTATTTTTATGGGTATTTCTTGTTCTTGCATGTGCTGACCTACAATGGTNCCTATGGGCGTGTTTTTCTTACGATAAGCAATTCAGAGTTATTCTTTTATAAGTTCTTCAACAAAAAGACTTTATAAAAGTTCTTCAACAGAAAGTCTTATAAAAAAGCTTTTCAAGAGCAAAAAACTTGTTTGTCATTGGAATTGATTCTGAGAAGAGAGTTACACATATCCCGTCCAACATATATTTTTAGGTCCCTCCAGGGACATCTGGTAGAATTAGAATGATATAACACTTTTAAGCAATCATATTTCACGTGTTAATGTTGCATTTTGCTGTGTTTTTTTTTTAAATCATTAGCTGCGACTTAAACTTTAATCTTTACTGGAACTTCACAAAGGCTTGCAAGGGTGATATATCTGATACTACCTGTTTGATTTTGTAGAAGAACAAAAACCTGGCGGTGATGATGTCTTCATGGAGGAAGATGTGTTGCCAAAACCCTCTGACGAAGAAATGAAGAGTGAGGATGGTGGTTGGACCGAGGTGAAGGAAACCAAGGAAGAGGAACCCTCTGTAAAGGAGAAGGAAATGGAAGCAACTCCAGATGATACAATACGTGAAGTTCCAGTTGGAAAGGGTTTATCAGGGGTTCTCAAACTTTTGCAAGATCGAGGTACACTCAAGGAAGATATTGAATGGGGTGGTCGAAACATGGACAAGAAGAAGAGCAAGCTCGTAGGCATCCGTGGTGAGGATGGGAAAAAGGAAATAAACATCGAAAGGACTGATGAGTATGGGCGAATTGTAAGTACTTTTACTTGATTAATCAGTTTTTGGATTCCCTAACTTCTATTCACCAGTAGTTTTGTGTGGTTAACCCCTTCTACCAGTGTTCTGTTTATTCAATTGGAATTCCCCCCACCCATTCTATGGGATCTGTCACTCGCCATCCTTGGTCTGTAAATGGAAAGCTCCTTGCTGCCTCCTGTCCCACACTTTCTTGTCCAAAGATGTCTGTACCTTCTGATTGGGAAATTTTTTGCTGTGTCCTGTACCTGATAGGGAATTTTTTCCTCTACAATATTCAACTGTGTGAGTATCTTATTATCAATAAGATTATGACATTTATTTTTTCCTCTACAATATTCAGCTGACTCCAAAGGAGGCTTTTCGGTTGCTTTCACATAAATTTCATGGGAAGGGGCCTGGGAAGATGAAGCAAGAAAAGCGTATGCGGCAATACCAGGAGGAGCTGAAGATAAAACAGATGAAAAATTCAGATACTCCATCACAGTCTGTGGAGAGGATGAAAGAAGCTCAGGCTCAATTAAAAACTCCGTATCTTGTCCTCAGTGGACATGTTAAGCCAGGGTTTGTTTTTTCTTACTCGATTTGAAGTGCATTATATACAAAAAGTAGGTGTTCTCCTGTGGAATATCAACTATGCATTTGATTTGTCAGTTGCCTAGGGCAAGGTTCTTATACTTATTCCCTGTTGATGTTCCGTTAATTTTGATTTGACCTTTCAGATTCATTTCTTCAATGCAATCCTTTGTTCTTTGCTGTCAAGTCGGAACACATATTTAATGTTTTGAGAATATTAGTCCATGTTAACAGTGGTTTTCGTTTTTTCTCATGGGTGTTCACATTTGTTTTATCTAAAGATTAGTCCATCACATTATCTTCATGAATTTTTGCGACCATAGATAATGTAGTTGAGATATATGTACAATATGTATATATTGTGCATATAACTGAATCTCTCATATTTTCCTGTCACATTATATATCTCCAACATTCTTTATGGTTGTGTTCTGTCATTTTCAGGCAAATTAGTGATCCTAGAAGTGGTTTTGCTACTGTTGAGAAGGACTTGCCTGGAGGTTTGACCCCCATGCTTGGTGATAAGAAGGTCAGTGTCTTTAACTGATAATACTTACATAGTTGGCTACTATGCCTGATCTACTCGCACTCGCTAGCTGTCACCTAAGCACACATTTTTGCAGTATGGATTGCTTCTCATGCTATGCTTTTAGTGCTTGTCGTTTTGCTTGAACAGTGTGCTCCAATGTGTTTATTGTTCAAGATGCAAACTATTGTGCTTTTATTTTTTATCTAGCTTGTAGCATGTTGTATGATTCACATTCACATTTGGAGCAAATTGTGCTTATGTAACATTCCAGGATTGGGATGCAACATCCCTGAGGAGGTGTGCCTGAAGGTTTTGTGTCTTTTGTCCTTGAATGTGTCTTCTTTAGTTTCGCTCTTCATGCTTAATCCTCTCGCCTCAATAAGTTCGTTCGTACTGTTCCTTGTGAACAGTCTTGTATTATATTATTTTGTTAGTGGCAGATGAATTCTTTTTGAAAAATAAAAATAAAAATAAAAATGTCCTTTGGTTAGTGGCAGTTGAAATCAGTTATATTCTTTTTTGTTAAAATGCCGTTGCTGTATGTTATTCCTTAGTTATTGAGGATATGAATTTCTTTCACGTTTAAGGCTAATAAGTCTCTCTATCCTTAGCTGTGTGTGCGTGCACATGCTCACGTACTTGTGTTCTATTGAGGATGTTGGTTTTCGGTTTATTCTGACACGTAAATCAACGCTCAGATATGTGCAGACATCAATATTGGTACGTTTATCCATACAGACTTCTTTCAATGTACCAAAAAAGGAGTCCTTTTTCAAAAATGCTGTTATTTCTGAATGACAATGAAAAAGCATCCTTTTTTGAAAACATTCCATGAACCCCTAGGTAAGTTGTTTTTTCTTAAGCCTAAAGCTTGCCGTGCATTGGTTGATTGTCCTAGTTAGAGGTAAATGTTTAAAGCAAAGTAGGGCTTATATTTGTTCCTATGTCTGTATGTCGATTGCTTTGCTTGTGTTGTAGTGATCTTATATGTGATGTTAAATTTTTTCAATGCTTGCACATGGCCATTGGATTTATGCTTGTTTTGATCATCTAGGCTTCATCTTTCAGGTTGAGCACTTTTTGGGCATAAAACGCAAGTTTGATCCAGTAGAGGGTAGCTCACAAAAGAAGCCGAAAACTTAATTGTGTAGACTTCCCAGCTTAAGATATCCTTCTGCTTTATGAATGAGCTCTGTAATTGTACATAAACTGTATCCTGGCTGACATAAAAGGTTCAATTGGTGATGCCTCTGTTAGACGGCATAGTAACATTTGAAAATAGTAGTACTTCACGGATAAACAATGCTACTGCTGGCTTGATTCCTTTTTTGACCTTAACTACTTGAATACTGTCGATAGCAAGTTTAATCGTGCGGAGCATTTCATCGATTCTTTATGTTGCCTCGTTCTGTCTTCTTTTTTGTTTTGTTGTTTGGTGTTTGCTGTTTGCTGTAGTGTAACTCGCACTTCAGCTGAAGTAAAAGAACCAAAAAAGAATAATAATTAGAGAAAATAATTTTGAAGTCGGTTGAAAATAAACGTTTTAGTCTATATGGCATTGTCTTGTGCAATTATTTTGCAAAAACTGAAGTTAGATCACTTGGAAAAATAGATTTGATCTGCATAAACGAGCATTGTATTTCGTTTTTTACGAGTAATTTGTTTTTTGGCGGAATACGTGAACACACATTTAAACTTGTGATTAATTTCATTTAGATGTTTGAACTACGGTTCATTTCAATTAAAAATCTAAGTACGTGATGAAATATTTTTATTAGATATTTTCGGTTCATATTTCCCCAAAAGAATAAGTGCATGTTTATTACTATTTATTACGTAAATAAGTTACACATCAACAAAACTTGGAACATTCATGAGGTTTTACGGCTTATTGAGATTAATATGTATAATTAAAGGAGGTGACATATTTTAAGTAGTTAACTTATCTAAATAATAGTTGTTTGATAATATGTGTAAAAGTTTTTAAAAATTTTTAGTCGAAAGTGTCTAACAAGAATATTTTATCATATGTTCAGGTGCTCAATCCAAACATATAATAATTTGAGTGTCTAAAAGTGTAACTCACTAATAAATTTAAGGGCTTGTCGATATATTTTGCCTCAAGTCTTTTTTAAATTGATACGACTTTGACCTTCATATTTAAGTTTGATGATATCAAATTATCAAACATGTAGAATTTGTGGTGTAGATTTCACAAGGACCACCAGATTTGGATAGCCTTACTTCATCTTCTTTATTTTTGGCTATCCACAATGAACTATTAAGAAGCTAAAAGGATTTCAAATAATGGCAATGCACCATTATTATCTTCGTACTGGAACAACTACGTCTTGTCAGTGGCAGAGCCAGCAAAATCCCGTAAGTGACGGAGTTAGAATTTCCACTAAAGGGATTCAAATATACATGACTCAGGACAATCAATTTGCACCACTCGAGTCGGTTTTCAGGCGGCGTCTACTTACAGGGATTGGCACAGCTTCTTTAGTAGCATTGGGCGCCAATTTTGGTGGAATCACAAGTACCTTACTAGGCCTATCGCCCGATGGTGCTCGGAGTCTTAAGCTTGATGTAATTTATCCTATTGGAGGTTACACTCGATGCCTTGATGCAAATGAAGGATTTGGTTAGTAAGTAGCTAGTTACACTACAACATTTTTTATACGATCGGTGTTTAATTGAATACGGAGTTTTATTACTACAAGAAATTGGACTTATTTGTGGCGGTATAGGTTTGGTTGCACTATATTCAAGTCAAACTCGTTCATGGAGACAATATGAGTCGGCCTAGGGCCGGCCAGAGGGTGAAGTCACTGAAGTAAGGGCTTTAGGCTGACACGTATATTGAAATTTTCAATTAATTCAATTTTGAGATACACAAAACTAATTAAAGATCCTGTTTCCACTTTTGAGATAGAGAGAACTCTGAATGCATATGCTCTTTTCAGGGTTGAGGGAAGAATTCTTCTGCTCATTCTCGAAAGCTGATGACTATTCATAGCTATTACCTTGACATCAAAGAAGAGTTTGATCCTAATTAGTTATGTCGTGGTTCCATTCTATTTTTTCTTTTCTTTTTGGATTCGAAGAATGAACTGATCGATCCTAACATCATTTATGAGGAGCCAGACGACGAAGCCTCCTCCTCAAATAAAGGATGTATTCCATGCTACTCTCTCGGCAAGAAGAATTTTTTTGTATTGTGAATTTTTTAGCGAGTTCTATCAGGAGGAACAAAAGAGATATGCTTTCTATCCAGATCTCTGGCAAGATCCTTTTTGATTCCAAGGGCTCGAGCACTACACCTGAATGAGGCCCAATTTTTAACTATAATTGATTTATAGGTTAAAATTTGACTTTAGACCACCTATCTTATTGAGCCGCCACTATAACTTATCACAGGTTTTTCTGACTGGATCTTCTTTTTCTTTACAGAGTTTGTATATCCATCAAATTGGGTGGGAGATCAGACTGTATTGTATCGAGCAGCAGGAAAAGTAGAACGATCACTAGATCCGCCATCGCTGAGCAGCAGCAGCGATGGCGATCGTAGGCGGAAAAATGTAAACGAGCCCGTCGTTGCATTTGGTCCGCCGGGATCAAATGGAGAGCTCAATGTTAGTGTCATCGTTGCATCAGTTCCTATTGATTTCTCGTAAGATCCCTAATCTAACTCTTTCTCTAAATTTATCTTCCATATGGCATGCTTTTTTCTCAGTATTATGTGTAGATGCAGAATGTTTTGTTCATCGGGGCTGTTCATAAGTTCACTGAAGCTCTTCATATTATTACACTATCTTATTTGAATTCTATCATAGTTGCGATTTATTTCAAAACGATTTTTTTGGTGAAAAGGGCAACAACGATTTTCTTAATAATTTTTATATTTTTTTTAGTACTAGTACACTATTAATTTTCTCATGTTTAGTTCAATTAACTAAACCATATTAAAATATTATGCTTCTTTTAGTAAAACTTTTATTGTTGTCTGATTTATCATTTCGCGGAGCTTGGTCGGACTCTTCAAAAATGTTCCGCACCTGTGTAGGATCCTCCAAAATACACTACTTTTAAAGGATCCGACACACTCCAATGACATATTTGAAGAGTGCGAGCAAGATAGATTTCGATACCAACACATTTTTTGAAAAATCCTGTATTAATTTTGGGCAGGATAGAGGCATTTGGAGGAGCAAAGGAAGTAGGTGAGGCCATAGTGGAGATTATTACAGGATCAAGAAAATTACCAAATGTGAAAGGGACATTGATTGATGCAAAATTAAGAGAGGATTCTAATTCCATGACCATGAGGAAAAAGAAATACTACTATACATTAGAATTCAAAGTTGAAAGCCCTTCATTTCAGAGACACAATGTTGCTGTTTGTTGTGCTAGGGGAGGGAAGTTATTCACATTGAATTCCCAGGCTCCAGAATCAATCTGGACTATGGTGAAAACTGATTTCTACAGAATTGCTGATTCTTTTAGCTTAACATCATCATCATGAAGCCCGTAACCCCAACAGAATACCGACTTTATTACTTTGCTCTATTTGATTCGGGACCTCTTGATGTTGTGTCTCTTTTAAAATCCGGTTACTAAAGAGAAGAGTACTGTGTGTTCGATACGAAGGGAAATGTTTGTTTGTTACTTCTTTTTTTCGTGTTCGGTTTGCACAATGTGAGGGTGGTTGGGTTGG
>JACEIK010000410.1:305707-324530 GCA_018107945.1 Datura stramonium | reverse complement strand
TAGAAAGACTCGTCCACTGAGTGATAACATAATAATCCAAACAATTCTCTTTTGTGGCATCAGCTATTGGATGCTTAACTTTGTAACAAGAACATCATTATAAATTGGCCAAACACATCCACAATTCTATAGATTTTTCTCTATTTTTTATTTTGGCACTCTAATTCAGTCTTGTTTTATTTTAATTCTCCAACTCTATTTTTCATGTTTTATTTAAATACAAAGTACTAATTTTTATGTTTTTATTATTTTTATTTATACTCTTCAACTATAATTTTATATTTTAAAAATCGACGGACGTCCGTTAATTTCTTGTTAATTTGTATGTCAAGTCAAAGATGAACAAGTAAACATGCGTGGGGAGAGTAAGTAAACATGGACAAGTCGAATTTCAATTCTCTAACGAAAAAGTTCTAGAATGGAAGCAACAACAGATTCACCGGTGAATAAATTTATTTTTTATCAAGTATTATTTCACTGACAAAGATTTCATCAAGTCAAGTGTGTCATCTTAGGGTGCCCCGTCCTCTTTGTCAAGAAGAAAGATAGTTTGCTCCAAATATGCATTGATAATCGATAGTTAGACAAAGTTACAATTAAGAATAAATAACTTTTGTCACGTGGTGCTCAGTAAGAGAATTAAAGTATATCCTTAAAAGATATAAGCATTTAAGAATTGGTCAAGGCCAACGATGCCAATTGAAATTCAGAATTTCTTGCGTTTGACCAGTTATTACAGGAGATTTCAAGAGGAATTTTTCCCGTTTGAAGCAACATTGACTAAGTTAACGCAAAAAGCAATTAAATTTTAGTGATCTGACGATTGTGAGCAAAATTTTCAAGTGTTGAAGAAAAGATTGACCATTGCACCAGTGCTAACCTTGCAAACAGGTTCGAGTGGCTTCATGGTGTACTGTGATGCCTCAAGAATTAAACTTTGAGTGTGTATCCTAATGTCGAATGGAAAAGTCATTAAAGAATAATGGGAAAAATTATCTCATACGTGATCTAAAATTATACTAAGTTAAAATTGCATTGGAAGTGTAGAATATATATATTTATCCTATTTCGCCTAACTTATTTCGGAACCAGTAAAAAGAAGTATGTTTTGGCATAACTTGCTCATTGTGCAGATCCGAATTATACATCAAATTTGGTCAAGGAACCATAGACAGGTTAGAGTTCTCTCTCAAAAGGGCTACAAGTTCCACCTTTCTCGACATGTCACCTTTTTGAACATGTGCCTTACTATCAGTCGGGAGTTTTGAGATTCCCTATAACGATGGGTCATTATGTTATCTTGTCCCTCTTTAGAGGAGACATGCAATTTTATGTGGGACAGCGTAGAATGTTTCTTGGATTTAATATCGTCAGCAAGATCCGAATGACCAGAGTGAATATGAATAGCAGTTTGTATATAACTTTGAAGATTCCCCATTTTTTTGGGAAATTTTAGTTCCAATATTTTCTCCTAACTAGGTCCTAACTCTTCTCGTTAACACACGTGTCTATATACAATTTTTTTTATCACTTAAACAAAACAACATAATTAATTAATACTAATTATTAATCATTATCACATTGTTCACAAATCACAAGTACTAATTAACCAAAAAACAAAAAATAAAAAAGAAGCCCCATGCACGTAAAACCACAACCCATCCACAACAATAGGAACACACGCAATTAATTAACGTCATAAAAGAATTGAACAACCTTAATCATTGCTAAAATTAACGTTTGATTAGGTCTAAATCTAAAGAATTTCCTCTTCTTCCATGTTTTCACATAACCCCTTTTCCTAGATTGTCGTATGGAAACTTGAAAACACCAAGATTCTTCCATCAATGTAAGTATATTTTAATTATTTTTTTGCTCTAATTTTCATATCTTCTCTTGTATTTCATAGCATTTGTCTCGAATTATACGTTCGAAATCTTCTATGTTGTGAATGTACTAGTTTGTTATGGCCTTAAAAGTTATAGAATTTTGTGTTTGGATTTGATGTTTGTAATTTGTACATAGGGTAGGGGGGTATGTACAAATGAAGGGGTTTCAATTGAATTTCCTTCGTCAGAAAATTATACTGCATAAATTTAGGGATATATAAACTGTTGAATCCGCGAAGGTTCTAATGTAGTGACAAACGCGTGGTTCAAATTCTAGGTGTGTGAAATCTTGCATTTTCTTGTATTCTCTTGTTAGAATTCCTGGCTCTGTCGTGGTTTGTACAGTGTGTTAATTGTTCTTAGCATTATGGGGTTGCGATAAAAGATGTTTTCTTTTTCTTTCTCTGGTTATTGATTTTGTTTTTCCTTTGAATTTTAGAAATTACTTTAGTGAAGTAAAGGTGTTTAGTGTTGATCTGGTATTAGTATCTTGTTCTTGCTGTGTTCTTGATTGATGTATTAATCAAATCTTTACTGGTATTGATTTGACTCTCTGATTTGTGATTATTGTGGTGTTTTGATGGGGTTTATATAGTTGACATGACGAAAGGGAGTGTGGAAGATAATATTGTTCTGTCCAATTTGAATGTGAGTAATGGTGATAAGATGGTGTCACCAAATTCTAATGGGAATTTAAGGGGCAAGAACAGTTTGGAGAGTGAGCTCGAGTCGATACTTGTGAGGCAACACCAACAGCAATATAATCGCAATTTAGTTGGTGAGCGGGAGAGGGATTTGAGTATATCGAGGAGTGGCAGTGCTCCTCCTAGTGTCGAAGGATCACTGAGTGCGGTTGGAAGTTTGTTTAGGAATTCCAATTTAGCACAATCTAATAGTAGTAACAGCAGCAACAATGGTGGTGGTAGTTCTAGCAGTGACATTCTGACAGAAGAACAAATTCGATCACACCCCGCGTACTTAGCATACTATTACTCGAATGTCAATCTTAATCCGAGATTGCCCCCACCTTTGTTGTCTCGAGAGGATTGGAGGATTGCTCAGAGGGTTCAGGCAGGAGGATGTGCATTTATGAGTAAGAATTTGATGGAACAAGGTGGTAGTTCATCCTTGTTCGCGATGCAGCCTGGTTTCCCCATACAGAGGGCAGAAGATGAATTGATAAAGCTGAGGAAGACTGCTGCGAGGAATCTTTCACGAGGAACACTGGAATCAAGCACTGGAATTGGCGTAAGGAAAAAGAGTTTCGCGGACATAGTTCAGGTGATTTCTCTCGTCTTGTGCTCGTACATTTATTTCATCCCTGCATCTTTTCTCTATCCAAATGCTTCAATTTAGTTCATTGAAAGTAAACAATCTACCAACACTTTCTCATGTTGACGTATGTTTGTGACAGATTAACATTGTTTTTCTTGCAAAAAAGTAGTCATCAAGTATCAGTTTTATACTGCAGTTTAGATTATAAGACGACGAAGAATTCCTTTTAGTAATGTTCAGGTTAAAATGTGTATGCCTTGTTGTATTAAATAAAAGGCTGCAAAGTTTCTATATAGCCATTTACTGATAAATTGTATGCAAAGATATGAGTCCTCTTAGAAGGAAATAGCAATCAGGACGAACATATTGCAGTTCCAATGGCCACTATAAATCATGTCGAATCATCATTTAAGTGAACTTGATGCGGAAGCATACCTGAATCCATGATTACCGATGAAGTTCTTCAGTCTTATGGTTATTGAGCTTCCAAACTAAGATGTATGAATGCCAGAGAGGACAGTCACGTTCTCTTTTTCCACTTCTCGTGATACTTCTGAATCTTTTAAATTAAGATGAGATACTTTTGTTTTTCAGGAAGGACGTGACCAACCTGCACGCTCATCTGCTGATCTTTCACACTCTGAAAGCACAGAACACACAAAGGCATCGCCCACTGGAAATGCTCCCCCCGGCTTTTCTGGATTGGAAAAGATTCAGAATCCTAATCCACATCACCCTGATTCTTCCGCATCTGTCATCAGTTCATCGGTGAGAAGGAGTGTAACACCCGAGCCTCGTCCATTTACAAGATCACCTAGTCCCCAGCTTTTAATCGACATAGCTAGCTCAAAAGGACTCAATGCTGACATTTCTGATCTTGCTACCTCTTTGTCTCACCTTCACCATGATGATAATATGCAGCAGCCTTGGCTTCAAAATAGAGTATCAAATGGTTATAGGCAGGCCGTGCAACAACAACTAGCTGAATACTATGGAGCTGAAAAATTAGGTATTGCTTCCGATTTGGCTGACCATAATACCACCTTCTACCTTGATGGACATCCGGATTACCCGAGGACATCCTCTTCTTCCATTAAGTTGATTCCTGAGTTTGTAAGTCAAAACTCTAAAGTCCAGCACCAAGTAAATAATTATCATGTTGCTGATTCTACTGGATATGTACCTGGTGGATACCAATATAATCCGAATCTGGTGTTGAATAACAATCTTGGTAATTTTTATTGATCAACCATGATGTCCTGTGCATTAGATTTTGAATCATAAAGCTTTTAATGCTCACATTGTTGAAAAAATGTCTTAGGTTCTCATTTAAATGGTGTCAATGGGAATGGACGCCATTTGAGGAGTGACAGCAAGGAGGCTACCCAATATCTACAGCAAACTTCTGGTAATCCGAAATATGCAACTGTTCTCCCAGATAATTCTTCTAAGGGAAGAAATTTAATTGGAGCTTCTCATGGCAATACAGACTTAAAAGTTCTTGGAACAATGTACGCTGAGGCATCTCTCCCGCAACAGAAGCAACAATATTGCTCGTCCTTTATACCTTATCCTTGCAATTTAACAGATCGGTATCATGTAGCTCATGCGCTTGGCTCAGGCCAGGCAAATAAAATAGCAAACTCATTGCATGTGACAGTAGGATCCAGAAGTCCTATGTTTCAGAGTGATCCTCTCCCACAAATTCTTCCTGCCTTGAGAAATTCTACCGATGAATCAACAAGTTCATGGCATTCAGAGAATGTTGCTGATGGAAGTGTTGCACCATCTCTGCTGGAAGATCTCAAGAACAACCCCAGGTCATTAGACCTTTTGGATGTTCTCAATCATGTTGTAGAATTCAGGTGCGCATAAGCTGCTTTTCCATATATATATATATATATTGTAGTTATATCATCTCTCGTTTTTCCTTTAACCACCCTCTTTTATTACTTAGTAAGGATCAGTATGGGAGTCGATTTATTCAAAAGAAGCTGGAAACTGCCACTGTTGAAGAAAAGATGAAGATATTCCCAGAAATTCTTCCTCATGCTCACAGTTTAATGACCGATGTCTTTGGAAATTATGTCATACAAAAGGTATGTACTGTTGTTTAAACCATCATTATCTTCTTCTTTTTGCTTCTTTCGATCTTTTTCCTTTTCAACTGTACACTACCCTAGATGAATTTTGTGTTGATTGGCATTTATTACTCAATGTAAACAGTTCCTTGAGCATGGAACGGAGAGTCAAAGAAAAGAACTTGCAAGGCAACTTATCGGTCATGTTTTGCCTCTGAGTCTTCAAATGTATGGTTGCAGAGTTATTCAGAAGGTTGATCCTTATGCTTTATTCTGTAATAATAGCTTGGTCTAGATATAAAAAAACCTAGCAAAAGAATAAAAGGGGCTAATTTCATGTACGGTCACAGACTTTTACTTACTATCACAGATCATGAACCTACATACTGTTTAAAAAAATTATTTAAACAAATGATTTGAAGTCACGTCACAAAACTATTTTGTTACATTAAAGTAATTGAACTTTACCCGCTATAACAGTAAAGTCAGTAGAAGAGACAGAGTACTATATCCCTGCTTAATCGGTCACCCTTTTGGTCCCTTTTTTCCTGGATTGTGGAATGAGACATATTATGATGGTCGCAGGCTTTGGAGGTCTTTGATGTGGAACTACAGAAGCAAATGGCTACAGAACTAGATGGCTATGTGATGAAATGTGTTCGTGATCAGAACGGTAATCATGTCATCCAGAAGTGCATAGAATATGTACCTCAAGATAAAATTCACTTTATTGTCGCTTCCTTCTTTGGGCATGTTGTGTCTCTATCAACACATCCTTATGGCTGCCGTGTTATTCAGGTATGGATATGCTTTCTTTTTTCAGTTCCTTGTTTTGATGTGTCGAGTTCCCTCACTCACTTTGGATCTGTTCATTGTCAGAGAGTCCTTGAGTACTGCAGCAACCCGGAGACACAAAAGGTCATCATGGATGAAATAATGCAGGCTGTCGGTACTCTAGTGCTAGATCAGTATGGAAACTATGTCATTCAGGTAATCGACTTAATTAAGATGTTCATCTTGATTTTATCATTACTTGACATTGTTGCTTCACTAATTAAAGATTCTGAATATATTGAAAAGGGGAAGAATTCTACTTCTTATCTTTTATGTGTTATGTTTTATTGCAGTAAGAAAATGGAGCTAGTACATGAATTTAAAGTACTTAGTTTACTCATTTATCTATTTAAGTTCTTACTTAGCTTTAAAAAATGTTCATAAAGATGAGAAATTCGCACTTGAATTGTTAGGGAAAGCGTAGGTGGAAGTAATATATGCTTATGAGAACTTGAAATCAACTGGACCTTTTGAAATACATCTAGTTTGAAATAGAAGTCTAATAATCTCTTGTAATGCCTTACTCCGGTCTTTGTGTGATCCCATCATCATATTTCAATCCATATAATTCTCTGTGCCTACCGGATTCTTCATGAGTTCTGTATTTTTATAGGTTACTATGATTAAGTTCTATTCAAATACTATTTAAGTACTGAAAGAGTAAGAAATGAGGAAATGCTTCTCATCTGTGGCAATCTTTAGTGAAATAATGAACAATTTCAGTTTACGCCATTTTTTTCTTTCTTGATTCTAGTAATTAACTAGAATTCTGATAGAGAACTTCATTTTTAAAGAGTATAAATTCCATTTTCATCTGAACTTTCTTCCAACATTGAATTACAATTTCATCCTTTCTCCTTTTTCATACAAAACTATAACATGAGACAACCTTTAAGAACTAGATTTTAGTGTAAACGCAACTTTAATTTTCTTTATATTTTTAACAACATTGAGGTGTAAAGACTGGCAAGTGCTCGAGGGCGCTGAGTTTTTAGTCATCAGTAAGGCGTAGCCAAATAAAACTGAAGCCTTCTTTCAAAGTCTCGAGGCACTTTGCATTTGCCCAGAAATTGCCTTTTAGAATGCTGGTTTAAATCAAGTAGTTCTTGATAAGGTGGAAGAGTGAAGTAGTGAACCACCAAGTTACAGGAACAAGCTCATTACTACACCTACTGATAAAAACTCAGACAAGAATTCATACGTCGATTCCAACTGACATAAGAGATCTCTGACTAAGTTGTATCCACCTTTTATAGAACGTCTGATGTGCTCGACTTCAGCTGATTGTATGAGTTCAGGAATCTTCAGCAATATCCTTTAGTTGGCGAATTTTGGAGTTTATCTTACAACTTCTACTTTTCTGCTTAATTGATCAATGAATACTTGTGCAACTGCTGTTTACAAGGGTACTAGCTTTCATTTTTGAACCTACAATGCTGTTAAACGTCAGCAAGACGACGATGTGGAGTTCTTTGATTTTTTGTATTATAACTTGCTGCCATTCATGCTTCTCTAGCATGTACTCCAACACGGTAAACCACATGAGAGGTCTGATATAATAGGCAAGCTTACTGGACAAATTGTAAAGATGAGTCAGCACAAGTACGCTTCTAATGTCGTTGAGAAGTGCTTGATTTTTGCAACTCCAGAGGAGCGTCAAGTTCTGGTGAACGAGATGCTTGGTTCGACACAAGAAAATGAGCCTCTACAGGTCTGTTACTATTTCTTTCTTTTCGCAGATTTTGCACCATTCTGTTCTGCATTTTATCTAGGAAAGCAGTGTGTTGCATTCTTGATTTTGCATGTGTTTGATTACTTAGTGCGATGAACAATCACTTCGTTGACTATAAAACACTCAAAATCCTGATAATTATGTAGTCTTGAAGAGAACACCTTAAGAACAATATGAATCACTACAAACACCAGCACCTGGAGAACTTACCAAGACCTCCACGAGAAGTCGTAATGTATTTGTTCTTATATAGGGAAATCTTAGCCATCATAACAATGACATAATCTTGTGTAGCTGTTAGTATTGAAACTGAGAATAGAATTGGTGGACTGTGTAGTTCTTCAATCCTTAGCATAGTTATCGAAACACATAACAAGGTTGGAAAAGATATTTGCTTAAGTTGTTAATCACAATTGATGCATTGCATCCCTTCTCTTCCTTTTCCATCGCCCTGTCTCTTCCCTTCAACGTCTATCAGTAAAGTTCAGCACGGAAGTCACAGAACAGGCTTCTCGGTTAGAAACTAAGCTCTAATTATAGGTAACCGACGTGTTTGATTCACAGAGAGGGAAATGCTTAATCGAGAGAATGAACTCTATATATGAATGATTGAGATACAAAGACAACAGAATTGCAATCTTATATATAGTTTGTGTGCTGGTCTTTTCCGTACCCTGCTAACACGGGATGCTTTTGTGCACCAGACTGTCTTTTTTTCCATACATTCCATCTCCACAATAACAAATGCTTCTCTTTTTGATCTTTGAGCATTTTCATCGTCGTGGAAAATCAAGCATGTTAAAGTTTGACGGTCTTGAACCATGAATCATGATTACTCTCTAATTTTTCTGATGTTAGGCTATGATGAAGGATCCATTTGGAAACTATGTAGTTCAAAAGGTTCTTGAGACATGTGATGATCAAAGTCGAGAACTAATTCTTTCTCGCATTAGAATACACCTTACTGCCCTCAAGAAATACACTTACGGAAAACACATTGTATCTCGTGTTGAAAAGCTCATCGCGACAGGAGGTTAGTACACCCCCATCCCCCGCTCTCTTGTGTAGTAAATGTTTCGTGCTACACTTCTAACGATCCTTGCAATCGTCTTCTTTTCTTTCTTCCAGAGAAACACGTGGCTTTATCGTTGAATTCGTCTCGAGGCAATCCAGTTTTGAAGAACTGAAGACCTTTTTTTTTTTGTGTACAGCTTATAAATAACTGTAAATAAGCAGCAAATCCAGTTTTGCTTCTGCCTGAATAAATTGTAAATGGAAACCTGTAATTATTTTTTTCAGAGAAATGAGGCAAACTTATTATATGCTACATGTTTTTTGAACTATTTGTAAATAAGCTGATACTTCTTGAGCGCAAAATTTTGGGAATACTTTGCATATGATTTTTTTGGTATTCCCTACCATTGGCCCGATTAATCCGAATTCGCGTCTTGTATGGCGTTTTAAAGGAGGATGTGCTTTCTATCGGAGATTTCTTCATTAGCGAAACTCGAACTTGAGAATCGAGACTCTGGTTAAGGGCGGAGGAATTTTATCCATCCTGTCACATTTTTTGTTGATGCATATAATTGATCAAGCAACACAGACAATATATAAATTTAATATTTACATCGAATCAATGAATAAATTATTATTACCAAATTACAGTAAATTGATCACAAGTCTTCCTTCAAGAAAATTAACACTAACAAACAACTACAAATTGATTGTAATACATAGTACTTTCTCTCTAAATAGATTTACTAACCTACACGATGATAACATCTTTAAGGAAAGTAGTGAAGGAGAAACTATGTTGGATCATTGTTTTGCAAATGCAATTAGATGCAAATATAATTTCTCCTTTGTTCCAAGTCACTTACCGATGCGATTGGGGCAAAATATAATCATATGACATCGTCAACAACTACAACAAGATCCAATGAATCCAAAAAGAAGTGATGAACTATAAAATAATGTTGGACAAATTTGAAAAATTAAAAAAAATGAGGAAAATACTTCAAGTTAATTTAGATGAGCAACCTATCTTTTTTACCTACGTTTATAAACGGAAGTTTGAGGTTGATAACTCAACTTTCTTCTTAATTTTTATATTTTTACATTATTTAAGCATTTTTATTTGTAATAAATGCAAGCTAAGACTGCGTACAATAGACTTTGTGGTATGACCCTTTCCTGGACCCCATGCATAGCGGGAGCTTTAGTGCACCGGTCTACCCTTTATTATGACAGAGTATATTATAAACTCATTATCATAATATACCTAATTCTCTCTAGCTCTATTTTCTTCACGTCAATTAATGAGCAGAAGTTTGTTACCTCGTAAGAATTGATAACGTAAGGTCTAGCCCCCCGTTGAAGATTTTTTAAATTATATTATTAATAAATGACCACCAGACGTCAAGTTCAGTGGTATAAATTAAACCCAAAAAAGAAAAAAAAAACTCAATACCAAAGCTCCTAAGGAAAAAATAATATAAAAACCAACAATGTAAAGAGGAGCAAAGAAGATGAAAAGGGGAAGAAAAGAAAAGAGGTGGGAATAGCAGCAAATTCAATTTTCAGGCAATACCCCTTTTCCTCTTCCGCTGTTTTTACTTTCACCAGTTTTGAAATTTGATTACTCAGAGAGAGAGAGAGAGAGGGAGAGAGAGAGAGAGGAATTTTCTGAGCCTTCAACAATGGAGGCAGTAGTAGTGGACGCTGGTTCAAAATTTCTTAAAGCTGGTTTCGCTATTCCCGATCAAGCTCCTTCTATGGTATTTACTTTTCCTAACTGAAAAATAGAAACCCCACAAAAAAAAGAGCTTCAATTTTGGAATTTTGGAATTTTCCGTCTGTTTTCTTGCTATTCTACCTCAATTTGCGTGAAATTTTTACTCTTTCTTGCTTTGGTAGTATATAGCCGAAGTACAAGAAAACCCATAAGAAAGAGCTTCAAGATTGGAACTTTCTTTGCCCCAATTTTGAGTGATTTTTTTTTTTGGGGGGGTTTAAGATGGTAATGATATAGTTAATGTTTTTTAGTAACTTTTGGAAAGTATGGTTTTAGGTAATACCAACCCAAATGAAACGCATTCCTGAGGATGATGAAGGTTCCTTGTTTGAGGAGGAGGAAGTGACTGTGGATCCCATTGAGAGAGGTTTCATTAAAGATTGGGATGCCATGGAAGACCTGTTGCATCATGTTCTTTATTCTGGTCTTGGTTGGGAAATTGGAAATGAAGGTCAAATTTTGTTCACTGACCCGCTCTGCACTCCCAAGGTGAGCTGTTGATTTTCCTTAAAAAAAATTTCAGAGTTTCTGTAATTTATTTGTTTTTTTGGGGCTAGAACCAAAATTTCCCTAGAAATTAGTGAATGGTTGTTGAGTATGCAACTGCTAGAAAGGAATTCAGCTTATGTAGTAAAAACTACTTTACTTAGTAATGCACATGACAAGAAAATGATTTAAAGAATTGCATTTTGGATGAGCTGTAATGCCAGCTTGAAAAGCTAAACTCCTTTGCTAAGGAATAGTAACTGAGAGAGCCTGGAAATCCCAGTTTCAAATCCTAGTTACTACCTGTGGTCTAAGCCCATTTACTCCAGGTTGGTGGGCATGATTAGTATTACCTTGGCAACATGTGGACAGACTGCCCGGTGGAATAGTCGAAATGCACACAAGCTGGTCCAAAAACCATTGATATTAAAATAAAAAAGGAAGAGCAACTAAAAGAATATGTCGTAGGTGGCATTGTTTTCTGTAATTCGGCATATATAGTTATGAAGCTTAAACAGGGTCCTCGGGGATAGTAATTGTCCTGGTCTATGAAGTTGAAGAAAATTCTTGAAATATGGAGAAAATAGTAAGTCAGTAGTGCTGGATGCTAGATTTGGCTTATTGTTTTTAACTGCAACATCAAGTTAGTGTCTTTACTGTGTATTGGTACGGAAATGTAATTTAATATATATCACTGCCTTTGTGTTAACAGGCTGTTAGGGAGCAATTGGTGCAATTGATGTTTGAAACATTTAACATCTCGGGGTTTTATGCCTCTGAGCAGGCAGTATTGTCGCTTTATGCTGTTGGACGCATATCTGGCTGCACTGTTGATGTTGGTCATGGAAAAATTGGTATCTGCATTACCTTAAAACTTATCATCCGTGTATTGGAAGATTCTTTACTTTTTCTCACTTGTCTTGCGTTATCAGATTCAGCCTACTTATGTAGTCATTAGGCAGCAATATTGCCTTCTTACTTTTGTTTTTACTTCCTTCAAGTTACAAAGTATAAGTGAGCAGAGACATAAAAGGCTTGAGAACTTGGTTACGATTGCAGTATTGGTTGGAAAAACTTAATACTCCCTCCGGTCCATAATAAGTGTCCACGTAGCTCTTTTATTTTGGTCCAAAATAAGTTTCTATTTACATAATCAAGAAGGAATTAACTTTATTTTTCCTGATTTTCCCTTATATACATATCCCCGAGTAGCTTTTTAAATTACTCCAATTTTCTATGATTTCATTAAATAAATAAATAGGTTCAACATTAAGGCTAGTTTAGTCAAAATACCTATTTTTTTCTAGGAGTTAGTATTTTCTTACCCCACTTTGTGGGATTACACTGGGTTGTTGTTGTAGTTAGTATTTCCTTAAGGAGTGTGCTAAAGGCTAAGTGGACACTTATTATGAACCGGAGGGAGTAATACTGTTGGTTTTATTATTTTCGAGGAAAGGTTCAGGGTAATAATTCAGCCTGTGGTGGCTAGGGTCGATATGCCCCTCAATATTCTATGTTTTTTTTTGGGGGGGGTCTATTTATAGTTGAGCCTTTTTGAGCTGTACCTGTTACAGTTAATGCTAATTTATGAATTTTTTTAAGTACAAATGGGCCACTTCAACCTTGCTTCAGCCATATCACTTAGGGATGGCACCACACATGCATCCACAAAAAGCAGTGAATAAACTAACCTTAAATATGAGCTCTAGAAAAAGAGAAGGGTATCTCATGAAAGGTTTCAAGCTACTGCCTTCCCTGACTGAGGTAATTTTCACAAAGAACCAGTACCTGTGATGGTTTATCACTTTGCTTAGAGGTATTAGTGAGCACATGGGTAGGTCCAATCTACATTGATGAGAAACATATCCACAAGAAGAGTGTAAAGAAAGAGATCAATGGTTGTAAAAGCCTGATTTTACACTCTAGTCAATTGGATGTGCACAAGTAAAATATTGAGAAATGCAGCTAACAAGTTGTTTGTAGGACAAAAGGAGGTGATACTTCCTTTCTTCCTGTTCAATGCACATGTTCACCTTGTGTTTCCACCTTCTTTGGCCATGTTCACCACTATTGCCCCAGACTTTTTTCTCGACATATATTCAAGGGAAGAGTGCGTGTGCAACACTTGACACCTGGTCGACAGCACATCTATATAGAATCTTGAATACTTTCTATTCATCTTCTTGCATCTTAAAAAGTTGGATTTGGGCTTCAACAAGGAGGATATTAGCTGAGAAAATTTTTTGCTGTAGGAGAAATATCTTACCACTCATCACTACCACTGATTTCATACAGGGTTGGTACCCTTTTGGTGCTTACATTTCATAAGATTTATGTTACCTCATCCTAATAAACGGATAGAAAGAAAGAAACTCATAGCCTCTATTCATATGGAATGGGCAGAAACATGATGTTTTCTTCTCTTGCCTCAGATCAAGAAACTGTAAGAATTGATTTTACCCTGGTTGCTATCAGAAATATGACTTTTGCTTATTTTGCTATAACGAATATTCAAGTTTTTCTCGTGCGCTTCTTTTCTTCTAAAAGTTGAACTGTTTGTATTCTGTTTTGGAAATGTTTCTTTACTTTTCCTTGTTTTTCTTCCATCAGTGTTGATTTCTCACAGTTCTTCCTGCTGTCTTTTTTATGACCTTTTAGATATTGCACCAGTCATCGAGGGTGCTGTTCAGCACATAGCATCAAGAAGGTTGGAAATTGGGGGTTTGGATTTGACAAAGCTACTAGCAGATGAGCTTAGTAAATCAAATTCCACAGTGAAACTCAATATTTCTGATGTTGAAAAATTGAAAGAGCAATATGCATGCTGTGCTGATGATGATATTGCCTATGAGAAGATTCAACAATCATGCCAGGAAGAGAAACATACTCTGCCTGATGGCCAGGTTTCTGTGCACTAGTTTTCATCTTATAAGGCACCATTATACAAAGTTGATAGAAAACCAGTGCACTGTATTATACATCTTTAATTCTAGAACTACTTCTAGTTTCTTAAGGTATACATAATAAGCTTTTGTTCTCAAACCGCTGAAAGAAATCCTTCATTCGATTTCTCTAAAGGACATTGTGGTGTAGAGGCTCTGTTTAGTGTTGCTTTGCTAGAAAAAGCCAGTACATTACTGCCTTTGAACTCTCCTTTCTGATTGTCTTGTTCCAGCAAAGAGGCTTAGGACCTCCATTTGTGAATTCTTTTGGTGGCCCCTTATGGGGTTGAAGACTGATCTGGTTTTAGAATTTCTAGGATTGATGTCTTTCGGTGGCCCATTATGGGGTTGAAGACTGATTTGGTTCTAAAATTACTAGGATTGATCTTAGATATTTCTCTCCTTCTTTCTGTGGAATATAGCATAGGTCATTCAGTTAGGGTTCCAGGAGTACTGTCATGTGAAATACTCATTTTCAGGATCGAAGGGAATTGAAGGAACAAGAGAAGCCTAGACAAGGAAGTTAGAAAATATTGAGAAAATGGGTCTCACACAATGTGAAGGATGATCCTTGAATACCAGAGAACTAAGTAGATATCTTAAGAGAGGAACTAAAGACTGAGCTTTTTGATAAAAAAATTTCTTGCTGGCCTTCATTTATTGTCGTTCTGTCATCCTTATCTTGCATTTAGAACTGTTGATATCTGAATGAATCTCATTTCATTTTTTGTACTTTAGGTAATCACAATTGGAAAAGAAAGATACACTGTTGGAGAGGCATTGTTTCAACCATCTATTTTGGGTAATGATACTCATGGTATAGTTGAGCAGCTTGTTCATAGTATTTCGTCTGTGTCATCTGAAAATCACCGCCAGCTGCTGGAGAACACAGTACTTTGTGGTGGCACTGCTACTATGACCGGTCAGTGTTCATCTCTTTGTTTAGTTGAATGTGATTGACGAATGCTCATATTTTTCTGTATTTCTTTGCGTCTGTTTTGTTCCTAAAACTTTTTAGTTTTTTCCTTGTTTGGTTGGTTTTATCTTAAGTAGTTCAATTTTATTGGATGTAATTGAAATGCTGATTTTATAGACAGTCCTTTTCTCGTTCGAATTAATGCAACTGGGAAGTGTAATATTCCTATTTATGTTTCGTTATTGGTATTTTGTGTGGCAAGCTTTCTATATTATCTACTGGATATATTTGAGATTGGCTTGCTTTTCTTTTCCTCACTAAACCCTTCGCCAATCACAGTGTAGCGATAGTCATCCTCAAACTCTCCAATGCCCTAGCATTTCGTTCTATGCTTGTTTGGTTTGGGGGAAGGGGGGTGGTGGTGTTAATTGATATTAGGTATTGTCCCATCGTCGGAGAATTTCACTATAGAAGATCTATTGGCCCAATCCAAGCCATTGGACGTGAATGTATTTCCGCTACTCCTGCCATCCTTCAACCCCTTGGGAGACTAGAAGAGGTCTGGTGAGCGGTGGGCCGATATTTAGCCATTGGACCATAAGTAGCACTCAGCAGAAATAATTGTTGTCCACAAATATTTTCTCTAGAAGAGAATGTCCTTGATCATCTCCTTTATAGAATTGGCTTGTGCTTCATATGGTTGATGGCTACAGCAACTGTTTGACAAACACAGAGTGAAACATGAAGGCAGTGTCGGTGTCTCCCTTCCTCTTCTCCCAAGTAGGAAGTTTGTCTATTCCTGTAATATTCTCAGCCAATGCCAACATGATGATGAAAAAAAATAATAAATATTGAAATGCTATGAGTGTGCTGTTGATCAGAGGGGCCATTTCTCCCTTTGATTGGTAATTTTTCTTCTAAGTTCCAGGACACAAATCCCTTTTGATCTTACTATCTCCTCTTACCAAACTGGTTAAGATTTATAGCTTGCACATTAAAATGGCCCAAATGACAAGCAGGAAGAGCTGATCGACTTGTTGATGAGTTAGCATTGATAAGTCAACAAAGGGATGGCTTAGTGTGAACCTATCTGCTTCAGCCTCGGGGGATAGGTTCGCTTCGACACTTGTGCTTTTGGTCTGTGAAAGACTTCTCGTAGAAGTGCGCAAGGTCGTCTAGACACCACAGTAATTAACAAATTAAAAAGAGTTGGTATTGACAAAGTAATAAATAACATAGCTATCTCGTGTAGTATACTTTTATCGATAACAACAAGAACACAACAACATAATAATAACTTGAGGTAGGCAGGTAGATCGGTATAGAGTATCACGTTGAAGAGAAGTAGAATTTGTTCTTCCTCCCCATCACTACATAAGCTAACATATATCGTGAATGAGTGTAAGGTGAAGAGGGAAATGGATCGAGAGACCCTCAATCAGTCAGTTGGGGCAGATGGATTGGACATGCTCGAAATGCCTCCTTCCTTTTGAAGTTTGCACTGACCATTTGTAAAGTCTAGACTCTGGTGTTCCTTGGTCTTGCAGGCTAACATACATGTGAATTAAACTTGTATATGGGTACTGTCCGGAGAGAAGGAAATGCTAGGTGTCTTTTCATTTGTGGTGTAAAGAACTTTTGGTAGTTGAAACAGAGTCAATATTACAGTTCTTAAGAGTCCTTGTAAGTAGAAAAGGATAGATAACTCTTTGGATCTTCTGTAAATTTGGCTAGCAGCATATCTTTTGTGCTGATGAATATATGGTTACCATTATAAAAAAAAAATGAAACTTGTATCATGCCTGGACCATGTGATAGTTGCTCATTCCTTGGATCCATTAGGAGTAAAGAAGCTCTCTTTAATTGAAGCTCTACTATTTCCTTATATTGCAGGAAACTACTGAAATAGCTGCTAACTTTGTGTATTTTGTGGTTGCAGGGTTTGAGGAACGGTTCCAGAGAGAAGCCACTCTTTGCTCATCAGCAGTTCGTCCTTCGCTAGTAAAGGTATCTTTCTTGTTAATCCTTGGTTGACAGCTTAGGTTCTTTTTGCCGCTTTATCAATCTTATTTGTTCTCCTTGTCACAATACCATACTGCTTTTTTGTTTCCATCATAAAAGCCAGTCCATTATGGCAATTTTAGGCCCAAGTCATTGCGAAAACTCCAACTTGGAGAGGAAAATGGTTTCAACTTTTTTAAATGACCGTGAAATTTGTTTAGACCCGACCCTTTGGGCCAACCGCAGCCTTTGAAACTCTGGGAAATTTGTTTAGCGCAAGGCTCGAACTTGTAACCTAAGACACAAGTCCCTCAACCTTTGCTATTTGAGCTAACCTCGGGCCAAAAATGGATTCAAGTCTGAACTTACGGATCTCCAAAACAGTCCATTAGTTGATCATGTGAAAAAGGATGGTAGTTGGTGGTTGTAGATAAAATTCTTCGGTAGTTTATCTTCTGTTTGCTTTGTCATATGGTTAGTGGTGAACCCAGTGTTTATAAACTATAGAGCATCCATCTTGAGGTTTGAAACAAGGTTATCTTCCAGTACCCACAAGTTCCAATAGATAGGTTGTGCTAAGAAGAGATTCCTGCTTCTTAGGAACACGAGAGCATCTTGCGCTTTGAAACAAGGTTGCTTTGACATGATATTTAGCGCGATTTTTCCTTTAACCTTTGTTTAAGTTCCTTTAATGGAGTTGAACCGAATCAGGAACTCCCACGTTACTTCTCTAATTTGAAAGTGTTCATTTATGATAAGCTACTACTATCCTCAAAGGCAATCTTGGCAAAGGTATACTAATCATGGCCATGGGAGCTGATTGGGGTGGGTCGGGACTCCTGTCACAGGAGATCAACTTCAGGATGCGAAAAAATTGTTGAGAAAGCTTTCCTTACATTTCTTATCATACCTGTTTCTCTTATTAATGCTCGACTTAATTTCCTTCTTTTTTGCATTTCTTACAGGCTCCAGAATATATGCCAGAGAACTTGACTTCATATTCAGCATGGATTGGTGGTGCTATACTTGCCAAAGTTGTCTTCCCTCAAAACCAGCACATAACCAAGGCTGATTACGACGAGAGTGGACCTTCTGTTGTTCATCGAAAATGCTTTTAATATATAACTAAGCGATACATTTGCATTTTTAAAAAAAATCTGTAGTTGTTGTAGTCTCTTTCCTAGCATGGTATTCGATCGACGACTTCACCAACTAGTTGGTTTCCAGATTTCTGAGTTTTCTAAGAGGTTTACACTTGAGTGGATATATTGCTCATTGCAATGACTTCCATTATTATATCTTGGTTACTTGCATTTTACAAGGGATTTTTGTCTTCTGTAAACTTGCACCAACATGTGAGAGGGTTGAGATCTATTCACTCTTAACCAGAGGCCTCGTCTCGGATTAGACGGGATGAGACCTCTGGTTAAGAGTAAGTAGCAAGTACAAAACATTCAAATTTTATATACAAATTGAAAGTTGGTACTTTCATTTTTGAACCTTACAAATTGAATCAACAAGAGTCAAGAGGTTCTACTCTCTTGAAGTTTCTAAGTATAAATGAATAGAAGAAGATGATCAGAACTTTGTAAAAAAGTTAGTCAACACTCCTTGATCTCAATGTGAGTAGGGGATTAATTGATACTGGATTATCTTGATTATCACTTTCCTCTCTTTGGTCTGATGACATTACCATGACATCTTCAAGTGCTTCATCCTCCTCTGGCTTCTCTTCTTCTATGTCTTGCTTTCTTCGCTCCGCTCTAATCCAATCTTTGAAACATGGTAACATTTCTGATGTCGGTCCAGACAATGAGTGATTGTTCTTGTTCTTGCTGTTGTTGTTGTTGTTGTTGTTGTTGTTGTTGTTGGT
>JACEIK010000410.1:249816-269179 GCA_018107945.1 Datura stramonium | reverse complement strand
CCCTCGTCATGTCACCTGTCTCTATTTCTACCCTTTATACCTATGCATATGCTCCTTCGATCATGCATCGGATTGAGTCCTTGGTAATGGCCTCAAACTTAAAAGGAATGCATTTGGATCAGTGCAAACTAAATGTTTTTATCCCAACTGTTAAGGTATGTGCTGCTATGATCTCATCTCAGATCTCTGCTCTAATTAAATCAGTCTTTCTTAAGCTGTGATCTTCACACATACTCTTGTGCTCGTGTTTCCATCAGTGGGCTTGCCTTCTCGCAACTTACTTCTTGTTTTATTATTTTAGGTTTTGGAAGCAATGACAACTAAGAAATGCCTTGAGGAGTTTCATTTGGAATCACTTGAGACACTCGGTGACTCTTTTCTCAAATATGCCGCCAGTATACAGCTGTTCAAGACTTGCGAAAATCATCACGAGGGTCTTCTTACCGTTAAGAAAAACAATATCATTTCCAATGCTGCACTGTGCAGGCTTGGATGTGCTCGTAAAATTCCGGTAGGTATTCCTTGGTGATAATGTAGTTGGGTTCATTAGGAGTTTGTTGTATCAACTCCTTGTCTCTATTAGTCATGGATGACATTTTTCTTTCTTTATGATATGTCACATTGAAGTTTAAGGACAGCCATGGGATATTTTGCACGTTCACTTTTATCAAGGATCCAATATTGATTGTTAATCAAGCCATTCTCATAAAAGTTGCCAAGTCTCGCATATAAACATTTTCTACTTCCCTTCCTTGCCCGCACAGCTGTTTACTGTTTGTTATAATGGAAATTTGTAGTTATTGGTTGTTGTTGTTGTTTATTCATATTTCTAAAACATGCATATTTCGTCAGTGCATTAATTGGAGTACATTTATTTTTGGGCATGTCAATTTTGAGAGAGTGCTTTGGATATTTTTTTAGGTTAACTGCATATTCTTCTGCATTGCTGGATGCAAATGCTATCTGAATTCTTTTTCCTTTTTCTTCCTTTTGTTTTCCCTTCAATAAATACCTTTGATTACAGGGATTTATCCGTAATGAACCATTCAATCTTAAAGCTTGGCTCATTCCCGGTGATAATTCTCAAGTTCACAGCTTCGACGAAGAGCTCCTGATGCCGTCAGTGAGAATGTATAGTAGGGGAAAGCAGAAGATTAAAGGTAAGAGAGTGGCTGATGTCGTTGAGGCACTAATAGGTGCCTACCTCAGCTCGGGTGGTCAAGTAGCGGCTTTGTCTTTTATGAAATGGCTTGGGGTGGACATCGATTTTTTTGATGCACCTAATCCAAGGCACTTTCCCATGAATGCTGAGAAGCTAGTCAATGTCAGATACTTGGAATCACTGCTGCATTACAAGTTCAATGATCCTTCTTTGCTTGTTGAAGCGCTAACTCACGGATCTTACATGCTACCTGAGATTCCACGATGCTATCAGGTTATTGTTCTAAATAAATATTATCTATCTTAATGTTAAATAGCTGGATCTATATTTTCTTAATTTGATTACTAAAATATGTTGTTGCCTAGATTGGTGAAGTTACGAACCTGAACGTCTCATTACCCTGGCATTTGATGGTTCTTCATACAGCTGCTAGTGACAAGGAAATTAAGTGCATTGTTTTAGCCATTCAAGAAAATTTCATGGTTTTATATATAATGATAATATGAATCCTCTCTCGCTCTCTTTGCATCTTATTCTATGATATTGTATTGCTTTTAAAATCATAAAATCAAAAGCAGTTGCATCTTTTTGTATGGCTTTTAAAACACCTGCGTAAGAAATGTGCCCAAGTAGTTTTTTTGAACATCTACGTTGTTGATATTGCTATATGAGCAGAGATGCTTAAATGGTTGACACAATATTGAGATTGAGAAAGTCAAGTTTGGCCTTTCCTGAATAAATGTTATTTAATGAAGGAAACCATGTTCTGTTATGTCGTGGTTTCTTTGCTGTTTTCTTAGCCCTCCCTTTGCATACTGAGTATATTAAGTGCCTACATTCATAGTTTGTTATTTTAAAACCAGTATTTGTGCCTTTTTAACTCTCTTGATTCAACTGCTGATGCTCACCTGTCTATGCAGCGCTTGGAATTTCTTGGAGATGCAGTGCTAGATTATGTTGTTACAGCACATCTCTATTTCAAATATCCGGGATTGTCTCCAGGACTTATTACTGATTTGAGGTCTGCCTCTGTAAACAATGAATGCTATGCTCACTCTGCAGTTAAGGCCGGTCTGCACAAGCACATTCTTCATGCCTCGCAAGATCTGCAGAAGCATATATTTAATACTGTTGAGGATTTTGAGAAATTGGATCTTGTGTCCACGTTCGGATGGGAGGCTGAAACTACTTTCCCTAAGGTATTGCACATAACACTTCATCTCAAAAACCCAAAGTTAGATATAGGTAAAAAAAGTTGCTGCAATCAAGGTGTAAATCTTTCCCATTGTGGGGAGTTTCATCTTAAGATTAGCGCTGATTAATTGTATCGTATATGCTACGAGTTTAACTCATTTTCTTTTTTGGTTCTCTATAGGTGCTCGGAGATGTCATTGAGTCCCTTGCTGGTGCGATCTTTGTTGATTCTGGCTTCGACAAAGATACTACATTTCAGTGCATACGACCTCTTCTGGAACCATTGGTTACACCTGAGACAGTAAAGCTCCACCCAGTTAGAGAGTTAAATGAACTATGTGACCAGAAAGGTTATACACAGAAGAAAGATATCGTCTCTCGTGAGAATGGTGTAGCATATATTACAGTCGAGGTTGAAGCAAATGGTGTTATTCATAAGAGCACGCGCTCGGGACGAGACAAAATGATGGCCAAGAAGATGGCTATCAAAAATGTGCTCGAGTCTCTGAAAGAATGTCCATCCAATGCTTAGCAGTAGTTAACTTTCTGCAAATTCAGTTTACTAAGTTTCCAGAAATGCTTAATATTTCAAGGGTCATTTTGGTTTGATTTCTGCCCCTATTATGTAGGATTGTTTGATGATTTTGCTGGCATGCATGTCTGAGAATGGTGTTTCAATCAAATTCCAGTTTGGATGCATCTAAGGTTTTCTCGGCTCGCTTACCTTCTGGTATCATATTTAGCGACATCCATTTTCTTTTCTCCCTAAGTTGTATTGTTGTAAACATGTCTTCTGATTTCCTTCTGCTATCTGTCTCTCCTCACTCAGACATTACGTTTCCACGCACCTACTGCCTCAAAATTTGAAGGTCTAAAGTATTATTTCTTTTCTTTACTATCTCATTTAAATTGAGCCACGCCTTCAAAGCTCGTTAAAGAACTACCTTCATGGGCGTTGATGCTGAAATCCATATATGAGATGCGCCTTGAGACACCATTATGAAAATAAAGCATCAAATCAAGACGCGCTAAGGGCTTCATGATATTCTGCGTTATCTTCGACAAAATTTAAAATTGAATATCTCACGATTAACGCATCCACTTGTTTTCATGAATAACCTAAAAGTATAAGAGACATCCATCTGAAATTAGTCAATCCACCAAAAACTGTACGATCGGATCCATCAACACTATAAACGTTCACGAAGATACCTCATCAACATTCAAAATTGTTTCTAAGTTGAAACTATGTGGAGAAACTATTAACGATGCTGATATTTATCAATATGCCAGAAGATAATAAAATTAATTGAGAACTCCTAAGAGTTAATGTATTACTACTAGTTGAATGAAATTATTGTAGTAAAGCCTCCCAAAAGGAAACTTAGTTTCAAGGACATTGAAAAAAAAATCGAGACTATAATTGATGAAGATTCCAATATACTTTACGCTACTACAATCAAATGTAAGTATAAATATTTATGTGAAAATATTATCTACCGCTTTTTTGTAGTAACATAAATACGTGGTATGATGATGAAATCACATGTTCTAGCAAACTAGAAGTTTAACAAATAAGTTAGCATAACTAGTTGGCCATCCCGCTCAACGCGATGCAAAAATAATCGGTAATCCATGGCTATATATCAAGAAATAAAAAGATCTTCAATTTTCATTGCTCTCAATGATAATGATCTTATCACTAAGAAGATTATATTCCCCGAAATTTTAACTTATAAAATAGTGAATATAGCTCATTCGCCCAAGTACCATGGAACCATTTTGCTATCAGTGATTCATTTACATTGTCATTACGCGTTTTGTTATCAATCAGTAATTGATTTGTATGGTTGAGCAACACTATTAAATTAAGAGCATAGTTTCACTTATAAAATCGTGTTTATAACGATTCGACTATTGCTGGTTTAGCAAAAATTGTATGTTTGCAATTATAGCTAAATCACCTGCTATTATCAAACTCCCAAATAAAATTTGAGATGACATGCTTATTTAAAGATATACAACATTTAATACAGCATCAAGCCAACAATGCTCCCTTATCACAATTATTCAGGTGGTCGTGAACTAAAATAATCATCAAATTGAAATACGCTATATATGATTCAATTGCTCACCACAACACACAGACGCACAAGATCGATGCAGTTGATCAAGCGATGTTCCTTACAGGAGTTAATACACATTGCATCTTTTCCTTACGAGGCTTTCATCCCACTGCCTAGTATTTAATTTAGCTTCAATCAAATGTTATTATTAGATGTATAATTCTTTTTTCCTTCACCTGGGATTTTTCCCACCTAGCTTTGCATGCTTTTTAATCATGCATTATCTATCAACAGACTGTGCTTGGTCTTTGAGAAAAGTTAGGAGAAATATTCCTGGTAAATGGCGGCTTCTCCTTCATTTGATTTATCCCATCAAGAAATAAATAAACTATCTCTTCTATTTTTTCTTCAATATTCTTATTCTTTTTATTATTTCACATGTTAGATCAATAATTCAAAATATATGTAAAAGAAGCACCTTAAGAGCATATTCCAAATTTAAAGATCATGAAACACAAGGAGAACTTCTACATTTTGGTTCTTGTTATTAATAATAATAATAATAATAATAGAATAAAACTACTATTATTATTATTATTATTATTGATATGTTTCTGGATACCTGATGAAGGGAGAGTAAAAAACGAATCTTCTTTCGATATGTGCATTATTATACATTTTCAAGATTCAGTAATGAGGAAATAAATACCCTTTTCATTTTTATTTATATTTTAGTTTTAATTTTATCTGATATAAAATTTGAAAAAAATAAATATAATTTTTAAATTTTATAATCTTAAACTTAAAATGTGTATAATATATGAAAATAATCTTTAAATCTTGTGGTTTTAAAAATTAAAGATAAAAACATAAAGGTAATTAATTTAATGATTGAATTTAAATTCAAAAACAAAAAAAAACTAATATAATTAAAAATATTAAAAAAATCAAAAAAGATAAAAAAATTAAAAAAATTAAAAAAATTAAAAAAATTAAAAAAATTTAACAAATCTTTAATTCCTTTATTTTTCTCATTTTGAAGGATACTTTTTTAATTGTTAAATTGGTTTCATGAAGATAAATATTTATAAATATAATTTACGCTTTAAAAATTCAATGACACAGTCTTTAAGGCTCTTTAAAAGAGAGTGTATAGAAGAGGAGGAAGAGGACGAAGAAGATGGTTGTGGAGTTGGCCTTGGTGTTTTATATAAGTGAAATCGTCTGAGAAAGGATTAGGTTAAATAAGGACGTATCGTATAAAATGTAAGAGTTTTTCTGAGCATGGATGGTGCAGCCTTGGGTTGTAATGGATAGTCTATCATATGTTAGGTAAGTCGGACGCTGACCCACTTAAATAAGCACGCAGATAACCTGATTTAAAAATCAAGATTATCCGTAAAATAATCATTTAATAATTCTTTTATATAACGATAGAATACAAACAAAGTTTAATTATTGAACGAATAACGTAAATAAATTTTTTTTCTTTGTAATTGATAACGGTTCGAGTTTTTCAATGTTTTATTTGACTGAATCAGTGATAAAATAAAGTAATTACTAAAAACCATGTGATATTGACTGCATTCAGCATAAGTGTAAAAGTGAAAGGGAATTATATTGTACTTTATTTGCACTAAAAAGTTACAAATGACAAACATGTTGAAATAGATTTTTTCAATTTAAATGTTATAATTCAAAACAATAATTTATATTTCATTATATCACTCTTTACAGTAAATTTAAAAATAACCGTAATCACAAAATAAATAAAAAAAGATAATTTTATTTATCAAGATTGTGAGCAAAATACGTATATTTCCTCGATTCTTCTCTCCTAATTTTTTTCTCGCGATTCGGCAATACACAATGATTTAACGTGAGATATCGAACCTTCGAGTATATATTCGACGTTTAAATGATTTTAAGCGATAATTTTGAAATATTTGATTATCAAGAAAGCTCGGCCACATTCGATCTTCAATATTTCACACAATTTATTAAATTTTCAATGCCTGTTACTTAGTTAATCACGATAACGAACAGTGTTTGGTGTAAATATGAGAGATGCAATTTTAAAGATCTATAAATTATCTCATTTATTTGGTTTGAAGACAAATTATGTTATGATTAGTTATTCTAGTATTATTATTTTTTTATTGACTATTTGGTTTGTTACATTATAAAAAGAATAACATACGTTGTATAATTTTAAAAAAATTGTGTGTTTATAGCATCATTCTATCTTATTTAATTTAAAAAGGTTTAGAGGTACCACGAGAGTATTTTTATCATTTTCATTATTTTATCCCGGTGACAACAACAACAACAATATAAGGAGCACTCAATATAATCACAACAAAGATGGTGCCGTGTGTGTCTATGCACGCTTACCTTTACCAGGAAGACAGAGAAAGAAGCTTCCTATGCATCACTAACTCAAATAACGTATATTAAAAATATTAATATTATTTCAAACATAAAATAACTTTTCACAACACTATTTACTACAATTATGATATTACCTTATCCCGAAATTTATAATCAAATAAAAATTAAATAATATTAAATTTTTATTGCAAAATTATTTACGTCATTCCACGTATCAAACGACTCCAAAGAAGTTAGCAGTATTCTTTGACTATAATTAAACTGGTAATTAATGAAGTGTAATTTATTGATTGCATGTTTATATATCTAGAAGATAATGACAGTTATTTATTTATTTCGGTGGGGTTTTTTATTAAATTGCTTAGGGACTTTAATTTCATTAAAATTGTCTTATTCTTTTCTTTTATACGTCACATTTTAGTCCAAACTATGTGGTAAAATAAATAAATAAAGTAAAAAAATCAGGTATAAATAAATTTATGGAACAAGAAATATTAATAAATTAAAATATATATATATATATATATGTTTTCGAGAAACTTTAGATTTCATCAAAAATCGTGTTAGGTTGAGTATTATTTTTACAGCACTTTTTGATCATTTTCGAAGATAATATTTTTAAATCGAAATAGGTAAAGTCTTAATTAATGGATAAGTTTTGAGAATAATTTTAAGAAATATTTTTTAAAACTTAAAAAAACATAACTTTGATTTTGAAATCTTATAATAACATGAACAAAATAAAAAATATAAAATTCATAAAAACATAATTGAAATTTTTCTTTAAAAAGTATTTTACTATAATAATTATTTTTTTTGAAATATTAAAATAAAAAAACAAAACAACTTTACTTATAAATGTTATAATTCATAAATTAAAAAAATATTAAATAACATTAGACATTAATAAAAATGTGTACTTGTCTAACAATGCAAGAAAACAAACCATGGACAAAAAGCAAACAATTTTCAGTATTTATTCAATAAATTAAAATAAATTTCGAAAATAAAAAATAATTCCCAGTTTTCTTTTTCTTTTTCTTTATTTCTACCTTGTCTTTTACGTATACTCCATTTTTTCACATTATTTTTATATTTTCTGCTGTGAGAAACAGTGAGTATTAATGATACTTGTTTTTATTTAGTATGATAAATATCCATTGTTATATTGATCTTGTTTACTTCTTTATTTATTATTTTATTAATAAACTTTAATATGAAATAATTATTCATAACATAAAAATAATCCGTCATTCGATAATCAGTTTGGAGGATGAGTTATATAAATAATTAATTTTTATATTATTAATATTTATATATAATTTTAATTCATTATTAATCGATTCTTAAAAGAGAAAGATCAATATATAAAGATGAGTTATATAAATAATTAATTTTTATATTATTAATATTTATATAATTTTAATTCATTATTAATCGATTCTCTAAAAGAGAAAGATCAATATATAATATATAATTACGGTTAAAATATATTTAATATATAATCTAACAGATTTTTATATTTATTGAATATTTAATTTAAATATTATATTTTAATTAAACATTTTAACTTACTAAAATATTATAGTTAAGTAAATCGCATTAATTTTCAATTATTACTCTTTTTTTATACACTTTTGTACACTTTTTTCTGCAAAATATATAAAGGACAACTCCGTCGAGCCAGATGCCATTTCACTTCAACTACCGCACCGAAGCTAACCGTCGCCGTTCGGAGCTCCGGCGGAGTTTTCAAAATGTTCCGAGATTACTGCTGTTGTCTATTCCCGGGTCGGAGTTCCGATTCCGTCAACGATGTTGTGGCTGATAGGAACCCGGTCTTGTTGGTGTCGGGTATTGCCGGGTCCATTCTCCATTCTAAGAGCAAGAAACTGGGTGGTTTCGAGACCCGAGTTTGGGTCCGACTTCTCCTTGCTGAACTTGAGTTCAAAAATAAGTTATGGTCCATTTACAACCCAGAAACAGGTTATAACTTGAGTCGGGATTTTTAGTTTATCAGTTCTGAATTACTATTTCTTTCTTTCTTTTTTTTTTTGCTTATTGGTTCTGAATAGATTATTTATATATTAAAAATAATTTTTTAAACACAAATATAGAGTTGGAAGAAAATATATTCTTAAGGAAATTGGTTTTTAGTTTATAAAAGTTCATTATTTTTTACTTGGTTTTCACTGCTGTATTTCCATTTCATACTGTTATTTTATATGTCTTACTTGAGCCGAGGTCTATTGAAAAAAGTCAGTTAGAGTTAAGGCTGCTTACACATCACTCTTTTTGAACCCCCACTTATGGGATTACACCGGGTATGTTGTTGTTATAATAAGGTGGTATATAGAGTGTGATAACAGGTTTTGCTAGTAATTTTTGAGTATTTTGGTTAAAAGAAGTGATTTTGGGTAGTGTTGGGATATGTGCAAAACAACTGATTGTGTTAATAAGTAATATGAGTTGTGGTGGGAACTGTTCATTTTTAAAATTTTTTGTTTTGGGCGAATTGGTGTATGTTATTGTTGGTTTTGGTTTTGGCATATTCAGGGTATACAGAGGCATTGGATGATAACACTGAGATAGTAGTTCCACAAGATGATTATGGACTGTATGCAATTGACATTTTGGATCCTTCAGTGGTATGTTTTGCATAATCAAGTGGTCACAAGTGTATATTTATGTGCTTTAGTATCTTGTTTCATTAATAATTCCTTTTGTGGTTTTGCTATGCACAAATTTGTATGTGAAGATGAATGCAATCTTGACTATAGCACCTTTATATGTATAGACGCTGAGTAATTACTTTCAGTATATCTTATCAAAAAGAATAATAATCAGTTACTTGAGTAGACAGTACAGTTAAGTGAAAATTCCTTCTCCTGCAAAAAAGAAGTAGTAATAAATGGAACCAGTGTTCTCAAAGGCGAAGTGCCTGAAAAGCAGTCTAGGTCTATCGGGGCTTTAAGCGCAAAGTGTAATTAAAATTTGGGCTTTAATTTAAAAAGGCGCAACTAAGAAAAAATAAAAGTAAAAGTATATGTAGTCCAAGAAAAAGTAACAACTTCATTCATAATGATTTCCGTAACAATTTTAAATTCATTTTTCCAGTCATATTTATGCTTAGTACCGTTCTATTCAAGATAGAACTTATTGACAATGAGGTGCACGCTTTGTAACTTGCATACATTGAACCGCAGCCTAAGTGATGTGAAGCGCCTACCCTGAACTGCTCTGAGATTTAGGGCTTAAGTGCGGTTCAAACGAGCCTTTGACAGCACCGAATGGAGCATGAAGTTTTGAGTAAAATAAACTTCAAGATTACCATTCTGGATTTAAGAATGTTTTTCTTCTTAAAGAAGACATCACTGGATTTTTCATTTGATTCAGGCAGTGCCAGAGGCTAAAGGGGAAGGTAGGGGAAGGGACTCCTATTTTTCCAATTTCTGTAGCAATAAAGTTCTAGAAGTTTTCGAAGGAAGTAAATTGATAAATGTATTAGGTTAATTGTAGAAAATAGTTTCTATCCTTTCCTACAAAATTCTCACTTTCTTTTGTCTAGGATAGCAGCTCTTGGCTCTCCCCCATTGGTTTCATTTCAGTAGTTTCCTTGCCTGTACCTCACATCAAAATCTTTTATGAAAGGAAATTGGCCAATTGATAGCAAACTTTTTGCTGAAATATTATATAGGCTTCGGTTACCAATGACATGTAACTGTGAAAATGAGTCTATTAAGATTGTGATCCATTTTCAGTGACATTTGAAAACTCACGCAACTTCAAGAACAAAATTGGACTTGTGAATTTGTACTCCACACAGCCCGTACCTCCCAAAAAGAAAGATAATAATAATAATAAAAGGAAGCATAAAATAGAAGATCAAATGTAATTGCCTGATCATCTGAACTAAGGAAGAAATGAGACTGTTAAAGTATTCATGCTAGCTAGAACACTAGGTTTTTTGTTCTCCGTGATGAAATTTTCTTTCACTGACACTGCTATCAGATGAATCATTTGTTGGTTGGAACAATGTTTTGGCTGATTACTGTTATCAGAGTGACGATGAAATTTAACTAACTAGGTATGCAGTATGGATGATGGATAGTGAGAATTACTCGCTTGCATAATTGAGGACATATTGAAGTACTTTGAATTTTGAAATAATACTAATTAGAATTACCTATCAAAAAGATAATATTGGTTAGTCTCATCTATTTTACTCTACATGCTCTTTTTTGTTTCTTTTCCTTTTCTGCAGTGCTTTTCTTTAATGAGATCATAATCTCTTCTACTGGTGTTCGATTTCCAGATGGTAAAGTGTATACACTTGACTGATGTATACCATTTTCATGATACGATTGATATGCTTGTCAAATGTGGATATAAAAAGGGAACTACATTGTTCGGTTTTGGTTATGACTTCCGCCAAAGCAATAGGTATTATTTTAACCTCTGAAATTTCCATTGCCGCTGTGCCATATCGCACTGTATTATAGCTTACTATTCAATAAATTGGTTGATTGTGATAGTAACAAACAAGAAAGCTTAGTTCTATTTTGGCTTTTAATTCTTCTGCTGAAACTATCATCGCACTTAAGGGACCTGGTTAGCATATGGTTGCAGGATTGACAAGACAATGAATGACCTCAAAGCAAAGCTGGCTGCAGCTTATAAAGCTTCTGGGGGAAGAAAAGTCGATATTATTTCGCATTCCATGGGTGGATTGTTAATCAGTTGTTTCATTTCTCTTTATAGTGATGTAAGTGCAATTGCTTGAGACTCATTGAGTTGCAGATCACATAGAGCATTTAATCAAGTTATATTAATCAAAAGAAGATAAAGTCTGATGTGTCATAACTCATAAGTGGCGTGCACAAGGGGGGTGGTTTGGCCTGTTGTTCCCGTTGGTCACCTATGTTTCTCCAATTTAAAACAATGTCTTCCTATTTATTCTGCTCATGTATCTTTTCTATTTTGTTTTTCTGTCTCCTTCATTCCTGCCTAGGTTTTGCTCTAGAATTATCACTCTTCCATGAGTGGCATCCCTAAATGCAAACAATTATCTTTCAGGTATTTTCCAAGTATGTGAATAAGTGGATTACCATTGCCACCCCCTTTCAAGGTAACGTTTGTTTCCTTCTCTTTGCAACTTTTTGCAGATGATGTCTATTTTGAATTGCTAGGATATGAGATAAAAATATCGTTCTTACCAATCTGGGGATGTATAGGTAATATAGATAGTGATATAAATTTGATTACCATATTTAAGCACCACCTCCCTCTCCAACAAAAAGAAAAGTAGTAGTAGATGATCAGTATAACTAGAGAAGGCCAGGCTGCATCAGAAGCTTATCTTTTGGTGGGGAGGTACCAGTTACAAAAGTATAATAAAGAACCAATAACTAATTTGATAATAATTGCAATGAATACAATCTAAATGTATAGCTTCTAATTCAGAATCATTGTTAAAGAAAAAATTGTTTGCAAAATAGTAATAGTGTCACATATAATTGGAGGAAGGGGAAGTTTGTGCTTACAAACTCAAGCACAGGCTTCATAAAAGAATATATTACTTTTTCTTCCAGATTTCTGGTGAAACATTTTAAAATTCAGCGTTTATTTGTAGGGCACATTGTTGTTCCAAAAAAGTATATTACCTACATAAACCTGTAGTACGAGCAGTGAGGGAGAGGCCATGATCCTGCCAACATTCCTGCTCCTTTATGTAAGAAACAATGATCCCATGAAATTGGTTCCTAAAGAACCTTTACCTTGACTAGAGTTCATTTTCCTTGAGAGATGCTCCTGATCCTCAAGACTGCGAGTTACAAGGAAAGTTGTTTGTGTTAGTTGGTGCTACATGTGTAAGGAGGCGGACGAGGATGTGGATCACCTTTTTCTACATTGCGGGTTAACCATGAGGCTGTGGTGGGATATGTTTTGGTGGTTTGGTACTCCACTGGTAAGGCCATAAACTGCAAAAAAAAATTTGTTCAGTTGGAAGAGGGGGAGAAGGAGGAGAAGACGAAGGGCTTGGAACATGGTTCCACTTGCATTAATGTGGGTTGTGTGGAGAGAGAAGTAGGAGAGCATTTGAAGGGATAGAGTCGAATTTCTCTCAATTGAAGAGTAGTCTCCGATCCCTTATTTTCTTTTGGTGTACATATGAATTTCCTTGTTGTATAGATGATCGGGTGGAGTTTGTAGAGAATCATATCTTTTTGTAAATTCTCTACCTTTTGGTATATCCCTTGTATATGGCCAGTTTGGCACAAAATGAAAATACTTTTACTTGATCAAGAAAAAAAAGAATGCTAATTGTGCATCTGGTAAACAGGTGCTCCTGGATGCATCAATGATACTCTCTTAACTGGCGTGCAGTTTGTTGATGGATTTGAAAGCAACTTTTTTGTGTCTAGGTGGACAATGCATCAATTGGTAAGCCTCTCTTGGTCAAGGAACTTGTGCAAGAGCATTAATAACTTCTGCAGAAAAACAGAGCTTAACTTTACTAAAGCTCCTTTTTTGTTGATTCAGATGGAAAATGTCTTGATGATGAATTTAATTTACCTGCCTCCTTATCTACCGAAGATGAGATTTTTTTTCATCAAGTGAAGCTGTTAAATATAAACTAGGCTCGAGGCACGTCTAACTTCATATGCATCATCCTGTACAAAGATATTCTTCGGAGTTTCCAATCAAATCTTGAATGGCCCTAGATAGTTGATAGAGTGTATTTGAAGAAGACTTCCCGAAACTGAATGCTCAAAGTGTAGTCATAGGCTTTGCTAGAATTTTTTGAGCCTTACTGATATATCTTGCAAACCATGGTTATTTATACATTGAGTTAAACAGGAAATGTCGTTTGATTGGGGGATGACTGTTCTTTCACCTGGTAGTTCTTGTATTTTATTTTTTGTAATACTCATGGGCACATAAAAGAAATACTTCCTAAGTTTTTCATTTATGATATGGTTTCCGTCAATGCTGCAAATAATTGTCTGTTTATCTATCTTGTCATCCTTAAGATGCCGACTAGAGATATAGTTCCTTTCTGTCCTTGAGAGCTTTCCCAAGATGACATTTAATTTACTCTCAAGATTAATCTTTTGCAAGTTGGTTGAGTGTCCATCAATCTATGAGATGCTGCCAAATCCTGACTTCAAGTGGGAAAAGCAACCTGAAATTTTGGTGTGGCGGAAGAAATCTAAGGATGGGAATACAGTGGTTAAATTAGAACGTTATGATGCTAGAACAAGTGTGACACTCTTTGAGGAAGCATTGAAGAGCAATGAGGTACATCTCCAAGCTATCTTTAGCCACTAAAATTAACTTCATATTACAAGTTTTTAAGTTTCACGCTTCTACATCTCTCCAACTTGGTGACTAGCTGTTAAAATGAGAAGGCTTTTTGCTTTTTGAGAAAGCATTTCATGATCTCATGCATGTTTGAATGAGCCAAAGCTAAAGTAACGAGGCTTTAGTAAAAATTTGTGTGACATTTTTTCTAGAGCAGCCACCCCACTTATGCTGAGAAATGCCACTTGAACCAATTGTACTTTTAAGTGGACAAATATAATCCAACCAAAAGCAAGAGTTGTATGCTCACTTTACTACTAAGTGCGGTTATAACTAGCCAAAATATGATGTTTCATATCTGCTTTGTAATACTAAAATTCCTTTGTATAACACTTCAAATGACCATGAGCTTTTCCTTGCATGCCTTGTATCAAATACTCGCTAAGCTCACTCTTATGAGACTAATGCTGGCAGAGCTTAAGAGGTTAGGATTAAACTTGACTTACCCTTTTTCTATTTGTCTTGTTAGAGGAGATCTCTAAAAAGTTGCTTTGGCACCAATTTAAAGAATTGACATGGTCTTGCAATTGAAATTTTGAAACTTGTGGGTGAAATATGATTTATCTGTCATCATCTGGAAGTGCAGCAACCATTTAAGGATGGACAAATGTAGAACATATGTCTCATACATAATATAGATGGAGAATTTGTTATTATTACCTTTTGAGGTTGTCAGCAGTCATTGTTGGTTTTGGATAATACTGTTTACGACCTGTTTCTCTTATGCATATATAGGACTTGAACGCAGTGCCATAACAAGTAATTTACTTTTTCTTTTTCCTTTTCCTAAATTGCAGCTCAACTTAAATGGTAAAACGGTGGCTCTACCTTTCAACTTATCAATTCTTGATTGGGCAGCTACTACTCGCAAAATTTTAAATGATGCTCAATTACCAAAAGGGATTCCTTTCTATAGCATCTATGGCACATCTTTTGATACACCTTTTGATGTTAGGTACGTAACTGTATCTTGTCATACAATAGGACAAGGTAGTGCATAACAGATTCATACTTTGTCTTTGAGGCTCTGCACTATTTGAGGTGTACGTGTTTCTTTTGTAGTTACGGTTCAGAAGCTTCTCCAATCGAGGACCTAACGAATGTCTGCCATACAATGGTAACTAACTTCATTTCTTTTTCATTGCTTGTAAGAGTGATATTATGACGTTCCAACTCTTCTGCATTTTTTTCCGGGTTTGTGATTTATTATCAAGTGATCAACAAAACTCTACTATATCCAGAATCACCTTTTAATTTCCCTATACAACATTGCATGCATTCATAGTCAATTCTTTTCATAACAAACCACCTGTATGGGTGGAAGTTGGCAGACACCTACCAGTTCCTTAATATAAGGTACGAGTTTCATCAGGTATGGATTCTCTGTTAGAACTCTGACTTTGATTACATAAGTTATTTCTCCTTTATATTAAGAAATTCCTATATAAAATTTGGAAAAAAAGGAAGATGCATATCGTCAAGATTAATAACGCCTTTTGCTTTCATAGGTTGTACCATTATGATCTTGTGGCGCATGTAATAGTTGACCACGTCTAGCAAGAGAATCTGCAAATAAATATGTGGCGCATATAATCATTGACCACGTTTAGCAAGAGAACCTGCGATCACATATGCTTCCCGAAGGCAATGTTTGTAATCTTTTTTCCAGTTGGTCAATAAGATTTTCTCCACAGATATAAGCCCACACCTTGAGGAGGATAGCACGTTTTGTTCCAGAAGCATCAGCAGTGCTTGTGATTATTGTTGTACTCACCAGGAGAATTTAGGGACTTTGTCAGTCTTACTTAGGATTCTTCAGGAGAGTGGATAGCAATTAATGTGTGAAATGTGCATGGGGATGAAATTCATTCTGTCTTTGGATATTTCATGTCTTTACTGTTATATAATGCTTCCTTAGCTTTTTTACTTACTATTTCCTTTTTCTGTTGTGATCTAGCCCCAATATTCCTACGTGGACGGTGATGGAACTGTTCCAGCTGAATCAGCAATGGTACTATTCTTCACTTCTCTATTTTGTTTCTTACTCTTATTTTATATTATAAGAGCAATGGTCTTGGCTGTTGTGAGGCAGCAAGTACCCCGTGGAATTAGTTGACCTTGCCCGGACACCACGGATATCAAAATAAAATTAATGGCATCTTGGTACCTGTAAGTAGACAGAGTCTGATACTAATAAAGAAAAAGAAAAAAAGATCATCAAAAAAAATTTCTTCGTTAAAAAAAAAAGAAAAAGAAAAGAGATGGCAGTATTAATTTTTTGGCGGTGACATTGGAGTGAAGTAAAATGATAGCTTGTATATATTATGGTTGACTTCATGACTATGAACATTGGATAGGTACTTGTGAAATTCAGTGTTATATGCGTCTATTTAATATGATACAATGCTATTACCTTCATCTTCTGCTTTTGTATCCCCCTGGGATGACTATTTGCTCGTGTCATTACCTCAAGTGGTAGATTTTACCTTCTCCAAGAACTCAACAGATATAAACTAATACTTCACATTATGTTGATCTTGATGTGACCTTTTCCTTTGACTAACTACTTCATTGTTTCACTTACTCCATGTCTTGCATTATCACTTGAGGCAACCAAATAGAGATTAGGGTAATTGCTTACCACGGTATAAACTGAGTTGAACTCAAAACAGCCCGATGACTATACATTGTTATTCATACCAGTGAGTCGAGATGGGAGGAAATAGCTTTTCAAGAAATGTGGTAAAATCATTTATGTTATTCACTTGTTTATCTTGGATACGAAAATGAAGTGCCAATATAGAAATTTTGGCTTTCCAGTGAACTGAATCTTAGTTTGGTGGAGAGCATCAGAAAACTCCACTAAGATAACTGGAAATGAGAAATTTCCGTGTAAACCCAGCATCTATAGTAGCCTGTGACAGAGTGCAGCTATTTTTAGCAAGGCAACCTGCCTGATCAAGGTTTCCATCCAAACTAGTGCCTTAAGCATGAAGGCAAATGAAATTATGTGGTATGGTATCGGATATAAGAGAAAGCTTGCTTTTAGGAGTGAACTTTCGTCTTTATTGAGGAGATAGCTTCTATGGTGATGCTATTGACAAATACTCAAATATCTTGGTTGATTGTTTACCCTCTGCCTGATAATTCTGCAGGCTGATAATTTTGAAGCAGTGGAAAGAGTAGGAGTTCAGGCTGGTCACAGGGAACTACTAAGAGATGAGAAAGTTTTCGAGCTTATCAAGAAGTGGCTTGGCGTCTCCGATACAAAGAAGGTGAATTCCAGGACCTCCAGGGTAATGGATCTTTATTCAGGTCAAAACTTGTAAACGCAATGTTCTGCGTTTCTCATTTCTCATCTCTCAGTTTATTAATTGTAGTTGTAAGTATATAACGCGCGTACAATTCCACAAGAATGTAGAAATAGCTTCTGCATGAATCATCATTTATGTAGCTATGTTAGTAACAATATGCATTTAGGCACTCTAGAAAATTGGACTAATTAAGCCAACACTTTCTGTAAGCACGACGTTTATCGTGTATATATACACAATAATCCAGAGGTTTGATCTTTATTTTTTTGTTACTTCTTTTCTGCAATTCTTTCTTTCATCAAAAAGAATACTCTTATCTACCTATTATTTTGTAGAATTTGAGAATGTAACCTCTTTCGGAAACAGTCTCTCTATCTTCACGAGGTATGGGTATGGTCTGCATACACTCTACCCTCTCCAGACCATCACCTAGTGGGACTACACCAATTATGTTATTGTTGTTGTATCCTCTTAATGAGCTTTGCTTTATTAGAACTCACTCCAGGCTCTTTCTTTGTTGTTGAAGTAATGTCCAGGCTCAACTTGTTCCATTTTTTCAATTCTTGGATTGTTGACAGCATTTATCCAACTGGGGTAACTTTGTATGGCAACAAAATGCAAAATAATTTGAACATCATATAACATTGTGCTGTCAAAAGTTAGTAGTAGAAGAAGTATCTTTTGTAGTGTTGTTTTTCTCCCCTTTTAATACAGTTCAGTTGAGGATATAATTAAATAAATAAAAATATACCCTCTTTAGAGTAGTTTTAAATTTTTTAGATGAAACATGTATACAATTCAACATGGAATCGGAGTAAAGATCAAGACATATGTGGTAGTTTCAAGGCTCACTATGCCATGTGCCAATCATCAAAAAGAACTTTTGACTTGTTTGACTCGTGATAAAGAATTAGTATTGCATGTACATGAATATGGTCCGTTTAGATCGATATGAACATCATAAGTTGTTTCATAATAAAATCAGTTGTTGCTGATACTTTTTTTTCGGTTCCTTCTTTCATAACCTAACTAAAATTCTCATTCATTCATCATAACTCAAGACTAAGAGTTATCATGAGTTAACTCCGGTTAATCCACCAAAGGATATAACTTCAAACTCAACTCCAAAAAAAAAAGTGATTTCAGGGTTCGAAATATTTTTAAAACGAATACTGAATATCGGGTGAAAATAAACTAAAAAACAAAAAAACAAGTTTCCTGACTTGATTGGGTGAAATATATTTTATAGGAAGAAGGGTCAAAAGAAATAGTAGTATTAGGGTTTGAATCCCCAACAATATTGTTAATTTGATTTTCTTGAAGTTATAATAATTATTATTAGTTCTAGGGGTTTGATAACATAATATTAATTAATTATATAAGTATCAAAAACCAAGAAAGATAAAAAAGAGAAAGAAACAAATGAGCATTCCTAGGCATTTTTTGTTAGCTTACCAACAAATGAGTATTTTGGTTTTGCTATACAGACAGTAACAGATAGGCATGGTAACACTAGCCTAGCTTTATCCTATGTACTATTACGACGGAGTAAATTAATGGTTAAATTAATAATTTAAATAATAAATAAGTTATTGAATTAATAATTTGAGTTACTATTGATTTAATGATTTGATTATCAATTTGATTTAGTTTTTGGTTTGATCATTTGTTTAAACGGGTGAATTGATAGTAATTTATTAAATTATAAATTTATCTATTAATATATAAAGTATTCTAACAATAAGATGAATCGAGTGTCGATAAAAAGTGAAAAGAATATTATTCAAATCTAAATTAAAATTAATTGCGTTAGATTAATTAGTTCTATTTGCTCTTTCTCTATTCATCTTTTTAAATTTTTATTATTATAT
>JACEIK010000410.1:171734-184166 GCA_018107945.1 Datura stramonium | reverse complement strand
TATAAAATTAAAAAAAATAAAACATTATTATAATTAACTAAAATGCATGATAAATATTTATTGAATATTTAAATAAAAATTAATTTTGAAAAGTTTATAACGTCATGTAATATGTTGAGCCATAAAGGTAAAGACAAAATTAGGTTCATAGAATTATATACAGTTAGAAGTTGTGACTTCCATTATGTCAGCAGTGATCCCATACCAAATATTTCATTTCCATTTCTACTATCCACTTATTAGCCTTTATCTTATTTCTCTTTTTGGGGTTTAGTTTTTTTTTAGGAATCGTCAAATGGTTTGGTGCAGTGAATTGATCGGTTTCTTCTTTAATAAAAAGTTTCAATTTTAAATTTTGGATACGAGAAGAATTATTGAGAGGAAGTGTTTTTTTGAATGAATCCTATCTGACATAAATTTAAATTAGTTGAGCTTCAATGCGAATGTAAAATATCGAGCCGAAAAAAAATGATAGTATATATGAAATTCAAAGAAAGTACTGTCATTATTCTCCATATGTGTTGTGCCTATAGAAATCACTATTTAACTACCAAGTACCTTATTTTCAATGAATAAAGAATATACATATATATGTTTAGGAAGATTGTCACTTTTCATCTCTTAGTTATTAATAAATTCTGAGATTGATCATCATAATATTTGGTTAAGAATATTTTATCTTGAATTACTTAAAATGTGTATGTCTAATTATTAAATTACTAGAGGCGGAGCCACGCACGAGTAGGAGAGGTTCATTCGAATTCTTTTCGTTGAAAAAATACACAGTATATATAAAGTTAAGATTATTTTCTTATGTATATGTAGATGTTGAATTTTGTTTGATTTCTTTGTGTGTTTATTTCTTTATATTTTGAATACTCTCAGTAAAAATTATAACTCTACTAGATTGTCACTGCTTAAATATGGAGTAAATATACAAATTATACATAATATATACAGTGGCTGAAGCAGGATTTTCACCAAAAAGAGGGTTCGAAATAGATTTTTAAGTTATGTTAAGGGGGTTCAATATGCAACATATACACATAAATACCAGATTTGACCTTACATATACATTATACTTTTCCAAAAAAGGGGAACCCCCTTTTACTACCCTGACACCGCCCCTTGAATGTATAGATAATTTATCGATTTAGCACTTAAATAATTTACTAAAATTTATGAAGATTTGCGGTTAGAAGGATAAACAATTGCTAATATCAACTAGAAATTAAAAATTAAATGTGCTTAACCAAAATTTACAAGTATCAAAAGTAGAGTGTATCGATTTTTGAGGGACTAAAAGCACAAATTTCCACAATTTTTTTTTTCTATTGGTCTTTTGAATATATAAAATTCTACAGCCGCCTTTTCTGAAATAGCTGACTATATATTTCCCTCCTGTCTTAAGGGCTTCAATAGCAGCTGGGAGTATTTTCTTTGCCTTTTTCCTTCAACAATTTTGACCATTTTGAGAGAGAGGAAGAACAAAAAGGAAAAAAGAACACCCAGAAAACAGGAAAACAAAGAAACTTAAAAGTTTCTTGAAACCCCATTTTTTATTTTGTCTGATTTGAAGTATTTTTAAACAAAGTTTTGTGAAAAAAAGAGATTCTTGAAAGCCCATTTTCTATTTTGTGATGATTTGAAGTTTTTTTTCAACCCCAATTTTTGTGAAAAAGAAAAAAGAGAGAATCTTGATTACATTTGGGAGGGTTTCAAAGATGGAGCCAGCAAATTTAAGTAATTTGCGAGGGAGTAGTTTAAGAGCACTAAGTGGAAGTAGGAGAGGTGGAACAAGTTTAAGGGCAAATAGCAATTCAATATGGAGGAACAATGGAGTTGAAGTATTTTCAAGATCAGCAAGAGATGAAGATGATGAAGAGGCACTAAAATGGGCTGCACTTGAAAAGCTCCCAACTTTTGATAGATTAAGAAAAGGACTCTTGTTTGGATCACAAGGTGCTGCTGCTGAAGTTGACATAAATGATCTTGGTTTTCAAGAAAGGAAGAATTTGCTTGAGAGACTTGTTAGAGTTGCTGATGAAGATAATGAAAAGTTCTTGTTGAAACTCAGGAACAGACTTGACAGGTATGTTTATTTATTTACTTTTTAATATATAAATTTCGGGTTCGAGGACTCACTATGAAAAAATGCTTGCCTGAAATGAGCCTGGAAACTAAATTTTGTCAATTTAAGTGTCCGGTACTCATATTGGATCTGCAATAATATATTTAGAGCTCGAATTTGAGACCTTCATCGGTCCCACCACAACAGTTGATGGTGAGATGAGGTTTCTTTATTTATCAATTTAAGTGGTTAACAAATGATTTTTGGTCCTTGTTTTATTGGAAAAAAAATTTGGGAAATTTGCAGAGTTGGGATTGATTTGCCAACAATAGAAGTGAGATATGAGCATTTGAATATTGAGGCAGATGCATATGTGGGAAGCAGAGGATTGCCCACATTTATCAACTTCATGACAAATTTTGTTGAGGTATATATATAAAGAATAATTCAATTTTCTAATTATTCATTACCCTTTTGACTAAAAGGGTTGTTGAATCTAACAAAAAGATCTGTTTTTGTTTTTGTTTTTGTTTTGAAGACATTGTTAAACACTCTGCATATCCTCCCAAGCAGAAAGAGGCAAATCACTATTCTTAAGGATATTAGTGGCATAATTAAGCCCTGCAGAATGACACTGCTTTTGGGACCTCCTAGTTCTGGGAAAACAACTTTGTTGTTAGCTTTGGCCGGAAAACTTGATCCTGCTCTAAAGGTAATATTTTTGGTCCGATATTCAAAATTTACTGATCCGATTAATCCTAATTTTGATTAAAGAGAGTGGTGCTTTTTTTGAAACTAGGAATCACAAGGAAACCAAAATTTCCGTTTGTCGATATTTGAGGGATTGAAAATGCTAATATCCCTAAAAAAAATGTAAAAGGAAAACTTATAATTTTTTTTTCCTCCTTTTCTTGGAAAATCAGGTAACTGGGAAAGTGTCATATAATGGACATGAACTACATGAATTTGTGCCACAAAGAACAGCAGCTTATATTAGCCAGCATGATTTGCATATAGGAGAAATGACTGTAAGAGAAACTTTGGAGTTCTCTGCAAGATGTCAAGGAGTTGGCTCTCGATATGGTTAGCATCAATTTTATTTTTTAATTTATACTAATTCTGATTCATACTTTTTGTTTGGTTTAAATTAATGCGTGGCGATGTTAGGTAAATCCTGATATACTAAAATTGTTTTTGTTGGAAATTTTCTGCAGAGATGCTGGCTGAACTGTCAAGAAGAGAGAAAGCAGCTAATATAAAACCAGATCCTGATATTGACATTTACATGAAGGTTAGTTAGACTGGAGCTATGCTATGTTTACATGTGTGAAAATGATTATATTTGAAATATTTACAGTGTAGTCCCATAGGTGCGATCCGGGAGGGTAGAGCATACGTAGACCTTATTCTACCTCGTGGAGGTAAAGAGACTATTTCAGAAAGACCCTCGGCAAATGCACGAAAAAGAAAAAGTTAAACAATATTAATCTATCAACAGAAACCACAAAAAAGAATGAATTCTTTATTAGAAATTATTTGACAGATGCTTAGAAAAGATACTAAAAATATTCCTTGGGTCCAAAAGAGTGGCTAAAAATTAAGAGAAAAAGTTTTTGACCACACCACTCTAAGAAATCCCCAGATAGGAGACAAAAAAATCTAGCAAAAAGAAAAAGAGATTGAAAAGTGAAGCAACAATTAGAAAATTCAAAGTTGACACTTACAATATTGACTTTAGATTACTTCTAATGCTGAAACTGAAACAACAGTAGAAAGGTTTTTCTTAATTTCCCACTTGGTATTCGCTACTCGCTTTGTGGGCCCGACTAATACATATTTGCACATGTAGAAAAGGTTATTGAGTGTAAGTTCTCCTCACAGTGTATAGTATTTTACCCAATAAAAGAGGTAGTTGCAGGTAAATACTTGATAAGTATGGTAACTAACCTACTATTTAGAGGTTAAATTACACTGATAATTTATAAATTTTTTACGCTGTGCATATAGCTTATAATCCTTTTGGTATTGTGCAAACAATTTATAGTTTCATGTTTGTATTTTAAGATATATTATATAGTTAAAGTTTGGCACCAGGCCAGAAATAGGCTTCTGTTATTTATAGTATAATCAATGACCTTTGGAAAGAGAAAGCTGAAAAAAGGTACATGTTTTTCAATCCATTTTCAGTGATAATTGAGCAAAGTAAAAGAACTTTTTTTTTTTTCCCTTTATTAGGAAGTAATCATACATTTTTCTTTTTTGTGGAACTTAGGCATCAGCAACAGAAGGACAAGAAGCCAATGTTGTTACAGATTATATTCTTAAGGTAACATATAGAATATCCAATCAGTCTTATATTTGAATTATGAAAGGAAGGGGTTTATGAAATTGAATTCTAATAATGAATATGCTATTGCAGATTTTGGGACTGGACATTTGTGCAGATACTATGGTGGGAGATGAAATGATAAGGGGTATTTCAGGTGGACAAAAGAAGCGTGTGACGACCGGTGAAATGCTTGTTGGACCATCAAAGGCACTTTTCATGGATGAAATATCAACTGGATTGGACAGTTCCACAACATACTCCATTGTGAATTCCCTAAGGCAATCTGTTCAAATCTTGAAGGGAACTGCTGTGATTTCTCTGTTGCAGCCCGCCCCTGAGACATACAACCTGTTTGATGATATTATTCTGATATCAGACGGGTACATTGTCTATCAAGGCCCTCGTGATGACGTGCTTGAGTTCTTTGAATCCATGGGTTTCAAATGCCCCGAGAGGAAAGGCGTGGCCGACTTCTTGCAAGAAGTATGTTTCAATATAAGAAACAAGAATGGTACTTAAAGTTTAAAAGTGTTGATGCAATTTTGTTTCTTATGTGGAAAGTCTGAAATTTTTGCAGGTGACATCAAGGAAGGATCAACAACAATATTGGTCAAGGAGGAATGAGCCTTATAGGTTTATCACATCGAAAGAATTTTCTGACGCATATCAGTCTTTCCATATTGGGAGGAAAGTAGGGGATGAGCTTGCAATCCCATTTGACAGGACCAAATGCCATCCTGCTGCTTTGACGAATGAAAAGTACGGTATAGGAAAGAGAGAGCTCTTGAAGGTTTGCACCGAAAGAGAACTTCTGCTAATGAAGAGGAACTCATTTGTTTACATGTTCAAGTTCTTTCAGGTGACTTACTTGGTCTATATTAGAAATGTTGATTTAAGTCTTGATCTTGTCCTATCCGCGTGCACGTTATAATGCTTGCCTTGTTTACATTTGTTTTCTCAGCTCACCATAATGGCTCTTATGACAATGACCCTCTTTTTCCGAACTAAGATGCCACGAGATACAGTAGATGATGGAGGAATATACGCTGGTGCTCTCTTTTTCGTGGTGGTTATGATTATGTTCAACGGGATGTCTGAGATGGCCATGACAATTTTCAAGCTTCCGGTCTTCTACAAGCAAAGAGACCTTCTCTTTTTCCCTTCATGGGCTTATGCAATTCCGTCATGGATCCTCAAAATCCCTGTAACACTTGTTGAAGTCGGCCTTTGGGTGATCCTTACATACTATGTCATTGGATTTGATCCAAATATTACAAGGTATGGAAAGAATAGGCTACACAAGATAATGATGAAGCTATCTGTACAAGTTACTATTTTTCTCCCATGATTGTTAATCACTAAGGTTTTTGCAGATTTCTGAAACAGTTCTTGCTGCTCGTAGTAGTAAACCAGATGGCATCAGGATTGTTTAGATTCACCGGCGCAGTAGGAAGGACCATGGGAGTTGCAAGCACATTTGGAGCATTTGCTCTTCTTTTACAGTTTGCATTGGGTGGTTTTGTCCTTTCACGAGGTATGTTTCGTGATTTAAGTGTCTGTAGAAACTATTTCTTGTTCAGAAATACTAATATTTTTTAATTTCGCCTAATGCTGCAGATGATGTGAAGAGCTGGTGGATTTGGGGTTACTGGATCTCACCGTTGATGTATTCGGTGAACTCAATCCTTGTGAATGAATTTGACGGGAAAAACTGGAAACACGTAAGTTTGTATACATAAAGCCGCCTGCAATGGTTTATTTTTTTCATCTATGAATGCTGAAATCAACTCGCTCTAAAACAGATTGTGCCAAATGGAACCGAGTCCCTTGGAGCTGCAGTGGTGAGATCTCGAGGATTCTTTCCAGATGCATACTGGTACTGGATTGGTTTCGGGGCACTTTTTGGATTTACAATTGTCTTCAACTTCTGCTACAGTCTTGCACTGGCTTATCTCAACCGTGAGTTTCCCTGAATTATTTCTATTTTATGTTTCACCAGGAGAAACAAAAAATTAAATTACTCACATAGTATAATTATCTGCAGCATTTGGTAAGCCACAAGCGGTGGTACCAGAAGACAGTGAGAATGCTGAAAATGGTCAAGCTGCATCCGAGATAACTAGCACAGAGGGAGGAGATATCATCAGTGCAGGTCAGAATAAGAAGAAAGGAATGGTTCTTCCATTTGAACCCCATTCTATCACCTTCGACGAAGTTTTTTACTCTGTTGACATGCCTCAGGTAACATGCCAAATGTTTTAGTAAACGACAAATTGTAGCTGTCAACACCCTTGTCCTCTGACCAATACTAAACTAATTTCTGATGACTTGCAGGAAATGAAAGAACAAGGTGCCGGTGAAGATAGATTGGTACTTCTGAAGGGTGTGAGTGGAGCTTTCAGGCCTGGTGTTCTCACAGCTTTGATGGGCGTTAGTGGTGCTGGTAAAACAACATTAATGGATGTTTTGGCTGGAAGAAAAACAGGAGGATATATCGACGGTGACATCAAGATTTCTGGCTATCCCAAGAAGCAAGAGACGTTTGCTCGTATTTCTGGATACTGTGAGCAGAATGACATCCATTCACCTTATGTTACAGTGTATGAGTCCCTGGTTTACTCAGCATGGCTGCGTTTACCCCAGGATGTTGACGAAAAAACTAGAAAGGTCCATTCCTCTGAAATTTTGTCATCCATTAAGAGACTATCTCTTGCTGATTGGACAAACCTCTAAGAGGAAGTAGCAGTCTCATAACATTTTCTATTGCTTATCTCTTTTACAGATGTTTGTTGATGAAGTTATGGAACTTGTTGAGCTTGGACCCTTAAGATCAGCTTTAGTCGGGTTGCCAGGAGTTAATGGTCTCTCAACTGAGCAACGGAAAAGGTTGACCATAGCAGTTGAACTGGTAGCGAACCCCTCTATTATATTCATGGATGAACCAACTTCAGGGCTGGACGCAAGAGCTGCTGCAATTGTTATGAGAACTGTTAGGAACACTGTCGATACGGGAAGAACTGTTGTTTGTACTATCCATCAGCCAAGCATCGATATTTTTGAAGCCTTTGATGAGGTGGATTTATTATCTTTTAAGCAAAATCCAGCTAATATTTATTTTATGTTCTTATAACATTGAGTACTTAAATCAAAACGGCTTTGCAGCTATTTCTAATGAAACGAGGAGGACAAGAGATATACGTTGGTCCATTGGGTCGCCATTCTTGCCATTTGATCAAATACTTTGAGGTACGTTGTACTAAAGAGAAAGTGACTTTTCCATATCCAATATTATATGATCAAATACTGACCTCCGTTTTGACTTGACTGCAGTCAATTCCTGGGGTAGCTAAAATCAAGGAGGGATACAATCCAGCTACTTGGATGTTGGAAGTCACAGCCTCGGCTCAAGAAATGATGTTAGGGGTTGATTTCACTGACTTATACAAGAATTCTGATCTGTACAGAAGGAACAAAGCCTTGATTAGTGAATTAAGTGTCCCTCGCCCTGGTTCAAAAGACCTGTATTTTGAAACTCAATACTCACAGTCATTGTGGACACAGTGTATGGCTTGCCTGTGGAAACAACACTGGTCGTACTGGCGTAATCCTGCCTACACTGCCGTCAGATTCATCTTCACAACGTTCATAGCACTAGTCTTCGGGACAATGTTCTGGGATCTCGGTACCAAAGTGTAAGTACAGAAGCATGAAAACCTACAAAGAATAGAAAGTAGAGGACTTTTTAAAATCCTTCATACTGAACTTGAGCTTTATTTGCTATAGGAGCAAGAGCCAAGATCTTTTCAACGCCATGGGATCAATGTACGCTGCTGTTCTCTTCCTTGGTGTGCAGAATGCATCATCGGTGCAACCAGTTGTAGCCGTTGAGCGTACAGTGTTTTACAGAGAAAGAGCTGCTGGAATGTACTCTGCCATACCCTATGCCTTTGGACAGGTTAATAGATAAGTTCGATTTCTGGTAGCGATTCCAACTTCAGAGTTAAGAAAAAAAGTTTATAGTATTCATGGAAACTTTCCTATATTGCAGGTTTTCATTGAAATCCCTTATGTATTCGTACAAGCCATCGTTTATGGTATCATCGTCTATGCCATGATTGGATTCGAATGGGATGCTGGCAAGTTCTTTTGGTACTTGTTCATCATGTATACCACCCTCTTGTACTTCACATACTACGGTATGATGAGTGTGGCTGTCACACCAAATCAAAACGTTGCTTCTATTGTTGCTGCCTTCTTCTATGCTATATGGAACCTCTTCTCAGGATTCATCGTTCCACGGCCTGTAAGATCCTATAACTTTTATATTCTTTCCTCAAGATACACATTTTAAATTGATCTAGAGCTCAGGAAATGACATATATCATTGTTTTCTTACAGCGTATGCCTATATGGTGGAGATGGTACTACTGGGCTTGCCCTGTTGCCTGGACCTTGTATGGTTTGGTTGCATCACAATTCGGAGACATCCAAACGCAACTAACTAAGGATGAAACTGTTGAGCAATTCTTGAGACGTTACTTTGGGTTCAAGCACGATTTTCTTGGAGTTGTTGCTGGTGTGCTCATCGCCTATGTACTTGTTTTTGCCTTCACATTTGCTTTTGCTATCAAGGCATTCAATTTCCAGAGAAGATAAGTGAATCTAACCAACTGAAGAACTTTTGAGGAAGTAGTGGTTACTAAATTAGCATGTAGGGTTTATACTACTTGATAAAGTGTTTTCTTTTCACCTTTTTGATTACTAGGTCTACTCCACTTGTAACATTCATTGGAAATCCCATGTTTATTTGTCAAATGTACAATAAAAATATAGCAACAGTATTGTTCCAATGTTGGTTTCATTCCACTAGGATTGATTGTTGATTTTGATACAAGAAACTAAAGAACATATGAGCATAGATACTAGGGACATACATTTAAAGAGTTACAAAGGTTGAAATTTCATGGCTTTCTTCTTCAAAACCAGAAAAAGAAGAAAAAAAGACAGGAAAAGAGATTAAGAAGAGAGAATGACTGAAAGAAGAAAAGAGAAAAGAAGAAATTAGTGGGAATAATTGCAATACCTACTTCTTAATTACCTTAACCAAAGGCTTCGATTTCGAGCTCTAAGTATAGATTCGTCTTTGGTAAGGAGCACTTTACCCCCGAAGCGAGACTTGGGACTTGCCGGTGTGAATCTGGAATAGTCGGACCCTAAAGCAAGGAGCGGTAACCCGAACTCTAATTATAGAGTTGTCTAAGAAGCACTTTATCTCCAAAGTGAGACTTGGGACATGCCGGCGTGAATCTAGAATAGTTGGACCCTAAAACGAGAACTGGTCACCCGAACTCTCATTATAGAGTCGTCTTTAGTAAGAAGCACTTTACCTCCAAAGTGAGACTTGGAACTTGCTGACGTGAATCTGAAATAGTCAAACCCTAAAGCAAGGAAAGGTAATCGGAACTTTAAGTATAGAGTCGTCTTTTATAAGGAACACTTTACACTCAAAGTGGGACTTGAAACTTGCCGGAGTGAATCTAGAATAGTTGGGCTCTAAAGCGAGTACCGAACATCGGGTGAAAAACTGAAAAAGTTACCTACTTAATACTTTCCCCATCTGTATTTAATCCTAGGTCTACTTATAAGCAAATAAGAACATATTGGAGAGACAGAGCCCCCAAAAAAGGAAAAAATGGAAATAAAGCACAACATATTAAGTATAGACATAACCCTCCTCTGTTCTATGTAGTAAATATCTTTCCCTTAAATATTGTAAGTGTATATAGATAAATAAAGAATTCTCAAGATAATAATAAACATCAAGTCAGGTTAACAACTATATTGCTCGGACTCTTCAAAAATATTTTCAGGTATGTGGTGGATCCTCTAAAGCAATGCATTTTTGAAGGATTCGACACGGGTGCTCGCTATATTGATAGCATATGTAGTAATATCAGACCCTTGTTAAAGATACTGATTAATTAACACATAGGGAAACAACATGTGGATATTTTCTTTGAGGATATTGAAGTAATGGACATGGGACACAAACTTAAGGCCTATGTGGCTTGGATCCTCCAAAAATGCCGCCTGGTGTGTGTCAAGTCCAAAATAAATCATGCATTTTTAGTGGATCCGGTACGGAGATCACAACAACTTTTGAAGGATTCGGGCAACATAGTTTGAGGCTATAAAAAAAGAATTTACAAAAGTAGGTAAACCATTCAAGGTAGAACATATACTAGTTAGAAATCATCAATTCCAAGATTGGTTAATTGAATGAAGAACATTAGTTTATTCCATGAGTTTCTCATAAAGGTAACAATGGTGGGATCATATTTGTTCACCAATTGAAGAAAAATTGTATTGCATTTCCAACAAAACAATGAAGATATTCAAAGCCTAATAGCACAAGAGACGAATTTAGGGCGGATTTTATAAGTTTAACTGAACATATTACTTTCAGCTTAAAACAACATATACTTATGCCAAAAGCATTTAAAATTCCACGTATTATAAAATCACACACATTTTTACTTATAACTCTAAATTCTGAATTCACATCTGAATATCACCCGATCATTGTAACTAAAAAGACATATTATATTTTCACCTAAACATAGAAATTTGGAGATGGTAAAGAAGAAGATGTTCACCTTTAGCACTTTGTTGTGAGCCTTGAATCTCCACATGTAATTTGTGTATGATTCTTTAGCTAGGAAGAAGAAAAAGGAAGATGAGAAATTTCTATTGAAATAATGAGACATAAAACAAAAATGGTAGTTTCTTATAGTTGTACCCTTTTGACTACAAATAGGAGTTTATAGGACTAGTTATGGGCATGAAAAAGAAGACCAAATTAAATTTGGATTAAAATAATAATTCTCCCATACTATTATTCTAGAAAGAAATGTGTAGGATATATTAAAAAAAGAAAAATTATATCAATTTAAGGGTTTATATAATAATAGACACATGCATGAATGTTGCTCAACAGCTTGGAAAATTCAACTTATAAGAGTCATTTTCACATCATAACTTAAGTCTATTTTAACATGTATATCGGAAATATATTTATCCGTATCAAATGTTTGCATCAAACAAATGAATGCATGCATGATATATGTATATCAATCGTGTGTGTGTCTTATTAAATTTTTTGGTTTAATGCATGTAACATTGTGCAAAGTATATTTCACAAATGGCTAAACTATTTTTTTTCATACTCAAAACTCAAAATCGAAATTTTTAATTAAGAAAAAGCATCTCCGTCCACTTCATTACATCATTATTAGCGTTACTTAAAAATCTTGATAGACTTAAATTGTCGGGGAGTTGGTGTTAGAGGATTGTTTTTTGTGCTATGATCCCAAAATACTTCAATTTATTTGTTTTATTTTTCTTTTTAGTTCGTTTAAAAAAGAATATCTTTTTTATTTTTTTAAACAATTCTTTGATTTCAATTTTTCACATGATCACGTACTTAAACTTCATGTCATCTGCCAAGTCAAAGTCAAATAAACAGATTAAAACGGAAGGAATAGTATATTTGTTGAAATTCAAGAATTGAGAGTTGTTTCAAGTCAAAGCCTGATACTCGACCCAAAATCCAAATTTGACTCAGAACTTAACCTTAATCCGAGACTCGAGATTTGAGCCCTAACCCTTACCCAACACCCGACCCCGACTTGAGAACCAAGACCAACCGGATCTGGAACCCGAGATACGATCTTATCGGATGGATGAAAAATATTTAGGCAAAACCTGCGGTTTAACAAAGACAGAAAGCAGGTTAAAATTAAAAATTAAACTGAATGCTTAAATGTGTTATAATTAATTCAATTTTTAAATTATCATCCATAAAAATCTAAATAAATTGGTGGGGTTCTTTATTTTTGGGCTAAGTTTGACACCCCTGGCTGTTTGTAAGAGAATAAAATTAGTCAAACTTGTAACCAATAGAAAGTTGTTGTGCAATAACTATTCCAACATAAACAATTCTCCAATATTTTTATTAGGCCATTCCAGAAGG
>JACEIK010000410.1:150374-171657 GCA_018107945.1 Datura stramonium | reverse complement strand
ATATATATATAATACACACACACACACACTAACTATTCTAAATTGTTGAATTTTACTCTATGGTCTATATTGTGTCTATTTATATTCTTGTTTTTAGTAAATTTGGGTATCCTAAGTAAATCTTTTTGTATTTGCATTTTCTATTAATAGAATAAAAAGGAAAAAAATTATAAATATATGACACAAATTTTGATCATAGTTTAAAGTTGAATCCGACATCGAATGGGCAAAATAAAATTTTCAATAATTCCAAAACGGCCAAATGAATGTGAGGTTAATCAAATAGGTCACTTCGTTGAACCTCTAATGAAGTTCATGTTAATAATTAATAAAAATATATATTAATAGTACCTTGTTGGAAGCCCAACGAGGTATTAATAAAATAATGATTAAAAAATATATATGCCTTGTTGGACAAACAACGAGGATCTTATAAATTTATAATATGAATATGATTTGAAGAAGAGCTTTTGATATAACTGGTGTAATTGCTGTCACGCGATTATGAGTTTATAAGTTTAAACTGTGGAAATAGTTTTTTGTAGAAATGCAGAGTAACACTTTAAACTTGAATAGTTATTCACTCAGATATATAAATTTTAAATAGCTGACAAATGTGTAATATATATATTACCATATATAATTAGTGTACCGGCTCAAAAAAATATATATGTAAAACTATATATAAGTAAAGTATAATCTATGTATATCGACTAGAAAAAGTACACTATGAATCCAACTGGTTATTTATGTAAATGTGTGTTTTAAAACCAAATACTTACTCCCCCTTTATATTTTAAAATTAAACACGTATAACTCTATATAATAAAAAGAATGAAGGGTGAAAAATACACATAAAGTATCTCAGTTTTTCGAGTTTCCTACTTAAACTATCACCAAATATTTATCAAAGAACACGTCAACTATTAGTTGTTTCCTTTTTCTACCTGAAATATCATATATCATTGTTCAGATAGAAAACGAGAACAACCGATAGTTAAGGTGTATTATGATAAATAGGTGATGATAATTCAGGTAGAAAAAATGAACAACTGATAGTTAAGATATGAAACTCGAAAAACCTTGATACTTCATATGTATATTTCATCTTTCAATACACCTCATCTTCATTCTTACTCATTCCCTCTTAACCTTTTTCTACGTACCGAACACACCCGTAGTGTTTGTCAATTCTTATACACAGTAGAATTGGCAATAATTAAGGCAGCTAACTGATTGCATTATTTTGATTAGTATCATGATAAGATATATTAACCTCATTAATTAATTAATTAATTACCCTATATTTGTCGTTTAGTATATTTGGCAACTTCTAAGCAAGAAGGAAACTCTGAATTTCTAGATATATTTGAAGAGTCAAATTACCTAAAGAAAACAAAATTACCTCTCCCTAACTATATATTCCAAAATTACTGGAATGGCATAAAATATTTCAATTTCTTTTTATTTTTTATTTTTATTTTTTGAATTTGTATGAGATTGTTCACGTGAGTGGATCTCAATTTTGTAAAAACCATGTCGTTGAAAACCAACTTTAATTATAATGATTAATTTTATTTTTTGAGGTTAATTTTTAAATCGCGATTTAATTTTTTATAATAATACTTTAATATAATATTTAATAAATATTCGGACGAACGATACCGTTTACGATGTATGTGACTTTAGGAAGATGTTGACTCTCGTATGCTTCTAGACGCTGGGGGGTGGCGGCCTTTTTTGGCTGCTTTGACTCCAAACTATAAGCTCCTATGTTAATTATTATCAAGAAAATAGCATTATTAGCATTTATTTTTTATTTAAAAAAATAATTAGATTTGCTATATTTTAAAATATAGAAATAACTTTAATTTCAAAATATCGAAAAATATATATATATATTCATGTGTATACAGTATTTTTATTATGCAAATACGGTATCTGATTTATAACTGTATATATGTGTGGTTATTTCAAAGCAGAAGCTAGATGTATGCGTGACCAACTGTATGCGTGGGGAGTGACGGTTAGGGATTTTAGATATGCAGATACATATGTAAATGTAATATACGCTGCAAAATTGCATAATCTGACTATGTTATGTAATTTTTTCTCAAAGTACCACTATAAAGAATAATATACGAGTCGAAATATCGGATAATTTTTCCAGAGTTAATTGTCCCCAAACTTTACTGCTTGCTAATCTTTTCTCATTTGGTCACCTATGAGGTAGCCTAGAAAGAAAAGAAAATTCCTCCAAAAATCTATAAACGTGTGATGGCTGCAAATAAACATTGAATCTTGAAAATTCCTCTTCAAAAGTCAATAAATCCAAAAACACAAAGGACCAAATAAACAATAAATAAATAAATCAAAGTTAAGAGCCACCTCTATTCTTGTTTCTATATAACCCCTTTGCATTTAACATCAAATTCTTAAACTTAACTTTGCCTTCTATTCTTTTTTTTTTTTTTTCAATCAAAATTTTGAAGGTGTTCATATAAGATACAACAACTATATATCAATTGGTGCAAATTTTTTTGTTTTAAAAGTTGTTCCAGAAAATGGAGCCAGCAGATTTAAGTAACTTGCGGGGTCGAAGTATACGAGGAAGTATGAGAGGTAGCATAAGGGAAAATAGCAATTCAATATGGAGAAACAATGGAGTTGAAGTGTTTTCAAGATCAGCAAGAGATGAAGATGATGAAGAGGCACTAAAATGGGCTGCACTTGAAAAGTTACCAACTTATGATAGATTAAGAAAAGGGATATTGTTTGGATCACAAGGTGTTGGTGTTTCTGAAGTTGATGTAGATGATCTTGGTGTTCAACAAAGGAAGAATTTGCTTGACAGACTTGTTAAAGTTGCTGATGAAGATAATGAGAAGTTCTTGTTGAAACTCAAGAACAGGATTGACAGGCAAGTGTTTTTTTTTTTCATTTTTGAATTTTTAACTTTTATATATATCGTGTTGTTGGAGGCAGAATTTTCAATAAGGGGTTCAGTATTTATTATATGTTAACAAAAAAATATTGACCTTATATTAACAAAAGAATTTTTACACAATCAGATTAGCTAAGAAATAACTATAGGCAAACACTTGTGAAAAGTAGTAGTCCATCTATATCAATCTATGTGAACATGAGTATTTTTTTTTAGTTTGTTTTGAAAAGAATGATTTTTTAAGATTTAGAAATAATATAATCTAAATGAAACATTTTATTTTACTCGTAATAAGAAGCTTTTATAATCACATAAATATTATATTATGCTATTACTAGGACCCAAAGTTTAGTCTTATACTTCCTCCGTGTCCATTTTTACTTGTTCAGTATTGGCTTGACAGTTGACACGCACTTTAAGAAGCAATAAATAGAATGACAATTTTACTGTATCACCCTTTGAGTATAATAAATTAACTGTTGGTTTTTCAAATTGGACAAGTAAAAATAGGCATCTCTTTTTAGTATAGTGAAACAAGTAAAAGTGAACGAAGAGAGTAACATAAACATGTTTAGGATTACAAGTTCCAAAAATCTTCATTTCTTTCTTAAACTCCGTATATAGTCAAATAGGTTACATAAATTGAGGCACACAGAGTATTAGTTATCTTGAGAATNTATGGCAACTTACATGTTATATAACATTGTTAAAATACAATATAGTGCAAATATTCTTTAGGTTGTCAATGTATACAAGTAAATTTTCTTGTTCAATAATTGACTTTTTTCTGGAAAAATGAAACAGGGTTGGGATTGATTTTCCATCAATAGAAGTGAGATTTGAGCATCTGAATATTGAGGCAGATGCATATGTTGGAAGCAGAGCTTTGCCTACATTTACAAACTTCATTTCTAACTTCATTGAGGTAAGAATTCCCCCCAAAAATAGTTGATTCTGTATTGTGTATGTATGTATGTACAAAAAAAGTATGTATATAACTATGTATTATCACCTATAGAAGTACTAATGTCTTAGTGTTTTCCTCAAATGAAAAATAAATATTTTGATTCAAGAATCACAGAGGATCTGAGTAGCTCAGTTGGTTGGGTATCTGAACTTTCACCTTGTTGGTGAGGGGCTCGATTACCCACCTTATAATTCTCTCCCCCGTTTCCCCTTCCCCTGCCCCGATATAATAAAAGATACTTAAAAGAAAAAAGATTCAAGAACCATATGACTCTTGAATTTGATGGTAATTCCGACAAATTTAATAACTGTCTACTAGAGGTTTCTTAGTCTGGTAGAATTATTGATGAAGGAGAAAGATAGTTCAAATATACCTCAGGACAATGTGAAATGGTCATTTATATTCTTTTGTTGTTTTTACAGTCCCTATTGGATTCACTTCACATCCTTCCATCCAAAAAACGTTCAGTTACAATTCTCAAGGATGTTAGTGGCATCGTCAAGCCCTGTCGAATGACTCTGCTTTTAGGACCTCCTGGTTCTGGAAAGACTACTTTGTTACTTGCTTTGGCTGGAAAACTTGATTCTGATCTAAGGGTAAGATTTTACAAATTCTAATAATATATAAAACAACATATAAAAAGTGCATTATTTTCTTAAATATGAAAATCATACTTAAATTTTATCATGTTATGGAAAAATCAGGTTACTGGGAAGGTGACATATAACGGACATGAATTACATGAGTTTGTGCCACAAAGAACTGCTGCCTACATTAGCCAGCATGATTTGCATATCGGGGAAATGACAGTCAGAGAAACTTTGGAGTTCTCCGCAAGATGCCAAGGAGTTGGTTCTCGTTATGGTTAGCATTTTTTTTTTGGTTGATTTAAAGTCTTAGTACTTGGTTTTCGATATTTATAGTGAAATCAAATGAATCATGATTGATCAATTGTTGACTATTGTTCTTCGAATTATTTTCAAGAAATGTTGGCTGAACTGTCGAGAAGAGAGAAAGCAGCTAATATCAAACCAGATGCTGATATTGACATGTTCATGAAGGTAAGACTGTAAACAATTTCTCTTAACTGGTAGAATATATGTTTGAGATACTTCTGCTAGCATATTTTTCTTAAGAAACATAGTGAATAATTAGTCTTACTATCATTGAATGGAACTGTAGGCTGCATCAACAGAAGGACAAGAAGCCAAAGTGATTACAGATTATGTTCTTAAGGTAAATTTCATTTTCCAATCATTTTTTTTTTATGTTCGAGCTATTGAAAGGCCGGAGAAGGTTGATAGATAAGATATTCATTTGCTTGTAATTTCCATTTTTGCAGATACTGGGACTGGATATTTGTGCGGATACTATGGTGGGAGATCAAATGATAAGGGGTATTTCGGGAGGACAGAAGAAGCGTGTCACTACCGGTGAAATGATTGTCGGACCCTCTAAAGCCCTTTTCATGGATGAAATTTCAACTGGACTTGACAGTTCCACAACTTACTCCATTGTGAATTCCCTAAAGCAATCTGTTCAAATCTTGAAAGGAACAGCTCTGATTTCTCTCTTGCAGCCAGCCCCCGAGACTTACAACTTGTTTGATGATATCGTTCTGCTATCAGATGGCTACATTGTTTATCAGGGTCCACGAGAGGACGTGCTCGAGTTCTTTGAATCCATGGGATTCAAATGCCCCAACAGAAAAGGAGTGGCTGATTTCTTGCAAGAAGTATGTTTTATAAGAAACAAGGATGATAAAGTTTTAGAAGCATTGATGCGGTATCCGTTCTAACGTGGAATGTTTGGAATTTCTTGCAGGTGACATCTAAGAAGGATCAACAGCAATATTGGGTAAGGAGGGATGAACCTTACAGGTTTATCAAATCGAAAGAATTTGCTGAGGCTTATCAGTCTTTCCATGTTGGAAGAAAAGTAAGCGATGAGCTTGCAACCGCATTTGACAAGAGCAAAAGCCACCCTGCTGCTTTGACTACTCAAAAGTATGGTATTGGAAAGAGACAACTTTTGAAGGTTTGCACTGAAAGAGAATTCCTGCTAATGCAGCGGAACTCATTTGTTTACTTCTTCAAATTCTTTCAGGTGAACTACTTGGTCTATTTGGTATATCTTGATTTGTGTCATAGACTTGTCATATCCATGTGAAATTTACTAATCCTCTGTTTGTGTTTTCAGCTCATGGTCATTGCACTTATGACAATGACCATATTTTTTCGAACTAAGATGCCTCGGGATGATGAGACAGATGGAGGAATATATTCTGGTGCTCTCTTTTTTACGGTTGTTATGCTTATGTTTAATGGTTTGTCTGAGCTCCCTTTGACACTCTACAAGCTTCCGGTCTTCTACAAGCAAAGGGACTTTCTCTTCTATCCTTCATGGGCTTATGCACTTCCTTCATGGATCCTAAAAATCCCTATAACTTTTCTTGAAGTTGGGATGTGGGTGTTCCTCACCTATTATGTCATTGGATTTGATCCTAATGTTGGAAGGTATGGGAAGAAAGACTATTTAGTGTAATCCTTGGCTTATCATCACAAATATTATTTCTCCCGCGGTTATTGATCTGCTATTGTTTGTGCAGATTTTTCAAACAATTTTTGCTACTCATAGTAGTAAACCAGATGGCATCAGGATTGTTCAGATTTATTGCAGCAGTTGGAAGGACCATGGGAGTTGCTAGCACATTTGGAGCATTTGCTCTACTTTTACAATTTGCATTGGGCGGTTTTATCCTTGCACGAAGTAAGTTTTGTGATTTAAGTGTTTGTGATAGCTCTTGTCTTGTCCAATCCGACTAATGCTTACTTTCTCTTTTCTCCGAATGGTGTAGCTGACGTGAAGGACTGGTGGATTTGGGGATACTGGACCTCACCACTTATGTACTCAGTGAATGCAATTCTTGTGAATGAATTTGATGGGAAAAAGTGGAAACATGTAAGTTTGTATACATAGCGCCGCCTGCAATGGTTTGTTTTTTTTCACCTATGAATGCTGAAATCAACTCTCACTGAAACAGATTGCGCCAAATGGAACCGAGCCCCTTGGACCTTCAGTGGTGAGATCTGGAGGGTTCTTCCCAGATGCATATTGGTACTGGATAGGTGTAGGGGCACTTGTTGGATTCACAATCCTGTTTAACATCGCCTACAGTCTTGCTCTCGCATATCTTAACCGTGAGTATCTTGAGTTTCTTCATCAATATATCCCTAAATAAAAAAGATGCAAAGTACTAACATGGAGTGAGTATCTGCAGCATTTGGAAAGCCACAAGCTACGATTTCAGAAGAGAGTGAGAACAATGAAAATAGTGAATCATCACCCCAGATAACTGACACAACGAAAGGAGATTCTGTCGGTGAGAATCAAAATAAGAAGAAGGGCATGGTTCTTCCATTTGAACCCCATTCCATCACCTTTGATGAAGTTGTATACTCCGTTGACATGCCTCCGGTGAGTAACAAAGAATTTCTAGTCATCAAAAACTGGTGCTTCAACTTTCCTTAAAACAAAATGTGACTCAAATTTTTTGACCGACTTGCAGGAAATGAGAGAGCAGGGTACCAATGACGATCGATTGGTACTTTTGAAGGGTGTGAGTGGAGCTTTCAGACCAGGTGTTCTCACAGCTTTGATGGGTGTTAGTGGAGCTGGTAAAACAACATTGATGGATGTCTTGGCTGGAAGGAAAACCGGAGGTTACATTGACGGGAGCATCAAGATTTCTGGATATCCCAAGAAACAAGAAACATTTGCACGTATTTCTGGATACTGCGAGCAGAATGACATCCATTCACCTTATGTTACAGTTTACGAGTCCTTGGTTTACTCTGCTTGGCTACGTTTACCTCAAGACGTTGATGAACAAAAAAGAATGGTAAGTTCTCCTTGAAATTATTCCCCTTTCTCTCCATAATGAGAATTTGTCCTACTGATCATCTTATACCAAATGAAGTGTCGGTTAATAGAGTTTTCTACTGATTATCCCATTTCAGATGTTTGTTGAGGAAGTTATGGATCTTGTGGAGCTTACACCACTAAGATCAGCCTTAGTCGGGTTGCCAGGAGTCAACGGTCTGTCAACTGAGCAACGTAAAAGGTTGACGATTGCAGTTGAACTAGTAGCAAACCCCTCTATCATTTTTATGGATGAACCAACTTCAGGGTTGGATGCAAGAGCAGCTGCAATTGTGATGAGAGCTGTTAGGAACACTGTCGATACAGGAAGAACCGTTGTTTGTACCATTCATCAGCCTAGCATTGACATTTTCGAGGCTTTTGATGAGGTAAATATGAACACCTTTTGCATCTATTTCTAATTCGCCTTGTGCCTTCCCTTTAGATATCAGATACTAATACGAACATGTCATTACAGTTATTTCTTATGAAACGAGGAGGACAAGAGATATACGTTGGTCCATTAGGTCGCGAATCATGCCATTTGATAAAATATTTCCAGGTAAGTTGTCTTTTAGAAAAGTACAAGTTCCTTTTACTGTGTTTATATAATCAAGTGCTGAACCTTATTTTCACCCTGAATTCAGTCGATACCTGGTGTAAGCAAAATAGAAGAAGGTTACAATCCAGCAACTTGGATGTTAGAAGTCACATCCTCATCTCAAGAAATGGCATTAGGGGTCGATTTTACCGAATTGTACAAGAACTCAGACCTTTTTAGGAGGAACAAAGCCTTGATAGATGAACTAAGCGTGCCACGAGCTGGTACAAGTGACCTGCATTTTGAAACTGAATTCTCACAGCCATTTTGGGTCCAATGTATGGCTTGCTTGTGGAAGCAACACTGGTCATATTGGCGTAATCCGGCTTACACTGCAGTCAGATTTCTTTTCACAACCTTCATAGCACTCATATTCGGGTCAATGTTCTGGGATATTGGTACCAAAGTGTAAGTACTATAACACACACACAACAAACACACACACAAAAAAAACAAAAAAAATAAGAAGACAAACTGCCAAATTATAATTCTTAAATGCTAAAATGTCTCTTTGTTGTTCTTTGTTTCAATAACAGGAATAAGCCCCGAGATCTAACTAACGCTATGGGGTCTATGTATGCTGCTGTTCTCTTCCTTGGTGTACAAAATTCTTCATCAGTTCAGCCTGTTGTATCCGTTGAACGTACTGTATTTTACAGAGAAAAAGCTGCCGGGATGTACTCTGCCATACCGTATGCCTTTGCACAAGTGAGTAGCTAGTTAGACAGTTGAATTTCCTAGAAAAACTAACAAATTTTCAGCTGAAAAAGTTCACATTATTTATGAAAACTTTAATCTTTTTTTTTTTTTTTTTTTGTTCTTGCAGGTTCTCATTGAAATTCCTTATGTATTTGCCAACACCCTTTGCAGGGCGCGGTCCCTCAACTCTAGCTTGCAAGGGNTTTTTTTTTGTTCTTGCAGGTTCTCATTGAAATTCCTTATGTATTTGTACAAGCTGTTGTCTATGGTCTCATTGTCTATTCTATGATTGGATTCGAATGGACTGCGGCTAAATTCTTTTGGTACTTCTTCTTCATGTTCTTCACCTTCCTCTACTTCACTTTCTTTGGCATGATGACCGTGGCTATCACCCCGAATCAAAACGTTGCTTCAATTGTCGCTGGATTCTTCTATACAGTATGGAATCTCTTCTCCGGATTCATCGTTCCCCGACCTGTAAGTTCTTAACTCTATTTTAACTTTTCTTCACCACTGAGACTAATTTCACGGACGATCATCCAACTTTCTGTTTATTGCATACAACATATATATAGTTGCTAAAAGTTGGATGATCATCCGTTATGCAAGCCTACTCGAGTTTTGCTTATTAACTGAAAGTTGAATGATCATCCGAACAGTTTATAAGGATCGAACAATCATAATGACTTTTTTTATTTTTGACTTAAAAACAGCGTATTCCGATATGGTGGAGATGGTACTACTGGGCTTGCCCTGTTGCATGGACCTTGTATGGTTTGGTTGCATCACAATTCGGAGACCTTCAAGATACAATTAATAATCAAACTGTTGAAGAATACATAAGAAGTACCTATGGATTTAAGCACGATTTTCTCGGAGTTGTTGCAGCTATGATCGTTGGTTTTGCAGTTGTTTTCGCCTTCACATTTGCTTTGGGAATCAAGGCATTCAATTTCCAGAGAAGATAGAAAAGAAAGAGTGTGTTAATATATGTATACTTGAATAAGGTTATGAACTTTTAGATTACTGAATATGTTGTGTGTTATTAATCTTTCTGAATTTCCCAGTTTTGTTTTGTTGTATAACATGTAGTACAATTGTTATTCATAATTTTTTAAAGCAAATATATATATACAATTTTATTTTAATGATTGTCTTCATTATTTAATGGCAAAACATCAATTGTTGGTAAAGCTTAAAAATATTGACAAATCACCCATTGTTGCAAGTGAGTTTGTTAGATTTTCTGTTATTTCGATAAATTGATGATTGAAGTTTGTTCCTTATGATATTTGTAACTTATGTTTCACATTTGAGCTCATTCGGAATGCATTTGGCGTTGAATTGTATGTTGAATTAATGAAATTTGAATAACCTGACCGGTTATGGTTTTTGAATAAAACTCTGTTCACCTAAACTTCAGTTGCAAATATTCTGATAAAAAAAGAATGTCTAAAGTTCTTGTGAGTGGATTTAGGTATAACTTAAACAATGACCCAAAATCAATATATGAACTTCCCCTGAATACGAATTAGTCAAAATCACAATATAAATATTCGAAACACCGAGTAAGAAACAAACAAAATATCAAAAAGGTCAAAAATGCCTTTAACAATGCAAAACTGAACAAAAAATATCCCTATTATTATTTTTGGGTCAAAAATATCTTTTTCCTAATAAACATATTATTATTTTTAAAAAAGACGCTTTTTTCTAATAAAATATTCTTTTTTTAAAAAAAAAAGTCTTTTCTTTCAAATCCCTTTAACTCATAAAAAAAAGTGGAAAATAATCTTTTTTTCTTCTTAATCTTATTTTATGATTCGAAGCAATGTAAAAAAAATTCGTGATTTTATGACCTTATGATTATTGTATCTTAATTCTAAAACCAAGAATTATATTAGCAATATAGATATTTCTGGATTAAACTACTAACAATAAAAATATTTTTAGATCAAACTATTGACGACATAAGTATTTTTACACCAAACTACTAACGGAAAACATTTTTATTCAATTTTACAGAAGAATATTTTTAATCCTTTCCGAAAAACATATCTCAAGTGTGGTTGACTAAAGTGGACTATGGCATAATGGGCTCACTTTTGTTGACCATAATTGACCACTTATCAGCCTCACATTATTTCTTCTTCTTCTTCTTCTTCAACACAATAATTGTAGACAAAATTCATGAATCCTTTTACAGTCTTGCCGGAGGACTGCATATCGGAGATAATTTCATTAACAACTCCGGCAGACGCCATTAGATCATCGATTATCTCAAGAGGATTCAAATCTGCAGCTGAATCTGATATTGTATGGAACCAATTTCTGCCGTCCGATCATCAACATATAGTTTCCCGATCAGTTTCTCCGGTAATTTTTGACAGCAAAAAGGACCTTTACTTTAGACTCTGTGAGTCTCCTATCCTTCTTGATGGCGGCGGACTGGTAATTTTCTAGCTGCATTTTATTTATTTATTTATTTGAAAAAAATAAATAATTCTCACCTCTCGAGTTAGCTTTTGGGTTGAGTTAGGCCCAAGTCCCAAAGTACATTTACTTATCACGATATCAGAACTAGATCCATTCAATTGTTTTGTTTATGCCATGTTGGCTTGGTCCACCATCTTATATTGTTCACGCATTAGATAAGCTCTGGGCCACATTTGGCTGGTGATGGAAATTATTTATCTCTTTATATGGTCAAAATCCATTTTCTTACCAGTTTTGATGACATTTTTGAGCTAAGTGTTGGTTGGAACAATGATATTATGTGAAGGATGAGGTAGTTATGCAGAAAATGGCTTTTTTTTCTTTTACCTGCAAAATAGTTACTTATGATAATCACCAGAAAATTAATACTTATTTTTTCGGAAAACATGCGTCTGAAAGTACTTTCCATCACACAAAACACATTTTGCTGACAATATTGCTAACACATTTACTGATAATATTGCTTTCATCTCCAGAGCCAACTGTCATCTTACTGATTTTAGTTACTTTTTTGGACGTTTATGAGTTTGTGAATTGGTAATGTTTTATAGAAACATCTTACGAGTTCAATCGTCAACAGAAGAATCAAGTTTACTAGATATAGATGACGATTTGTTTTCGTATTTCACATTTCATATCTAAAAGTTGGTTATGGATGATGGATGACATATATGAATTCTACATTCCAGAGTTTTTGGCTTGACAAAATAGAGGGGAAGAAATGCTATCTACTATCGGCAAGACAATTGACAATTTCTTTTTCAGACATGAAACTATTCTGGGAACACACATCCGATGTAGATTCAAGGTATTTACTCTGTTTTGTTACAATAGTTGCACCTTTTTGACATGTTTATTTACACTCTCTAGTAGATGTTAGACTATTTCTGCAATCAGATGAAACGTAACAAGAAATGTTTTATAACCGTTATACAATGAGATGATTCACCACATGATTTGACCAAAAATCTGTCCGAAATTTGCTCGAGTCAAAATGAGTTGGATTAAAATAGATTGAAAAGTGACACATAACCTTACTCCCCTTCCGTCGTACTTTGAATGAGTTACACTTCTATGCTGTCAAACTCCGGAGTTTTCATTGAGGTAAATATTTCTTTCACTGCAGATTCTCAGAGATAGCATTCCTCAATAACGTTGATCTACTAGATATTCGAGGCAAGATTGGAACTCATGAGTTATCCTCAAGAACAAATTATGCAGCTTATTTAGTGTTCAAAGTATCTGAGAGGTACCATGGCCTTGAATCAACAAATGCAATGGTTAGATTTGTTAATGAAGAGAGCGAAGACAAGGCTGAAGAACGCACTACTACTGTTATACTAGCAGCAAGAGCCCCGAGGAATTTAAAAGGTAGGTTACCAGAAAAAAGAACTGATGGATGGCTGGAAGTAGAAATTGGAAGGTTTTACAATGGTGAATCAGGTGTCGATAATGGTGATGTTGAAGCAAGATTATTGGATTCTAGGCCTTTTCATGCTAAGTGTGGTCTCATAATCGAAGGCATTGAGTTTCGTCCAATATGATAAGGAAGACAGGAACAAAGACGGATTCAAGATTTGGAGTTTATCAGTTCTACAACGACCTCACTATATCTTCCTCTGCTCACAAACATGTTAGTATAGTGCAAATTTCATAAACTTAGAAAATACATCTCTACTTGTTCCGTGCGAAGTTACTCTCTTTTCATATAAAATGGAAAGTCATATTATCATATAAACTATTATGAATGAAAGGAGATATAATATACTTCAATTGTACCAGAAAAATTGGTACTACCTTATAAGGTCGAAGAAGATAATCACTGCAACTTGTTAATCCCACAGAATCTTGAACGAATAAGACCAGAATATCACAAAGACCAGAATAGTTGTCCCTTGATTGTGTCGTTTATTTAGATGAAATCGACTTGATCTTTTGAAGATTCATTAGCTCAACCTATCATCAACTGTCAAAATGAATAAATGTTCAATTTCCATAGTATCAAGCCACACTATGTGGCCTCTGAAGTATCTATTTTGTTGAAAAGAGAAAGTTATGCTCTCATCACAATGAAGCAATATTATAATCACTAAGATCCAAACATAGTTACAAGACATTTCGTTTTCTCTCCGTGTTGGCCAAACATGATAAATGGATTAACTCATCATACGAACATGATGATGAGCAACGGAATTCATACTGTCTCTCTAAGGAAGATCCGCGTGGTGGCATAGTACTTGGATTTCTACATTGTTTCCAATTCTTGAACCTTCTTTTACTAGCTTCCCAATTTCTTGTCAATTTCTTTTTGTAAAATTAGCAAGTATATCCAATGCTATATTGTTTATTTTTTTTTTCTTTGATTTTAAAACAATCTCAACAAACAAACGCCAATTTAATATCTGTTCCATGTAGGAAGTTGTTTTCCTACAAAATACATTCGTGTACTTTCTTCGATAAGATCTTTGTGTATCACCAATTAGCGTCTATATCGAATGACTATAATTTGCATTTTAGAAGATGAATATGATTTTGCATTAGTTAGAATGAATTTGGTATAAATTACCCTTTTTTGGAATAGTAATTGCTAATTAGTGTGGAATTGAAGAAAAAAGTAATTAATGTTTTATATTGTTAGTAAATTATGTGCTTTTTCCAAAAAGTTGTCGATTTGGTATCCAGGGATGTAAATGGGGCGGGGTGGGGCAAATCTTGACCTGCTAATATTTTAACCTGCCCCACCTTGTTAAGCCCTGCTCCGCCTTGTCCCGTTTATATTTTTTTCTCTTAATTTTCATATTTACTGTATTTCATTTTTTTTTTTACTTTTCATTTGAACTTTATATATTAGAACTATCAAGTTTATGCAATATAAAATATTTGTCTCGACTAAAATTGTATTATATAAGTTAGTTGATCTTTTTCTTACATGAGTTGATCCACCCTCTATATTGCGTTTGATCTTCTATAATTGATTTGATTTCTTTTCGTATTTATCAATAGGAGAAAAGAAAAGAATTATTTAGTTTCAATTTGTTTATTTTACTTTCTTTTTTAGTTTGTTTCAAAAAAAAATGTCTCTTTCCTATTTTGAAAACTTTTTAGTTCTGACTTTCCACATGCATATTTAAGATCACAAGATTAACAGGTAATTTGGTATATTCCACATATCATTAATTTAATACTATAAGATTCAAAACTAAAGTCACCTTTGATATTTTGCACAAGTTTCATTCATTTATGAAGTTGTCATACTTGTAAAGTAGGTATTTTTACACATGTTTACTTCATTTATTTGGTGTATAAAATTTGCAAGTTGTTGTTTGTGTTCACACCATTAGATAAAAACTCGATCAAAATTGCAGAAAAACCGCACAAAACAAACAACAACACTAGACCAAACATCAACCAGTAACTGCAATATAACAAAAGTAAAAACTGGCTTAAAATCTAGAGTTAGACAGCACAAAAATTGGATCAAAACAATTCAATGGCTTAAACAATCGGAAAAATTAAGTTCAGAGATAATAGGAGTGTAACCGGCAACTTCACCATAATTTAGGGGTTCTTATGAATTATCTCAATAAAGAAAGGAAAAGAGAAGATAAATGTGTAAACCCTATTAGAAATAGCATTCCTAGAATCTATACCGCAGCCGCCGATCATGAGTAGATCTAGCCCTAATCGGAGAAACCAATTCACTCAAGCTGAAGGAATGTTTGAATTCGTCCAAAGATTTGGGTGGACATTGCTGATTAGAGACTTTTGCAGCAAAACTGGAGTGAAAAAATGGCTTCTTAAGATATGGATGCTGAGCAAGATGAATAATTCTACCACCTCAACTGCTGACATCTTGCCAGAATGCCTCATTCAAAAAATACTTTGTCATCTCAGTTATAAAGAAGCAACCAAGGTGAGCGTTCTTTCCAAAACATGGTTTCAAGCCTGGTTGACTCTTTCCACCTTGAGATTCACATCGTCTAAGCTCAAATGCAAAACAAAGATAGTGAATAGTATCATGGAGAGATATAGGGACGGAAAAATTCCTATAGAAAAGTTTGAATTAATAGACTTTGGTTATCCTAGGGAAGTTTTCCCTCTGATTGATAAGTGGTTTGATATTGCACTTCAGAATGGTGTAAATGATCTGGTCTTTGGAGGTCCTACATTTACATTATACCCCTTGCCGATCTTCAAAATCTTAGCAACAACATCTTTAAGAGAATTGGATTTGTCCTTTTGTAATCTGAAGTATGTTTCATTTTCAAGTGGTGTCTTCGCGAACTGTCAATCATTGAGAAAGCTCTCTCTAGCTTTTGTAGTCTTAGATGAAAACATGCTTCAGATTCTACTTAATAGTTGTCCTTTGATTGTGTCTTTYGTCCTAAAGTGTTGTTCGGGRTTGGAAAAGATTGAGTTGCTKAATCTTCAAAGAATCAAGTCAGTTTCCATTTCMAAAGCTAGAAACCARCTTGTTAAAATTCAAGCAYCAACTCTTGAACACTTGTCTTATTATGGTGATGGATTAGAAGTGTTGGATGTTGTTGRATGTYATAATCTGAAATCTTTAGATCTATCACATGTAACAATATCTGATGAATTTCTCCAGTACSTTATTTCAAGATCTAAWTTYCTGAAGAGTATGATATTAGTTGATGTGTCATATAATAGTGTGGAAAGGTTTGACATTTTCAGAGAWTTGCAACTGCACCGCAAAGTTGCTATACGCCCAGRTGTAACRTTTTAAATGTCACATTATAAGGTTATCCGTGAAGTGCTCAATGTTTGTGGATGCTTTGCTATGGAGTTGTCATCCTAAGAGACTCAACCTATTAGCATTCGTAACCTCGAGTAATAACTTAGCAGTCTCAAGATATAGATCAATGTTTCAATCCTTGAAGGTTCATTAATTTGTTAGCAGTTGTAAACTCGACTATATTACTTCTCTATTGTGATGTTGGTGTTATGATGTACACATGACATGAGTCAATCCTCTTTTCAAAGTTTTTGGCATAGACTTTTGATTTTTGTGGCTTGTGCATCTTTTTCTTATTTCTTAGTAGTATAGACCTGTGCTTTATTATTATGAAGGTCAGGGGTTCGATTTTCCATCAGCTAGAATATGTACTGCTTTTGCAACATACAATTTTATTTTGTTAATGGAAGTTGATAGCCTGATACTTGATTGATCTGCAATATGCAAGAAAAATTAATCAACGGAAGGTTTTGTTGGTTTCACATAAATTTACCAATCATGTCATCCCTATGTGATTTTATGGATCGTTTAATGTATGAAGAGTTTTAGTCATTCCACTTCTCGTGTACTTGATCGATTTACCATTAGTAGTAATTCTTTCTCAACCTTCATATCAGGGGATTGATAACTTGGAAAGACACAAAGGTGCAGTCCATTCTGATTCAGCTTCAGCTGTGAAATCTAACCACAACTTTACCAACTCCTGTAAATGGAAAAGATAAAAAATAAAAAAAAACAAAAAAAAAAAAACAATCAGGCCACTTATTATCAGGGGTGTGCATCCGGTTCTTTTTTTTGGGATTTTTGGATTTGAGAAAATGTCATCCAATCTAAACCAAAATAATTTGGTTTGACTTTCTTTTTCTCTTTCTGCTTTGGCTTTTTTGGGTTACTAGCACCCATTTTTTCTAATTCACTGGTTCGATCTATGATTTATCATTCATAGACATTAATAAGATTCATTCGTATAGTAGTACCTTAGGATGGCATAGCCTTAAAAATGAAGGGCGATGTTCAAACAAAGAAAGGCTTATGGTGGGGCTACCTAGGCATCCAGAAATGAGGAAGGGCATAGTAATAGATGAAATGGTTCGAGGAGTTGAAAATAAGCATAGATCCGGAGATTTCCCAATAAGGCAACCTTTCGAACTGCTGTTGAATCTATGGCCATGAAAGATACAACCTGGCTAACTGAAATATTTTAGTAACCCGAGGAAAAGAAAGCAAAAGTGATTCCCGTAGTATTGTTGAGTGAAATGGGAGCAGCCTAAACTGTGAAATAGGATTATGGGAGAGTAATACAAGTGTCGTGCTGCTAGGCGGAGCAGCTTTGTGCCTTATTCATCTTGAATATCACTGTTGGTAGAAGTTTCATTGTTTTTAAGAATCGTCATATTTCCATTGTTTGTTGAATAAGTTCTTTCATGATTTAGCCACTTTTTTTTAACTATAGGAAAAAATCTGAATTATAAAACAGTCAATTACTTGACACAAGGGGCTGCTCAGATGGTAAGCACCCTTCACCTCTAGCCCTGAGGTTGACGATTTAGTTCACCAAGGGAGCAAAAAGGGTGGGACTAAACTTAGATATAACTAAAATAATTTTCTTCACCTCCACCTCTAAAATGTTGTTCATCTAAACTTCAGAACAAAAATGACTGAACTTCATCATGTGTGAAGTTATTCCGAGTGAATAGGGTTATAAAATTTTTATAAACTTAGGTATAGCTGAAACAATGATCTCAAAATTGGACATCTTTTCCACCGAATCTAAATTAATCGAAACCAAAAAAGTATCTCAACAGTGATGTTGAGTAAAGTGTACCACTGGCATAGTGGGAACTTGTGAGCTCACTTTTTCTAACCACAATTCATCACTCAGCAGCCTAAAAAAATCTCAATAGTCCCATTGGTCACTCATATTTCTGTTTCAAAAATATCTCAAATCTTGTCGGAGGGCCACAACTCCGATTTCCCTCATTTATTTGGTGTATAAAACTTGCAAGTTATTCGTCTTCTTCATATCAATGGATCAAAATTGCACCAAAAAAACAATCAAAAATCAACCAAAAATTGCAATAAAACAATAGTAAAAATTGGACAAGAAATAGACTTAAGACAGCAATAAAAATTGGACTAAAATAACTCGGTGGCCTAAATAATCGAAAAAATTAAGTCTAGAGATAATAGGACCTCACATATTTTAGAAGTGCAAATAATATGAAAAAATTAAGTTGTTTGACCGGCTTTCAATGAGTGCATTATCACTGAGTGTTAATTCTCAAGTTGTTTCTCTCCAACCACCAAATTAATTTATGTCTCAAGATATTTCATATCAATTGGTTAGTTCTTCTAATGATTTGTTATGTATGGTGTATAGCTTCACAATATTTATATGCAATCCAACTATTCAAAAACTAGTTAATTTGCTCGCACTTTGCGCGATCATTTAAAAATAGAAGTAAATTTGCTAAAGTGATCATTTAAATTAGTCCTTAGAAAAATAAGAAATAGGAAAAATACTTTAACTAATTTTCATCTATAAAAGAAATGTCTAAAGTCTAAATTAATCAAATCTCTTTGTAAGTAAAATTTGAAAGTTTTATAAAGTAATATCGAGTAAAAAAGCTTTCAAAATTATAGTAAATCAACAAAAAATAGATATTTTTCTCATCGTTCCTCCCTCATCAAAATGGTCTCCAAAATAATCTTAATAAACAAATAAAAACAATAATATTGAATTGCAAATCTACAAGCATAAACATAATATCTACGATATATAAATAGCAATGTATTATATAAGTTAGTTGATCTTTTTCTTACATGAGTTGATCCACCCTCTATATTGCGTTTGATCTTCTATAATTGATTTGATTTCTTTTCGTATTTANGTTCTCCGTAATATTTATAATATTTTCTTTTAATATTATTATTTTTGCACTGCCATCGATGCACCAAATTTGAAAAATGGTACTATATATTATCGATTAGAGAAATTCAGCCAAACAAACAAACACATGAAAAATAATTACAAATGACAGTGTTGCTAGAACTTCCGAATTCTCTATCCACTTCAAGCAAAAAAGGATTTTCTATGAAAGATGGCATAATGAAAAAAATTCTTTTACAAGAAACGACACAAAAAAATATTTTACATGTCACAAAATAAAATACCTGCTACATTTCACTTCCTACTTTAGAGATATGCAACCCTGAATGATTAGATCACATAACTTGAATGGATCGCATAACCTTACATATGCATCTATGGATTCATTTTGGTGAGTGAGATGTTCCTACAAGTATCTTTTAACCATTTAGGCATGAAAAATAATATCACCAAATATAATTAATAAGCGTGTGAATTTACTAACTAAAGTAAATATTTAAACACCTTAATTAGATAAATATATGATGAAATATCTTGGAAGTTTAAATATAAAAAAAAATTATTTAATGTAAAGTAGTCATGTCAAGCAGCTCAATATCAACTCAGGACTTTAAGATAATTCCGATATCCCATAGCAAACCATAGATACAACTTCAGACTAATCAATTAATGAATAGATTATTCTTGACTACTAAATTTTATGTTGGCAAAAAAGAAAAGTTAATTTACAAAGTAAAGAAAAAATTACACACATATACTAAAGTCATAACTAATTTGCAAAGGGACCTATTATCTACTAATTACATAGAAAAAGAGCATGCTTGGCAAGATGACCATTAACTATTTCACAAAAGAAAGTGTTGGATAAGCTTTTTACTGGGACTTGCATAGATTTGAAAGATATAATTACTGAAGCAACAAATCTAACCATATTCTTTTATCTTGATAAATATTCTTCTCCAAAAGCAATAGATTTTTTCGAAGATCCAACACGATTGTGACAACATTTATGGAGGATTTGAACAACATATGTTATAATCATAAATGAAAAGCTATAGGCACGATGATGATCCGTATAGCCAATTTAAGTATGTATAGGATAAGAACTTATAGTTGTTATAATGAGACATTATCTATTCAGGTACAATAATTTATCCTAACATTATCAAGTTAAACTGGAAAGATACAACTCATATATTTCATACTTTTCACAAAACAGAAAAACAAAAAGTTATGATGGATTTTCTTGGTATTCCAGTTCTTTCAACTTGGATTTTGAAAATGACTTATGTTTATTCAAGTTGATAAAAGAAACTAAGTTTTTCTTTGGAAATCATTTTTTAAAAATGACATAAGTAGAAATATTTCATCAATTTCTAATTTAAGGTATGTAGCACTTGAAAGGCCCACACCTCCTATACAAGTGTCATCCTTGTCCCTCTTTTTTGAACTCTTTTATTTCTATTAGTAGAAGTTCAAATTTATTGATCACCTTAATTATCATAGTTGATGAGTATATCATATGCCCCCTAAATTTTTTGAAAAAAAAAAGATAGATAGTGAATAGATGACCCCTAAATTGGTTACAAAATAGTATTATTAAGTATTTGCATCAAATATTTTCAAGCATAAAAATGCTAAGAATATTTAAAAGAGACACTGAGAAAAAGCAATGGATGAGATTAGTGGTCATGGTTAAAATTATTAGTGATCTACAAAAATTGAAAAACCACAAGAATAACATACAAAAAGCAAAACAAGAGAGATATATATTATCATGCTAAAAAGTGAATACAAAAAGGTCATTGCTTTGTGCAGATTTTAAGACAATTTACTAATTTTGTGGGACTAATTTTCTCCATTGTCTTTTCATGTTCCTAATTAAACATTCAAAATGACCATCAAAATAAAATATCAGAACATAAATAATAAGAACACACATGCTTCTTCAAATAAGGAGTAATGTTATAAATAAATAACCAATGAAATTATAGTCCATCAAGCACGTG
>JACEIK010000410.1:136789-150166 GCA_018107945.1 Datura stramonium | reverse complement strand
TATTAAAAAAGAAAGTGAAAAAAAGAGCTAAAAGAAAAGAAAAGGGAGCGCATCCCACATACTCCGGACGAAGCAAAATCACTTAGGTTCTTCATTACCATCACACTAACAACTCATTTAGTTATAGATTTTCATTTGAAAATACTTATAGCTTTAAATATTTTCCAACATATTTATAGGATTTGTGGTAGCGGGTGCGGGTTCCCGGGCACCCACACTCACTACTATAGATCCACATCTGATTTTTTAAATGAAACTATCAAAAGTTACATCTCCAAATTTACTATTATGAATATATAGTCGTTAAGCTACCAAATCAAACACATTCTCTTGTGCAAAAGTTATTTTATTGTGATTAAGCAAATCTTTAAATCAACTCAGGCATGCCGTGAAATAATATAGCAGTAACTTTATTTTCCTACTTTAGAGCAAAGTGTTGAAAAAATACTCACAGAACATAGAAGCAAGAGGGAAATCATATATATGATTGGCATGGTATCCCTTTCTATAGTTGAAAGAAAAAGTATTGACATGTATTCCATCTTTCGCTTAGCATAATCACCCAAAATATAAACATGTAACTTGAGTAAACACGAATATTGCTCACAACAAAATCACAAATCTCCGGTTTGTTTAAAGTTTTTTGGGCCCTATGTACATGTAACTTGAAGCTTCTAGTAGAGACACAAAGTTGGATGAAAATATTACGCAGATATCTTCTTTTTTTCCCATCTTAGTCATCCCTTAATGCCAAAATTCATTTTGAGATCCTTAAGTTGTCGTCAATCCTTAAATTACTTATATGATCAAAATTTGAAGATAATTCAACAAAAAATATTAAAATGAGAAGTTCATTATACTACTACGAACTGCATAACAAATAAATTGAAATGATTGACAAATTAGTTCACAAAATTTATAACCTACAAATCAAAAAGTAGACTTGATCCTTTAAGAATTAAAGTGTTATCTAAAAAATAGAAAGAAATTTGTAAATATCCAAATACACCATTCTCATTTGTTCCATAAGACACTCCAGTCATGTATAAAAAATCTCTCGACTTTTATTATAAACTAAAATATATGATTGAAAGGGTTTTTTTTAGTTTGTTGGTTGGGTATATAAAAACATAGAATCTGGATCATGAGTAATAGATGAAAAGGGGATGAAGTTGATGGTAAATCATTTAAGAACTCCCATTTAAAATAAAGAATACATGTATTTTCATACAGAGAGAAAAGACCTTCTGAGAAAAAAATACGAGAAAAAATACTATAATTGTTGGGAAAGTGCAGAAGATGGGAAAGTGACGAGGTGTAATATATAGGAGTTAATGAAAGTGACTTTTGATTTTTTAAGAAAGTGCCTTATAAGAAAAAATATGATTAAACTCCAAAAATTTGAAGAAAATGCAAAAGAACAAAAAAAAAAGATAAATAGCTTTTCAAATCAATGAAGCATGCTACATCACCAGGTTGAGGTCTTTCCTTTATATAGATATATAGATATAAAATTGTTCAAAATCCCGATCTTTATGTATTGCTATGTGTTAGTCGTTGCGAATCAACGGTATTGGGTTCGCCTATGATTCTGGTAGTGATAATTATAAGATAGTCGTTACATTTGTTATTAATGCAAAAGATAGTCGTTACATTGTTAGAATATGCTTGGCGAATAATGAGTCTAGGAAAAAGATTGACACTATCCTTATTTGTTATTCCTTGTTTGACCAAAATCCAGTCTCATTAGATGGCACGAGACATTAATGTTCTACATCCTCTTCTCTGTAGATATGAGCAGTTTATTTTTATCATTGTAAATCAGTTACTTGTGTTTAAATTCTTTTTTAATAGCAATGTAGATTACCTTAGTTATTACTAATCATTTATATTTTTTTACCTTTTTGATTTCTAATTTTTTACCACAATCTTTTCACATTCTTTACAGCTCTATATAAATGTCCACAATGGGATATCTTTGTCTCATTATCCTATTTGTCTTCTTTCTGCCTCAAATACACTATCACTGCTATTATTTTGTTGTTTTTGTTTTCTACTCTTTATTATGCTACTATTTCATTATGTGTCAATTTAGTTACCAAGTTTCCCCAAGTAGAACATTGACAAGTGAAGCTTACTCTTGATAAATAATACCACATCCCCTAAAAACACAAATAATAAACTCTTTTACATATTGTGGGAGCCTAATCAAATTCAACGATTTTAATTTTTCAGGTTTAGATGACATCGACTCACTTACATACAGATAATCAACTCATCAAACAACCTATCAATAACAATTGATAAAACACAACTAGCAATATAACTCATAAAACACAACCTAATGTGGTGGAGTAGCAAGTACTTTTTCATTTTTAACCAGAGGTCTCTCAGGTTAGAGTAGACTAGGGAATTTCTTTTGTTAGAGAACATTTTACTTACTTTATTTGAATTTAGTTGTGTTTTAATGTGGTTACCGAATGCCAGGCAGAAAACTGAAAAAACTCTTCTCGATGCTAATTTGAATTTAGTTATGTTTTAATGCGGATATAGAATGTCAGGATGAAAACTAAATTAAGAACAAAAATAAACAAAAAAAGTGTTCACCAACAATAATAAATGATAGAAAACCGCCCATTTTTATCTGATTTGACAAAGGAATTGTTTAGAATGAATATAAAGAAAGAGAAAATAATTAAAAAATTTAAAGTCTACACATATGTTGGATCCATGAAAAGTGAGTTTTTTAAAATATTTGGAGATAATTCAAGTAGGAAATCTACACACATGATAATTTTTGTATGAAATTTTAAAAACCGTTATAACTTTAAGTGTACTTGTCATCTCACTCGGAGAAATTATAGTCTCTACATATGTTAGATCGATGAAAAGTGAAACTTGCGGCCCAGCAATTTTATATTCTTTCAACTTTCGTTTTGCTTCGATCCCGTCAGCAACTTCATTCTACTCTCGAGTTTTTGAATCATAAGCCACAAAATTCATTCTTATCCCTTCTGAAAATAAAAAATTCTCCAGTAATTTTCTTACCTTTCTTAAGGAACAGAGGCCCCTGTTCTTCAATTAGAAGCATTTTTCTCCGCGAACAGTTTGTTGATCCGTTCTTCCTCATACTCCAAACTTCCAAATCATCCATCTCATTCGAAGATCTGTTATAAGCAATCCAGGAAGATTTAGCCATAAAAGCGCCTTCTCCTATCGTAAAAAGAGCCAAATTTGAGATCGGAAAGCGGATTGTTGTTGATTCACTGAGATCCTCCTTGTTCCAGAAAACAATTGTTGGGCCTCAAGTTTCACTTTTCATCGATCCAACATATGCAGAGACTATAATTTCTCCGAGTGAAGATGAAAAATACACTTAAAGCTAACACGATTTTTTGAGTTTCATACCGAAATCATCAAGTGTGCCAATTTCTTATCTATATTATCTCCACATACTTATGAACACTCACTTTTCATCCATCCAACATATACGTAGACCTTAAATTTTTTATTTATTTTTTGTTTCTTTATATTCATTGTAAACTATTCTTTTGTCCAAAATCCGATAAAAATGGGTGTTTTTCTATTGTTCATTATTGTTGGTGAACACTTTTTTTTTTTTAATTTAGTTTCCGCCTGGCATTCTGTATCCGCATTAAAACACAACTAAATTCAATTTTGCACCGAGAAATTTTTTTTTTTTTAGTTTTCCCTGGTCATTCAGGTATCCACATTAAAACACAACTAAATTCAATAGGTAAAGTGTTCTCTAACAAAAGAATTCCCTAGTCTACTCTGACACGAGAGACTTCAGGTTAAAAATGAAAAAGTACTTGCTACTTCACCACATTAGGTTGTGTTTATGAGTTATTATTGGTAGGTTGTTTGATGAGATGATTATCCATATATAAGTGAGTCGATGTCATCTAAACCTGAAAAATTAAAATCGATTAATATAATTAGGCTCACACAATATGTAAAAGAGTTTATTATTTGTGTTTTTAGGGACATGTGGTATTATTTGTCAAGAGTAAGCATCACTTGTCAATGTTCTACCTGGGAAAACTTGGTAGCTAAATTGACATATAGTGAAATAGTAGCATGATAAAGAGTAGAAAACAAAAGCAAGAAAATAATAGCAATTACGGTGTATTTGAGGCAAAAAGAATACAAATAGGATAATGGGACAAAGATATCCTATTGTGGACATTTATATAGAGCAGTGAAGAATGTGAAAGAATTGTAGTAGAAAATTAAAACACAAAAAGGTGGAAAATATAAATGATTAGTAATATCTAAGGTAATTTACCTTGCTACTAAAAAGGAATTTAAACACATGTAATTGATTTACAATGATTAGAATAAACTGCTCATATCTACGGAGAAGAGAATGTGGACCATTAATGTCTCATACCATTTAATGAGACAGAATTTTGGTCAAACAAGGAATAACCAACAGGAATAGTGTCAATGTTTTTCCTAGACTCATTATTCACCAAGCATATTCCAACAATGTAACGACTATCCTTTGTATTAATAACAAATGTTACGACTATCTTATAATCATCACTACTATAATCATAGGCAAACTCAATACTGTTGATTCGTAACAACTAACACGTTGCAATATGTAAGGATCAGGCTTTTGAACAATTTTATATTTTTAAATAGTTGGATTGCATATAAATATTTTGAAGCTATACATCATACATAACAAGCTGTTAGAAGAACTAACCAATGGATATGAAATATCTTGAGACATAAATTAATTTGATGGTCAGAGAGAAACAACTTGAGAACTAACACTCGATGATGATGCATTCATTGAAGGCCGGTCAAACAACTTAATTTTTTCATAATATTTGCACTTCTAAGCTATACAAGGTCCTATTACCTCTAAACTTAATTTTTTTCGATTATTTAAGCCATTGAGTTATTTTGGTCCAATATTTGTTTGTGTCTAAGTCTAGTTTCTTGTCAAGTTTGGAAATCAGAGTTGTGGCCCTCCAGCAAGATTTGAGATATTTTTGAAACAGAGATATGAGTGACCAATAAGACTATTGAGATATTTTTTAGGCTGCTGAGTGATGAATTCTGGTCAGGAAAAGTGAGCTCAATGGTTCCCACTATGCCAGTGGTACACTTTACTCAACATCACTATTGAGATACTTTTTTGGTTTCTTAGGTTCTGTTTAACTTAGATACAATGGAAATGCATAGATATCCGATTTTGTGACAATTGATTCAATTGTACCTAAGTTTATAAAAATTTAGTAATTCTATCCACTCAGAATAACTTCACACATGATGAAGTTCAGTCATTTTAAAATTATTTCAGTTATACCTAAGTTTAGGTCCCACCCTTTTTGCTCCCTTGGTGATCCAAACCCTCAACCTCAGGGCTAGAGGTGAAGGGTGTTTTTCATCCGAGCAACCCCTCGTGTCAAGTAATTAATTGTTTTATTGTTCACATTTTTTCCTATGGTTAAAAAAAAGGCTAAATCATGATAGAACTTATTCAGCAAACAATGGAAACATCACGATTCTTAAAAACAATGGAACTTCTACCAACAGTGATATTCAAGATGAATAAGGCACAAAGCTGCTTCGCCTAGTAGCACGACACTTGTATTGCTCTCCCATAATTCTGGTTTCACAGTTTAGGCTACTCCCATTTCACTCACCAGTACTACGGGAATCATTTTTGCTTTCTTTTCCTCTGGCTACTAAAATGTTTCAGTTAGCCAGGTTGTTTCTTGCCTGCTGATGGATTCAACATCAGTTTGAAAGGTTTCCCTATTGGGGAATCTCCAGATCTATGCTTATTTTCAACTCCTTGAAGCATTTCATCTATTACTACGCCCTTCCTCATCTATGGATGCCTAGATAGCCCCAACCGAAAGTCTTTCCTTGTCATTCTAAGGTGCTTCTAAATGGATGAATCTTATCAACGTCCATGAATGATATATCATAAATCAAACTACCGAATCAGAAAAACTGGATGCTACTAACCAAAAAAAAAAAACGGAAGGAGGAAAAGAAAATCAGACCAAATTATTTTGGTTTAGATTGGATGACATTTTGTCAAATCCAAAAATTCCAAAACAAAAGAACCTAATACACACCCCTGATAATGAGTGATAATGAGTGACCTGATTGTTTTTTATCTTTTCCATTTACAGGAGTTGGTCAAGTTGTGGTTAGATTTCAAAGTTGAATTGGAATGGACTGCACCTATATATCTCTTCCAAGTTATCAATCCCTGATATGAAGGTTGAGAAAGAATTGCTACTAATGGGAAATCGATCAAGTACATGAGAAATGGAATGACTCGAACTCTTCATACATTAAACGATCCATAAAATCACATAAGGACGGCATAATTGGTAAATTCATGTGAAACCAAGAATATCTTCCCTTGATTAATTTGTATTGCATATTGTAAATCAATCTAGTATCAGCTACCATTAACAAAAGAAAATTGTATGATTGCGAAAGCAACATATATTCTAGCTGATGAAAAATCAAGCCTCTAATCTTCATAATAAAAAAGTGCAGGTCTATACTACTAAAAAAAAAGATGCACAGCCAAAGAAATTGAAAGTCTATGCCAACAACTTTGAAAAGAGAATTGACTCACGTCATATGTACATCATAATGCCAACATCACAATAGAGAAGTAATATAGTCGAGTTTACAACTGCTAACAAATTAATGAACCTTCAAGGATTGAAACATTGATCTATATCTTGAGACTGCTAAGTTATTACTCGAGGTTACGAATGCTAATAGGTTGAGTCTCTTAGGATGACAACTCCATAGCAAAGCATCCACAAACATTGAGCACTTCACGGATAACCTTATAATGTGACATTTAAAAYGTTACAYCTGGGCGTATAGCAACTTTGCGGTGCAGTTGCAAWTCTCTGAAAATGTCAAACCTTTCCACACTATTATATGACACATCAACTAATATCATACTCTTCAGRAAWTTAGATCTTGAAATAASGTACTGGAGAAATTCATCAGATATTGTTACATGTGATAGATCTAAAGATTTCAGATTATRACATYCAACAACATCCAACACTTCTAATCCATCACCATAATAAGACAAGTGTTCAAGAGTTGRTGCTTGAATTTTAACAAGYTGGTTTCTAGCTTTKGAAATGGAAACTGACTTGATTCTTTGAAGATTMAGCAACTCAATCTTTTCCAAYCCCGAACAACACTTTAGGACRAAAGACACAATCAAAGGACAACTATTAAGTAGAATCTGAAGCATGTTTTCATCTAAGACTACAAAAGCTAGAGAGAGCTTTCTCAATGATTGACAGTTCGCGAAGACACCACTTGAAAATGAAACATACTTCAGATTACAAAAGGACAAATCCAATTCTCTTAAAGATGTTGTTGCTAAGATTTTGAAGATCGGCAAGGGGTATAATGTAAATGTAGGACCTCCAAAGACTAGATCATTTACACCATTCTGAAGTGCAATATCAAACCACTTATCAATCAGAGGGAAAACTTTCCTAGAATAACCAAAGTCTATTAATTCAAACTTTTCTATAGGAATTTTTCCGTCCCTATATCTCTCCATGATACTATTCACTATCTTTGTTTTGCGTTTGAGCTTCGACGATGTGAAACTCAAAGTGGGAAGAGTCAACCAGGCTTGAAACCATGTTTTGGAAAGAACGCTCACCTTGGTTGCTTCTTTATAACTGAGATGACAAAGTATTTTTTGAATGAGGCATTCCGGCAAGATGTCAGCAGTTGAGGTGGTAGAATTATTCATCTTGCTCAGCATCCATATCTTAAGAAGCCATTTTTTCACTCCAATTTTGCTGCAAAAGTCTCTAATCAGCAATGTCCACCCAAATCTTTGGATGAATTCAAACATTCCTTCATCTTGAGTGAATTGGTTTCTGCGATTAGGGCTAGCTCTACTCATGATCGGCTTCTGCAGTACAGATTCTAGGAATGCTATTTCTAATAGGGTTTACACATTTATCTTCCCTTTCCCTTTCTTTATTGAGATAATTCATAAGAACCCCTGAATTATGGTGAAATTGCCGGTTACACTCCTATTATCTCTGAATTTATTTTTTCTGTATTATTTACATTCCTAAACTATGCGAAGTTCTATTACCCCTAAACTTAATTTTTCAGATTGTTTAAGCCACTGAATTGTTTTGATCCAATTTTTGCTACTATCTAACTCCAATTTTGGTCTAGTTTTTACTATTATTTTATTGCAATTATTGGTTGATTCTTGGTCTAGTTTTGGTTGTTGTTTTGGTGCAGTTTTTCTGCAATTTTGGTCTAGTTTTTATCTAATCGTGTGAACAAAAACAACAACTTAATAGGATTCTTGTTTCTTTATGGATTAGTGAGTCCCGACTTGTATTAAATTAGGTGTCCCAATTCTAAATCATATAGAATTGGGAATAGAAGTGATAGTTCATCTATAAATATGGTTGTGCCTCTTTATTAAGGAAATTAACAAGCTAAGAAGATGAATGAAGATTCAGGCTCAGGTTTGGGTTCAGATATAGAGGTGTCTTTTTCATGCGAAGATAATGATCAATGGATTAACTCATCATACGAACATGATGATGAGCATTAGAACTCACACTCTCTGTCTAAGGAAGAGTCGTGTGGTGGCATAGAGCTTGGATTTCTACATTGTTTCCGATTCTTGAACCTTCTTTTACTACCATCCCATTAGTAACTGCTTATTTAATATGTGTATATCTCTACTTGTAAATTTCTTTTTGTAAATTTGTAAGTATACCAATCATTGTATTGTTTTTTTTTATTTAAAAAAAACAATCTCAACAAAACAAATGCCATATTAATTTCTATTCCATGACGGAAGTTGTTTTCCTACGAAATACATGGTGTACTTTCTTCGATAAGATCTTTGTGCATCACTAATGAGCGTCTATATTGAATGACTATAATTTGCGTTTTAGAAGATTAATGTGATTTGCATTAGTTAGAATGAATTTGGTATAAATTACCCTTATTTGGAATAGTAATTGCTAATTAGTGTGGAATTGAAGAAAAAAAGTAATTAATGTTTTATATTGTTAGTAAATTATGTGCTCTTTCCAAAAAGTTGTAGATTTGGTATTAGGGATGGAAACCGGGTGGGTGGGGCAAATCTTGACCTGCTAATATTTTAGCCTGTCCCATCCCGTTAAGCCCTGCTCTACACTGTCTCGTTTTTTCTCTTCATTTTCATAATATACTGTATTTCATTTATTTATTTTGAACTTTTTTTAACTTTTTATTTGAACTTTATACGTTAAAACTATCAAGTTTATAACATATAAATCATTTGTCTCGACTAAAATTGTATCATATACATTAGTTGATCTTTTCTTCATGAGTTGCTCCACCCTCTATATTGCATTTGATCTTCTATAATTGATTTGATTTCTTTTCATATTTATCAAAAAGAGAAAAGAATTATTCAGTTTCAATTTGTTTGTTTTATTTTCGTTTTTAGTTTGTTTCAAAAAAATTGTCTCTTTTCTTTTTTTGGCAACTTTTTAATTCTGAGTTTCTACATGCATATTTAAGATCACAAGATTAACGGCCAATTTGGTATATTCCACATATCATTAATTTAATACCACAAGATTCAAAATTAAAGTCATGTTTGATATTTTGCACAAGTTTCCTTCATTTATGAAGTTGTCATACTTGTAAAGTAGGCAATTTACACATGTTTCCTTCATTTATACGGGGTATAAAACTTGCAAGTTGTTCTAATTCACACCATTAGATAAAAATTAGACCAAAATTGCAGAAAAACTGCACCAAAACAACAACCAATAATTGCAATAAAACAATATAAAAAACTGATAGAGAAAGGAAAGAGAAGATAAATTGTGTAAAACCTAGTAGAAATAGCATTCCTAGAATCTGAATTGCAGCAGTCGATCATGAGTAGATCTAGCCCTAACCAAAGAAAGCAATTCACTCGAAGGAATGTTTGAATTCATCCAAAGATTTGGGTGGAAATTGTTGATTATAGACTTTTGGAGCAAAATCGAAGTGAAAAATGGCTTCTTAAGATATGAATGCTGAGCAAGATGAATAATTCTACCACCTCAACTGCTAACGTCTTGTCAGAATGCCTCATTCAAAAAATACTTTGTCATCTCAGTTATAAAGAAGCAATCAAGGTGAGCGTTCTTTCCAAAACATGGTTTCAAGCCTGGTTGACTCTTCCCACCTTGAGATTCACATCGCCTAATTGCAAACGCAAAACGAAGATAGTAAATAGCATCATGGAGAGATATGGGCAAGGAAAACTTCCTATAGAAAAGTTTGAATTAATAGACTTTGGTTATTCTAGGGAAGTATTCCCTCTAATTGATAAGTGGTTTGACATTGCACTTCAGAATAGTGCAAATGATCTGATCTTCGGAGGTCCTACATTTACATTATACCCCTTGCCAATCTTCAAAATCTTAGCAACAACACCTCTAAGAGAATTGGATCTGTCCTTTTGTAATCTGAAGTGTGTTTCACTTTCAAGTGGTGTCTTTGCGAACTGCCATTCATTGAGAAAGCTCTCTCTAACTTTTGTACTCTTAGATGAAAACATGCTTCAGACTCTACTTAATAGTTGTCCTTTGATTGTGTCTTTCGTCCTAAAGTGTTGTTCGGGGTTGGAAAAGATTGAGTTGCTGAATCTTCAAAAGATCAAGTCAGTTTCCATTTCAAAAGCTGGAAACCAGCGTGTTAAAATTCAAGCATCAACTCTTGAACACTTGTCTTATAATGGCCATGGACCAGAAGAGTTGGATGTTGTTGAATGTCACAATCTGAAATCTTTAGATCTATCACATGTGGCGATATCTGATGGATTTCTCTAGTACCTTATTTCAAGATCTAAATTCCTGAAGAGTATGATATTAGTTGATGTATCATAAAATAGTATTGAAAGGTTTAACATTTACATAGATTTGCAACTGCACCCCAAAGTTGCTATACGCCCAAGTGTAACATTTTAAATGTCACATTATAAGGTCATCCGTGAAGTGTTTAATGTTTGTCGATGCTTTGCTATCGAGTTATCATCCTAGGAGACTCAACCTATCAGCATTCGTAACCTCAACTAATAACCGAGTATTCTCTAAGCTATAGATCAATGTGTCAATCCTTGAAGGTTCATAATTTGTTAGCAATTGTAAACTTGGCTATTTTACTTCTCTATTGTGACGTTGGCGTTATGATGTACACATGACATGAGTCAATCCTCTTTCCAAAGTTATTGGCATAGACTTTCGATTTTTGTGGCTTGTGCATCTTTTTCTTATCCCTTAGTAGTATAGACTTGTGCTTTATTATTATGAAGATCAGGGGTTCAATTTTTCATCAGCTAGAATATGTATTGCTTTTGCAATCATACAATTTTATTTTGTTAATGGTAGCTGATACTTGATTGATTTGCAAATGCAAGAAAAATTAATCAACGGAAGGTATTGTTGGTTTCACATGAATTTACCAATCATGTCATCATTACATGGTTTTATGCATCGCCTAATTTATGAAGAGTTCAAGTCATTCCTCTTCTCATGTGCTTGATCGATTTACCATTAGTAGCAATTCTTTCTCAACCTTCGTATCAGGGGATTGATAACTTGAAAAAGACACAAAGGTGCAGTCCGTTCTGATTCAGCTGTGAATTCTAACCACAACTTTACCAACTCCTGTAAATGGAAAAGATAAAAAACAATCAATCCACTTATTATCACGGGTGTCCACTCGGTTCTTTTGTTTTGGAATTTTTGGATTTGAGAAAATGTCATCCAATCTGAACCAAAAGAATTTGGTTTGATTTTCTTTTTCCCTTTCCGATTTGGTTTTCTTCAAATAATAGCACCCATTTTTTCTGATTCAATGGTTCAATCTATAATTTATCATTCATGGATGTTGATAAGTTCATCCATTTAGCAGCACCTTAGGATGACATAGCCTTAAAAATGAAGGGCGACGTTCAAACAAGGAAAAGACTTACGGTGGATACCTAGGCATCCAAAGTGAGGAAGGGCGTAGTAATACATGAAATGGTTCGAGGAGTTGAAAATAAGCATAGATTCGAAGATTCCCGAATAGGATAATCTTTCGAACTGTTGTTGAATCCCTGGGCAGGCAAGAGAAAATCTGGCTAACTGAAACATTTTAGTAGCCAGAGAAAAAGGAAGCAAAAGTGATTGTCGTGGTACTGGTGAGGGAAATGGGAGCAGCCTAAACTGTGAAAACAGGGTTGTGGGAGAGCAATACAAGTGTTGTGCTGCTAGGCAAATCAACTTTGTGCCTTATTCATCTTGAATATCACTGTTGGTAGAAGTTCCATTATTTTTAAGAATCGTCGTATTTCCATTGTTTGCTGAATAAGTTCTATCATAATTTAGCCTCTCTTTTTTTAACTATAGGAAAAAATATGAAAAATAAAACAATCAATTACTTGCCACGAGGAGTTGCTCGGATTGCAAGCACCCTTTCACCTCTAGCCCTGAGGTTAAGGGTTTGAGTCACCGAAGGAGCAAAACAGGGTGGGACACTGGGACCTAAACTTAGGTATAACTGAAAAAAATTTCTTCACCTCCACCTCTAAAATGTTGTTCATCTAAACTTCAAGCATAAATATTCAAACAAAAATGACTGAACTTCATCATGTGTGAAGTTATTCCGTGTGGATAGACTTACAAAATTTTTATGAAACATAGGTACAACCGAAACAATGATCTCAAAATCAGATATCTATGCATTTCCACCAAATCTAAATTAATCAAAACCTAAGAAGCCAAAAAAACCACAAAAATTCATTCTTATTCCTTCTGAAAAACAGAAAATGTCCAGTACATTTCTTACCTTTCTTAAGGAACAGAGGACCCTGTTCTTCCATTTGCAGCATTTTTCTCCAGAAACAGCTCGTCGATCCGTTCTTCTTCCTCATCATCCAAACTTCCTAAACCATCCATCTCATTTGAAGATCTATTATAAGCGATCCAGCTAGATTTAGCCATAAAAGCACCTTCTCCTACCGTAAACAGAGCCGGATTTGAGATCTGAAAGCGGATTGTTGTAGATTCACTGAGATCCTCCGGGTTCCAGAAAACAATGTCGGCCATCGGTGCAGCTAGAAGAAAGAAACCATTGATTCGAGAATTCACAAAATTTACGCTCAATTGATGAAATTTTTGGCTTTGAGGTGAGCTTCTGAGATTTTTGACGTGGAAAGCGAGAGACTGTAGGGCTATGGTTTAACATATAGAAGAATTAATTCCTAATTTTAATTGTACAAATTTAAAATAATAAATATATATTTAATATAGGATATGTATTTAT
>JACEIK010000410.1:113473-136328 GCA_018107945.1 Datura stramonium | reverse complement strand
ATTTAGATATTTGAATTAGGACTTATTTTAGTTAAGCATTTGAATACATGATAAAATATTTTTAATTCAAATTATAAAATACAAATGATGAACTCTTTACTAACTAAATTCAACGGTTTCAATTTTATGACGTCGACTTACCTACGTACTCCTAATCAACTTATCAAACAACCTATCGATAATAAGTTAATAACCCATGAAACATCTAAGATTATTCTGTAAAGTGAACTTGTAATTTTCATAGTTTCATTTTCTATTAGTCATTAGACGAATGTGTTTCATAGAATTTATATATATTGTTTAAATGAGTCGACACAAATTAATATGGGAATCTCTTCAATGTTCCAATATTATACACAAATCGTGGTGTTCAATCATCAAGGACCCCAATTTCATCAAATAATATATTGATGCATCGTTGTCCGATATTAATCGTCAGAATTTTTTTTTAATTTTATCAAAAACAACTCTATCTCATTCTTTGGAATATAACATATTGGTGTTCGACATCCGTTCAATGAATGCATCATCACCGAGTATAAATTCTCAAATTGTTTCTCTCCAACCACCAAATTATTTTGTCCCAAGAAATTTCATATTCATTGGTGAGTCCTTGTGACGGCTTGTTATATATGGTGTATAGCTTCACGGCTTAACAATATTTATATGAAATTCAACTATTCAAAAATATAAAATTGTTCAAAAGTCCGATCTTTACTTGTTGCAACGTGCTAGTCATTACGAATCAACATTATATGGGTTAGCATATAATTCTAATAGTGATGATTATAAGATAGTCATTACATTTGTAATTAAATGTAATGCAAAAGATAGCCATTACATTGTTGGAATATACTTTATGAATAATCAGTCTTGAAAAAAGATTGACACTATTTCGGCTGGTTATTATAGCATGTAAATTAATTAGCCACGTTTTTAAATTCCTTTTTAATTGCAATGTAAATAATTCTTTTTTATCTATTTATTCCGCAAAATTTACATAAATGATAATAAAATTTGGAAAATGCTAAACCAGCGGACAATTTGAGCATCAGAAACTATTAAAGATATATTTCCATTATAAATGCATTAACGATTTTTTTTTTTTTGGCATGAAATACATGGTGGTAATTCTTGTTTCTTCGACCCTAGAAGCATATTAATCTACATTTTAACAGCTATGTTTAAAAAATAAATACAAACACTTGTATAATATAGTATAGCACCTTGTATCACTTTAGAAATTCGCGGATTCTTACTGGTCTCTTGACTGCATTGGTGTATCCCTGCACAGAATAAGCAAATAACATTTCAAGAACAAATCGAGTTCTGCTTTCGTGTTGCTTTTTTATTGTTTTTTTCTTTTTACCCTAACAAACAAAATGCTGAAATCAAATTGACATTCACTTCCTTCACTATTCAAAAGCCAAGGCTATTGTGTACATGATTGTATAGTGGTAGACTGATAGCATTGCTGAAGTTAGATGGCAGCAGTATAAGTTAAGACGCGATACTCCATTTGAGCTCAAGGATATATAGTACCATGTTTTGGGTTCATGACAGTAAATATAGATTGATTAAGTACCTCGTTAAATTTAAACAACAAAGGCCGTGAATCTCTCTCCTCCAATTTTTGTCCAGGTTTAGCGTTGTCTTTATCTTGAGTAGCTTTGTCACTTGGCTTCCTAAACCTGATTAACAGAAAATCATCATGAGCAATGAAATGCCAGAACACGCTTCTCAGCTGACTCTATAGTTTCCCAAAAGCTCATCAAGTAGCATGAGGTGGGAGTGTTGTTCTTCATGCAATTAACGAGTACCCAAAGCAAAGATATAAATGTCATTTGCCAATAATGGCCATAAGATCATTTGTTCACTTGGCTATGAAACTGAAGAACAGACAAACACGAGATGAATCTATCAATCTAAGCACAAAGTGATTACCTCCTACTGAAGTGAGACTTTTTTTTTATCCTTTAAGCTTATTGGGAAGAACAAAATAGCGCAAGAGATCAGCCACAGTACATAAAATAGCAAAGGTTTTTAAAACAGAATTTTATGATATTTCCATGTGTAAGCCAGCAAGACATCATACAATTAAGGCTTGCCTCCTTCTATCCCTATTAACTATTTCCAAAGGATTAGGCTTTCCCCCTCATACATAAGGTAGTCAGGCTTTGTTTTAGTAATAACTATAAGTTCGAATAGTTCTGCATCATTCTGCTTGATTCTCACTTATTTAAACTGCACATGAGGTAACCGAAAGAAGACAAGTTTGGTAACCAATGGGTGACTATGTCCAGGAATCACATGCTAAGGAAATGAGCCTAACATGAGATTTTGGGTCAAGATATTCACTTTAACAGGATCTTTCCGCTCTAAATTTGTTAGTCAAACTACTTGACCGATTTTGTTCTTTAAAACATGTGAAACAGAAACGAGAGGAAAGCTATCCTGCCTCACATTTACCATAACATAATCAAACTAAAGTTGATAGTGATTCAATTACTTTTCACATAATTGATTCCAACAGAAGATACAGGAATGCAAGGCTAAAATACCTGTCAAAAAAGGAACGAGAATCGACAAACGGTTTCTTCTTTCTTTCAGGCAAGCCCATTTTCCCGCTAGCTGTGGTACCTCCACCGGATCTTTTCTGACTAGATGCGCTAGGCAAGTCATATTGCTTTTGTCTAGAGGGATCTCTGAAATGTATTGATTTATCTGAAGAAGCTGATGCTTTAGAGAGTGTACTGCTATTCTCGCAACTCAAAACGCCCTGGCGTTCCGCACCTGTGGGTGGTGAGTGAAGGTTGCTACTTCCTTGCATAATTTTTTGCTTTTCCGCCTAAAATAATGTTTGACATATACTTGAACATATGACATAAAGAAGCTCCCATAATGCACTACAAAAGCAACATAATCTAGAAATAGGAGCTCTGGAGAATCACACGGGAATGCTAATTGGACAATGAAGAATGTCATGGGGAAACTAGATAGGCACATATACACATACATCACAAAAGAGGGAGAGGGAGACAAAAAAAAATGATAAGAAATAGGACAAGGTTAAGGATTCGCTTGGCGAACACCAAGCTTGTCAGTGCTGGTCACAGACCCCTAGTTCAGGTCGTGACAAAGCCATCCAATGACTATACTCAACATAAAGAAAAATGATAGAGCAAATGTAAACGTTGGTGTCCTACTGTGTGCATGTATGTGCGTGAATACATATATTTTGGAAACATAATATATATTAAGTAATAAGAAGTGTGCACTCTTGAAAACTTAAGCTTTTTGATGAGATTTTATACACTTCAACATGGTACTAGAGCATCCAAAGTTGTTGGGCTCAAATCACCACCAACCACAACAACTACCATGTCTCAGTTCCAAACAAGTTGGGAAATCTCACCACCACCCAAAGACCAAAAATACATTTTCAGGTGTTTGGTCCATGAAAAAGAATCAGGCCCGTGTGAGGGGCGTGTTGAGACATGTAAATAAAGTAATTAAAGGCGTGCTCTCTCTAACAGCTTAAACTTTTAGATGAGATGGTCACATACTCCAATACACACATATATATGAACTCCTTAGAGATCAACCACTGTTCACTGATACGGGATTAGTTTGGATTCTATAACGTGCCAAAAGTGAATCAACTTGGTTTTGTTTTTCAACAGCAGAGTGCATTAAAATTCACACCCAAAGAGTTGAGAGTGCTTCTCTACTTACCTCATGTACCAAGAACACTTTCACCGCCGATGCCAGAACAAGATGGCAGGAATCATAACCCTGTCCAAAAGCACCATATCAAAGAGAACAGATGAAATCTTAAGTTCATTTCAGTTTGATACAATGATGGCATATAAAGACTATTCAAATTTAATTTCCTTATGTTGGTGCAGTTGACCATGCTAACCTTGAAATTTACAAATTCACCAATTGGGGGATCCAATGAAAGCGTTGATGCATCTGAAGCACCATGTCGCATAACTAGTGAAGGATCAGATTTTATGTTCTTGTACGTTGTGGCATAGGCCACCATTGTATTTACTAACTGAGACAAATCAGCTTTCTCTTTCTCTGAGAGTAAATGCAATGCTACCTGCAAAAGGAAGAATATATCAATTCCAATTCTCACCAATAGGTGAACCTAAGTTCTTACTGCAACAGTCACAAAGAATTAACCAACTCGGCCTAGCTTCCATAATAACACCAGCCTAAGCATAAATAAACAAGATTAAGCAGAAGAATAGTAACCTAAAAGAGGCAGTAACCACAAAATCATTTCTAATGAGCGAAACGTTTTCTTTCCCATTATGCTGAAGATGTTTTCAGAAGTCTAATTCACAAGGTTGATATACTTGCAACCTTTACAAATGATAAGTAGACAGCCTGGGTGAAAATCCTTTTCCAAAGATGCATAATCGGACAAAACTCTAGACAACACTATCTGGTAGTCAAAGCCAAAAGCAATTTATGAATAATTAAATAGGAAAGAAAACCCGAATGCAACTAAACCAACAGATACTCCAACAAGAATTACCGGTTTCAATGTTGATGGGGACAGAATATGTAGGAATGGAGAAATCAAGTCTTCCACAAACGATTTAGTTGACAGATGCCTAGAGATGCATGGTGGTATCTTGTTCTTCCATGAGTGTAAGATTTCCTTCTTTTCCACTGACATTGTTCGATATCTGCAAATTATGGTGAGAAGAAACAACAGTCACCACTGTTAATATTCAGGATGAGTATCCAGAGAAAACTAGCACTACCTTTGGAAAGACTTAGGCCATTCAATATTTGGTTTTCCAATTTGAGCTACGAGACCATGTATAGACATTGCAAGAGGAGACTGATAAACTGCAGAGAGAAAAATAATAATAAGGCTTAGAAAATATTAAGTTTCAAGCTAGCAGATGGTAGTATTTCATCTACCTTGAAGGGAGAGATGTTGAGTGCGCATGGTGTATTGATGAAATATATCTGAGCAACCAAGAATATCTGAGCATTTGACCTTCAAGATAATTAATAAGCATATATGAGATGTTGCCAAACTAGACACGGTAGATCAGATGAAATAAAACGAACAAGGAAAAACAATTGTGGTAGTTGATGCACTTACTGTCTTTTGCATCACAGGGTCCGTATAATGGAGTTGCAAAATGTTCTCATGGATCCCATCAAAAATTAAGTCATAGTCGCCACTGAAGAATCATCAAATATTAAACTAGATAACCAGAAATTTAAACAAAGGTATTCCAATTTTTCCAGAACTTTAAACAAAGGTAGTCCAATTTTTCACCTACCGATGAGATATTAGAGAGTGCAGTGTCTCAAAGTCATTGGACATACTGCTGAAGCAATTAAAGGATTTCTTTGTCTGCTTTACTTTCCTCTTTTGCAAAATCTTCAAATATCAAACAATTATAAAAAGAAGACGGAGGGTCAAAAGATTGATCACGAAGAAAAAAGGACAAAAATAATATAGTTAGAAGTTAGATGGAAGTAGAACTTGAAGATTTAGGCAGTTAGCTTACTTCTTTCCAAATATCAAAAGCACTTCTTGTTGCATCCTTCCGCCCAACAACTTGAGAACTGAGCTCCAACTAAGTTTAGAAAGAATGTATCACTCATCAAACAGAGAAAATAGAAGGATGTAAAAAAGAAAAGCTTACATAACACATTTAACATTTAGACACTGAAGTTCCCAATTACAGTGAAGTTCATATTAAGTCAATTGCAAATTTAGTCATGATATAATGTAACTGGTAATCTGTCTTGAAAGTATAACTTGTTTTCTACTTGAATTTGACATTTTTCAGAAGTTGAAGCAAAAAATTTATGCTCTACAAAACAGTCCTTAAAGATGTCACAGTGGCTCCAAAGAAATTAAATAATGGTGGTGGATGAACCATGAACTAGTATTCCTAGAATTCACATGATAAGTGAAGGGTTGGACTAGTCAAAAAACAAACAGATTCAAACTTAGACAGTTAGCAGACGTTACATATTGTTCACATAATGTGAGTCAGCGATGATACAATTTTCTGATAGCACTTTCAACCTCATCCTTGATGGGAAGCTAGTAGCAAGCAAACTGATCTTACAAATCATAATAGTTTGGTTTTTGAAGAATTCTTAACCTCTTTCCTCTATTAGACTAATATCACAGAAAGAAATGCATGGTAACTATAAAGCCATACCACATTAAGAGTCTCCTTCTTCTTGTTAAGAAACTGAAGGGTGTTCAGGCATGATCTTATGTCACAGTCTGGAAAAATTAATTTCAGAAATCAAGTTCAAGTTGCTGATTAACAGGAAAAAATACTTAGTAAGATGTAACAATTCAAAGCACCAAAAAGAAGGAATAATGCAGGAAATTGGATAAATAAGCAATTAGAGCAGCTGATAAAGATCCAATAAGAAGACTTGTCACTAATACAAAAAAAGATTTTGCAATCTATATCATTTCCCCCTCAAGAACAACAATTTATTTTTATGATATGATCAGTAAAGAATACCATCTGTAGAGAGAGAACCAAGTTGATGTGTACAAAAGGTACAGCAAGGTAACAAAGGCAAAGAAGGAATAGACAACAAATGGCAGAAACTAAGTTGTGCTAAAAATTGCAAAATCCCTTCAACCTTACAGTACATTCTTCCATACATCAAAAAGGTGTATTTAAGTATATTTGGTCTCAGCATGTGTTTGGTGTCTTCACATTTTCAAAGCACCTAAGCTTTCAATCATAGAATAAGGTGAGCCACAGGTTACCCTAATCTTTGTTTTATCAACTCCCATCAAATAAATCATCTCATAAGAGGGGTATCACCCAATGAATCCCTAAAAATATAGGAAATAAAATAGGGGTCCTTTACACCATTTAGAAGGGCAAAAAGACATAACTGAAGAGACTCCTTCTCATTGTCTTTTACCAAACAAACTGCATTTTCACTCCCATCTAACTGGAGCTTACATTGAAGTATGATCGAGCAAAATCTGTGTGGATTACGATCATTACATGTTCTGCTAGTGACATCTCCGGTCACCCTTCATTACAGTTGGATGTAACTGCAGATCAAGGTACTATTCTCAACAAACTAAAATTCTGCAGGAAACATCTCTTAAAAAGATTACCAGTCCAGAGATCACCATAAAACTTGACATAGCAGCCATCTAAAAGAAGGATGACAGACTTAAGATGCATGCGTTGAACTAAATATAGATCAATTATAACATAAGATACACGGCTTACATTATTCCTTTTAACAGATCTTTGGTGACAAAGCAAATGAAATATTTTACTAACAGTTCGTATACTACTACTAAAATTTCAAGTTCACTTCTCAAATAATTTTAGTTTCAGATGAGTACACCACATCTCATCAGAGAGATTCAGATTTAATAAGTGATCTCTTCAACCAAAACAAAGGAATGGCACTCACCGGTATACTCTGCTAGAGCAGTAAGAGCGAGGGAGTTTGTCTTCACTCTTTCTCTGTTACATATGTATTTGAGCCTACAATTGCGCAGTAAATTAGGCTTTGTTAGACTTAGATATATCTTGTGAGAATACTGGCTCCGCTAAATAAACACATTGTCCTATGGTAGGTCAAAATTAAAGCAAGGTCCTAACAACTAAAAATTGGATCAAGATTCGTGCTTCTTACCAATATGTGCATACTTCTTAAAACATAAAGCATTCATGGAGTACGAGAAAGTGTCAATAGTTATAATATGAAAATATCAATAACCCATTTGATCATATCCAAGAAATAAGAACACAAAACAAAAGTGAATGGGCAGAATCTGTTTGATGCTTTATCAGATTCTGTCAATCACCTTGTCAGCCAAGATATAGCTTTCCGATAGTATAGACAGGAAGAATTATATGAGTCATTAATATAGCATGACTTTTGAGAGAGCTACACCAAATAGAGTTCTCATTTGTCAATATTATAGGCTAAGAAGCCCTAGGAAATATAGGACCTCCCAAAATAAAAATTGTAAACTCTACATGTTTGATAGTAGCATACATATAGCAGAAAAACATTCTGATTTTTGCAAGTTTGGATTTTAATTAGCCCCCTCAATTTGCGGTACGTTAAAGTCCATTTGAGTGATACTTGTAATCCTTTTATAAGCCATAAAATTCAATCAGATGCAAATCCTTTTGTTAATGTCTAAGCTTTTTGTAATGATAATCTATACATTCAAATATTATCTTTAATTTTATTTGTCTCAAAATCCTTCCTTTTTGTAACTGTATGACAAACAATCATTGAATTTAATTATTTTATCCGGTCAACTTGGGCAAATTATTAGGACTTTGGTGAGTTATAAGTTACAAATCTCCCAAGGATTTGAAATCACTCAATCCGGTTGGAGCATTGCATTACTTAAATCTGACAGATGGCTTACGCTTGGATGTAATCCAGTCTCCCTGTAGGTTTTCCTTATACTCTACCAAGCAGTTAATCATACAAAAAAATGGAAAACAGATTCCAGGGGATTTTCTGATAATTTAGTAGTAAGTACCTGTTAACAACACGACTTACTGTTGGTTGGACAAATATATGAACCCTGCAATTCCAACCACATAAATAAGTACTTTGTTAGTTATGTAATTAGATATAATATAGATAATATGTGGAAGTGTCCAACAGATAAGTTTTAACACTTGACTAAAAGGGAATCCGGATCATACATAATTGACTTCATCCAATACCAGAAGAAGTGAAAGGATCACATACAAGGACTATAAAGTTACACCAGGAGAAGCCCTAATTTGCCCACATAAATTGCTGATCCTATAGATGTGAAGCAAAGGAGTGAAGCGAAAAAGGAGAAAAGTAGCAATAAGAATTTGATGATGGACATTAAAAGGTAAAAACCAAAAGCATTAAATGACAAGCTGTTGAAGGGGGTTGCATGGGACTTACAAGCTAACACAGCTACCTTTGGGCAGGAAACAATGAGTGCATTTAGAAAATAACAAGTGAAGCTCTAAGCATGTGACATGTGAACAGATGCCAATATATAAGAATTATGTGGCATTCAGAGTCGGGCAAACTATTGTGGATGTATTAAACATACTCAGGCATGAAATTCTGGGAAAGAGTGGTAGAATATAAACTTATGGACATTACAAGGGTGACATAGCACCAACTGGATTTATGTTTGGTAGATCCAAAACAAAGGCTATAAGTTTGTTAAGAAGATCGGAAATTTCTGGAGAGATGAAGAAGAATCTCCCATTGATATTCATCTACCAAGAGAAGGCAAACGATAAGTGGGTAAGTAAAATCCTTTAAATGCTTGAGAAGAAAGAGTTCATGTCAAATATACAAATAACATAAAAGGATATGTACAAGGGAGCGGTGACCAGGTAAGTAGGGATGCAGCTCCGTGGACCGCTCATCGGGCCTGATAGGTGGTGGTATCACACCTTCTCAAAGGAACCATACGTGACACACTCGCATCATACGGCTTCATCCCGAAACACATGTGAAAACAATGGACAGAGATACAACATGAGTTCTCTTTAACCATGGGCTTACACTAAGGATCAAGCTTGACCCATACTATTTGCCCTAGTTATGGATGAGATCACTACTAGCATACAGGCCACTCTTGTCAAAGACGCTCTTAAAGCACGCTTAAGCCATGAAGCAAGGATCATAACATGTTGAGTGTTTCGTCTCGCTTAATGTGCATTTCAGTGTCGTCATTAAGGCTCCAAGACAAATTTTTCCTTGCAAATGAGTGTTTCCTGAAAAGGCGACACTAAATAATTGGTATTCACCTTTCTCTTAAACTTTTTTCAATTTCTTTGTCGGTTTATCCATATATTTGTTATTCATGCTTACATTTATTAGTCTTGGAAAACATATATATCTATATTTTTTTTATTTGCGCTTTGCGCTTAATGGACCTTAAAGCTTTTTTGCGTTTTTCGCTTTTGACAACACTGATACAGGCTGAGGTCCAATTCTGCTTTCTACTTGCAGAGATATTGTGTTAATTAATGAAACAAACGACCAAAAGATGGAAATACTAAAAAACAACTCTATAGAGTAAGAGTTTCAGAAAAATTAGAAGAATATAATGCAGATTTAAGTGCCGCATAAGAAGAATAAAGTTGAAGAGAGATTAACCAAGAGTGTAGTGACTGAATTCAGACAATTCATATATCTAGGTTAAATCATTCAGGAGTATGGAATGATAAATGAAGATATAACACATAGAACTAAGGGTGGGCATAAAAACCAAAAAGCTGAAAAACCCAACTGAACAGAAATTTTCGGTTTTTCGGTTATTACGGTCGGTTGATGGTACTCCTTTATAATTGTTGTTTTAATGGTTAGGTTTTTTGGTTAACAGAAAAACCTAAATTTTGCTGAATTATTAGAAACCATGGGTGTGAGAGCTTGCATATTAAACCAATGAGGCCTTAACCAGGTAACTAAATCCAAGTTTCAGAAAAGAATTTTCCCTCTTTAAGTTGAAATCTGGAATGCATTGGAGTACCACTATACTTAATCTAACAAGATTATGCCTACATTAACCCAATCCCGCAATTGAAAAGTTACCATTGAAAGAGAGTTCCAACAAATCTTTGCAAATTTTCTTTCTTATTAAACAACTTTACAGGAAAATTTAATTAAAGACAAACATAAAGGAGACACGAAGTTTAATACTTTTATTTGCTTCAGTAAAGAAAGCATTGGAATTGTCCTTTGCATAGAGTTTAGATAAAACAAAGAGAGTTGTATAAATTGAAAAGCATGAAAAAAAAGAGAAGAGAAGGGGTGTTGCAATGAAGGATGGAGGAAGAGCCCCTTCAATGTTGGCTGAACATCCACCGCCATTTGTCATAGTTTTGCCATTGATTTTCTTCAAATGGAGGATGACAAATTGGGTGGTATAATCTAAGCCTAAAAATTTATGTATAAAATACACCAAACCAATTTCTGGTTTCATTTCTAGAATACTCAAAATGCAAAAAGATTCATAGTTTTCAATTAGTACATGAATTATTTACTTTTTTTAATCACTTTATAATTGAGACTGCAAAGCTAAAAAGATCAAACACATGTAGTTCAAAAAATACCAAATAAGTAAGTAAAACTTTGCAAAATATTAATTTTGAGATCCAACTTTTGGTCTGAACAAGAAGCCAATTTGATGGGCCCAAAACTGAACCAAACTAAAATTACTACGGTGCGGTTTCGGTTAGCAAAATCGACAAACCAAAAACCGAAAAATGGAACCAATTGACACCCACCCCTACGTAGAACTAGAATAGGACAACTGAAGGTAGGCACGTGAGTGCATAGCAATAAGAACCCTAACAAACTCAAAATCAAGTTCTATAGAATCCATGTGAAACCAGCAATGTCATATAAAAGTTATTGTTGAATGTACGGCTTTCTTCATGGACCTAGTATTTAGATCTCTAGATTCTAATCTATGCACTTCAATCTGATGTTTTGCAAAATTTAAGCAATACTTACTTTGCTACCTGACGCAAAGGCCTTAAGGCAGGAGCATAAAGGTCATTACAAATGCAAATAACCTGCAAATGAAACACACAAGTTGAGACTTGAGAATGCCATGAATACAGCCAAGTTAATATACAAATGAACATTTTTTAGACAAATTCACTCTCACAGGTCTTAGCAAAGATGCTTTTTGATGCCTCTTTGATGACTTCTGCCCAGCATTTCCTCCCTCAGGTTCATTTTCTTTACCTGCACGCAATTTTCTTTCAGCAGAAACCTGCATTGATAAAGCACGCATTGTTATTCTATCAGAAACTTACATACTTTCAAAAAGACGAGGTCCAACCAAAGGTTGAAATTCACTTCATAATTTCTTTGAAAAACATATGGTGCCACAGAGTACTCCATATTACTGATATTATCTTTCTATCAAGTTCCTGCAACCAACTTACTGTGGTAAGCAAGTACCAAGCGCAAGTTTCTCCCAAGGTCTTTTAAGGATATGCGAGTCATAAGCTGCATGAACTAACAAAGCTAAGGCTAGAAAAAGGGCGGCTCGACTCCCACTATTGGAGTGACGTGCTGATTTATAAAGTTGAACATATATGTATCATTCAAGCAGTAAAATAGGAAGATAGCAAAATATTCACGCCATTGAAAATTAATTCAGCAGCAGGTACATAAGCCTTAAAATCAATCTATGAATGTCCAAATTTTAATTTCTTTTTACTTCTATATTCGAATACATGACAAGCAAGAAGGGTTCAAGGAGCTGAAAATAGCCAAAATGACTCCTCAGGAGCCAGTAATATAACTGTAGCAATACGAAAGATTTACATACAGTTCTCCTACAGCTATAACTTATTGCCTGTCCTACTAAGATTACTAAAATTACCAGGGTGAAACTAATCAAAAGCAAATACATATATTACCAATTTAAGGATGACCTCGACAGCTCCCTTTCCATCGTTAAGAGCCCCATCTATTTCATCAACAACCTAGAACAGCAAAAGATGAACCATGGTTCAGAAAAAAAAACCGTAGATTCCGCTGAGAAAGATTTGCAACCGAAAATCACAAATATATTCTGACAAAATATTTGGGCTTTGAATCATCAGAGGAAGATTTAAAACCAAAAATTAGAACTTAAAACTGACCAAACATTTGGGCTTTGAATCAGCATTTACAGAGTTCATTTGAACCACATCATGTATTTTAGCTTCAATACTGGAGGATGATCGATCATCACTTGCATTAATCTGCAAAGGAAGCATTTCAATCAACAGATAAACAGACACCAATTACTCAAGATTAATTTGATTCGGCTGATATTCAAGGTTGGAGGTAGGTATGAAGGCATTTTGAGTTCGTGTAGCTCATATTCAGCAGGGAAATCAAGCTTTGCCATCAGCTTATCCATGAAACTTGAGAGAAGTCAAGCATACACTAGAATGTAGGCATAGGGCAGGGTGTCCGTCGGTTCCAGGCTTCTAATAAGTAGGTCAAGTTGAATTACACATGTTTTTTTTCTCATTTGTACTGATTTTAAAGAATATACAGTTAAACCTCGTTATAACAACATTTCACTATAACGGCTTGATTTTCTCCATAACCAATTTTTCATGTTATATTTTACTTCTCTATAACAGCATCCTACCTATAACCACAGTGACATTCATTATAGTGGTGAACTCTTTGTAAAATTACCTCTTTATAACAGCCATATTCAAATATTGTGTAATAATATTTTGTAAGAAATATATTATGTATAAAAATAAAATATTAAACTATTTATGGTAACCATCATTAATGTCATTCACATTGTAAATTTCAAGTACGAATATCTAAAAAAGAAAAAATTATATTTAAATGATGTGTATCAGTTATAGTCACAACTTCACAAGGAAAGACAACCGTGTTTATTTGTTTACATTCGTACTTTTTCTATTTTTTTGGTTTTGGTTAACAAATACATTTCTTCTTGATACACAAAATCATTAAACTAATTTTTTGCATACTTTTGTTTACAATAGTTAAATGAGATCTAAACGTTAAATATCAATATATATATATAACAGCACTTCATTATAGCAGTCGTGAAATTTCCAAACAAACGTTGCCACTAAACAAGGTTTGACTGTACAATTCACCGAAAAGTTTTTATTCAAAATAAGAGACATAAACCATTAGCACCCAAGGATTTAAACATATGTATAATTTAAGCAGGTGTCAAGTACACTTCTTATTCTAGCACATTCTAAAGAGTAGAATAAGTTAAATAACCTTTTAAGATCCTTCATGGTAACAAAATAATTCATCAATGTGACTTGCATGTGCAAACAATCTCTCACCAGATCTCTTTGACAATGATAAGGATAATAAGACAAAAAGGAGATAAAAGTTTAAATGAACTATATGAAACTGTTTGGAATGAGTGGGTTACAAGACCTCAACCACTCGATACCCACAATGCTGAGCAGCAACATGTGCAAGTGTTGTTTTCCCAAGCCCAGGAGGACCGCAAAGCAAGAGAATCTGCAAACAATTGGGCTCTCACAATTTAGTAAAAATAAGAATATAAATGAGAAAGAAACAAGGAACTAAAAAACAGAGGACAAGCAGATGATAAGTATAAAACTTACATTATTTCCATATATGCAATATGACTTTAGAGGATTGGGGAGAGGCTAACTTCAGATAATAGGGATATGATCAGAGATGCAAAGTGATGAAGGTGCATAATGAGAGATCATCTGGCATTTGGACCACTAATCTAGGGCTGCATTGAGAGTAGAGGAAGACTATTCAAGCCTTTCAAGCATCCTTGTCTACCTTCTCAGCAAATAAAAGCTAATAAAGCCAGAAACAGGAAGATACCTAGACAACCTTCCAGAGACCACTTTGCACTTACCTTGAACACATCAACCTCCTACAATGATAATATACACTTATCTAAAGCACATAAATGAATACTCTTTGTTAAAAGAATACTCTTTGTTCCTTTTAATATGGCACTCTTTTTTTTAGTATGTTCCAAAAAGAATTCTTATTTGGCAACTTTTGTAAACTTTAAACCTTCCACTTCATCCTTAATGACAAGTTGACGCAACGACAAAGAGATCATGTTGCAGGGCTATTGGTTGGGAAATCCAAGTTAATAAAGTCTCCTTCCCTTTTTCTTGTTTCTTAAATGCCCTATTTTCTATTAATCAGTCAAGGTCACTAATGGAGCTTGAAACCTTGGACCTCGTTGAAATAGAAAGCTCCAGATCTCTGCAATTCTTTGATAAATCTGCTTGCCTTCTTCTTTATTAATACAGTCATTTAAGTAGGACTAGCTTATTCCAAAGAATAGGGCGATTGACTGGGAAGTCAAGTCAATTAACGTCCCCCAGCCCTTTGTTCTTGTTTCTTGAATGCCCTATTTTCAATTGATCACACAAGCTCATTACGGGAGTTTGAAACCTTGGACCTCGTTGAGAAAGGGAGAGCTCCAGATCTCTGCAATTCTTTGATAAATTTGGATGTCCTCTTTTCTTATTAATAACGCTCTTTTAAGTAAAACTAGCTTATACCAAAAGATAGGAAGCTATGTTTTAGATTCGTCTAAATAGGACTAGCTTATTACAAAAAATAGGAAGCTATATTATAGGTTTTCTATAATGACTAAATTACCTAAATAAAATAATTAAGGAAACCTACAGCAATTAAAGCACGGGATCCCTAGAATCAGTGAACACATCTAATAGACATGGCCTGGAAAAACACCTGTGAAACATGCTCTTATAGTCATAGAAATGTCATGGCATGATAGGGACTACAAGTTCCAAGGATAATTTTGGTAGGCTATAAAAATCTTTCTTTATTTCTTAAACTACCCAGCCAAATATCATCATACAAAATGAAACGGGTGGAGTGTTTTTCCTTTTACAAAGTTGGTGTCTAGGCCATCTTGCGCAGCACAACTAATCCATTGGGTACCTACCATCTCTCACTATTACAGGTATCGGGTCACTCCATCCACCAAACTTAAACAGCGGGAGAAACCACTTAACCTTTCTTGCCTCTGTTGGAATTTGAACCTTACTCAATGATTGCTATGCCACACCCTTGAATGCCGCGTAAATAAATTGTATTGAATACAGAATCTACCGAAATAAGAGTCTCTCCATAAGTCAAACAGTATGAGAAACTACAACTTCAGGTAGAGTCTGAACATAAACCATGTTAGCAGTCTAGATCCAAGGAAAGGACCAACTTTTATTTTGAAGAAAATCCAATTTCCTCTTGAGAAGCTAAAAGCATTTAAACCCCAAAGTAGTAGTCATGATACAACGTAAGGAACCAAAATAATCCACAGTAGCAGTCTTGATCCAGACTTTTTATGGCTTGATTTAACATTATAATCAATCTGGACCAATGGTTATTATGTTGAAATTATAATTGTTCCTAAGATCATTGTTCAAAGTGGCTGGGTACTATGAGGAAATATGACTTGGCATGGCTGACATGTAAACGTCAAATATGACACCAGTCTTTTACAACCCCAAGTGCTTCTTATTTCATTATTCATCCATTCATTCCTTCATGTAACAAAATATATTATGGATTTTGTTCCTTATTCTGTTCATAGGTTTCTCTCCTTTCAAAATTATAAATGTTTGGCATATCTAGTTTTCTCTTCATCTGATTCCTTGACTCTACCTTATCACTGCTTTAAGAATAGTTCCACTAGTTATAATAACATGTAGCCCCATGCAGAAACAATTTTTGAGGAAACTGAATGTTGGGAAAATTATCACATATCTAGATACCTGAGGATATTTAAGAATCGAAAAACGAATCACATGAAAAATTCACCTGACTTCCATAGACAAACAAGATGAAATACATGGCAAAAAGAAACAAACAGTTGGTGAGTCAAAAATAGGAATATTTCAGTTGATAGGCAGACTATGACTTCAGACTCAGATGAGCTTGATTTGATCACAAATTGTTGGACCACCTGCCTCAAAAGCTAGAGCAGAGCCATGATGATAGGAGCACAGCTGTGAAAACTATGAGTGTTCATGGTACGTAGGTTATGGTTTTGAAAACTCTGGTCCAGTAATATCGGTTTTTGATTTTTAAAAATGTCGTACCATTACGGCATTACCATGACGAGTAGTTTAGTATGGTTCAGTATTTTTAAGTTCAGCTTGGGTTTGTGTAGTACGATAAGTCGGTAACCACTCTTTGTTCCATTTCAACTTACATACATTGAAGATTTATGACTTCGACAATGGTGGAAATTGTTTCGTACTCAAACTAAATGAAAATTGTCTAGTGTTGGCGGGAAAAGACACATTTTTGAGTAATCTATATTGTGTATGTAATTAAGTATTTAGTTTATATTAGTAGCTGAAGAAGTTTCAGATTTTGGTCTTTTATTAGGGTCTTTTATTAGTTTATATTAAAATTAATTAAATTATTATATGTGTAATATTATAAAATATATGGATTGCATATGTAATTGAGTATTTTGGTACATAATTAAGTATTTCAGTATTTCTTTTCTTACATACCGAATACCCCCGATACCAACTTTTTAATATGCATACCAAATACCATTAAACCAAAACCAAAGTGCAGAAAATTTCAGTTTCAGTACGGTAATTGGATATTTCCCAAAGTATGCACACCCCTAGTCAAAACTCCAGAAAACGACATATGGGAGACTGCACAATAAAGACAAACAATCACCAATCATAGAGCAGAAGCAATGACAGATCTCTTTCCCAGGCACTTAAACAAGTAGAAAGGGAAGTATCACCTACTTGTAAAATCTCACTGAAAAAGAGCAAAAAGCCAGCAGTTCAATAAATGGCATGAACGACTTCTGGGTTGGGATTTGTGGTGTCAACTCATTACTTATCTTATCGTAAGGTTTTTATCCATCCTTGGTTTCATTGTCGTATTATAGCTTAAGGGTCTTACCATCCTTTGTTTCATTGTTTGTTGACTGCATCTTATGGTTACTAATATTTGAGATGAATATTTCAAAAGAAGACAGATCAACAGTGCCAACAATAATATTGGGCAACATGAAATAAAAGAAAAGAAAAAGAGAACATCAGTATCTACTCTTCAATCATGTGCTTATATAAGAAAATCAGATCAAGGCAAGTGACAGAGCACACCAGCTAAGGGTCCTCCCAAACAAACTATAAGATTGAAAAGGAGGGATAGCCTAGTGAGATCCACCTCCAACTACAAGGTTAGGGGTTCAAGCACCAACCAAACAAAGTCAAAAGGGGGCCACTTTGACTGACCTTTTGTTCTGGAGGACCACCTTTTCTGTGCTTCTTGTCCCAAAGGTCCTTAATTCTGTCTGAATCACTATTCTCTGGATGCAAATCATTATGAGCTTTCTCATTGTCTATTCTGGGTTCTCTGCTATTTCCAAAAGAACTCCTGGAAGAACGTCTTGGATGTTGGACAGCCAACGAATGCCGTTTCAGAGAAGACAGGACGTCATCTGTAGTACTCTTAATTTCAACCCCAAAAACACAGGAATCCCATTGCTTCAACCACATTAGTACCTACAGGAGAGTGACAGAAAGTCAAGTTCCCAAATCAGAATATCTCTAAGAAAACACCTAAAAAAAGATTTGATAGGTGAAAATGCCTAAAAAGTTTAAATGAAATATACTAAATAGAAACCATTATAAGAATAAATAAATTGCTAATATATGCAGTACCTGACGATTTGTTTGCTCATCACTGAGAAGCTCTGTAAACGAACTAGGAGCATACTTATCCACCCAAAGTTGCTCGTTCACCACAGTTCCTATTGGAAGATTTGCTTCATTTACATCTTCAGAACTAGCTTCCAGGGCCTTCGAGACAAAAGAGGAATGTTTTCAAGGAGGAAAAAAGATCTTATACAAAAAAAAACATCTAAAAAATTGTTGGAAACTTTAGCTACAAGGTTAATGCTTCATTTCACAAAATTTCCAATTCATCCAAAGGAAAACTAGGGAGGGCAAATGAGGTAGAGAAACAACCAGTGAACCGACAAAGATATTATCCCTCCTATTAAGAAAAAGAAGCACGGGGAACTGAGATATTTTCTTCAAAAGCCAAGTCAAGATGAAATGAGGAAGTACTATTCGTATACTTATTACACTAACTCTCAAATTCGAGGGGCAGAAACAAAGAACAGAAAATAAAGTAGCCTAGGATAATGAAAGAAAGCAGGAAAATAATATAGGACTCAAAAAGAACTATTTTTTTAAAAACTGGTAACTTACTTCAAAAAGAACTATAATTGACAGGATGGGACAAATACCTCCTTTTCATCTTCTTAAAAGGAGTTTATAGTTGAGAATTCTTTTCCTCCAATTTAATATGCAAGACAATTCAGAACTGCTGCGATATTTTCAGAGATTCGGGAAACCTTATTGAATAACTCAACTCTTGTAACTGACTGTGTTCCTTTTCCATTTCATAATACTACTTGTTATTACTTATTGATAAGTATGAATTCATTGTTCTCTAATCATGGACCTCAGAAGAATCTGTAAATGTCAAAGAGAATTTCAAATTATTTACTCCTCATCTTTCTTCTGTTTCAATTCGACAGGATCGTTCAGAGTAAATTTAGCTTTATATTGGAGAATGAATTGAGGCATAGTTGATAGATTGATTAAATGATTGGTTGATAGAATGATAGTGGAGCATGAATGGTCTAATAGAAACCGCACCCTTGTAAATTGGTCGTGTTCCACTCTTTGCATTAGCATCCTGACGGGTTCCTGAATAAGACCTGCATTACATTTGCACTCGCTTAGATACTCGGCGATAAATTTGGAGATTCAAATAAACAAAAAAATGGAAAAAACAGTACAGAGCATGTCAATAAAATGTAAAGGATGGCTTGTTATGCAGTGTACAAAGATGATTTGGAGTATTACTTCACATTTGTAAGCTTTTACAGTAGGTACTGGAATGCTTGATCAACTCCAAACCAGATCATATGAGAATTTCCTTTACGCCTGATAGTCAAGAGGACGTTTATTTGTTTTCACACAGTGCAATTCGAGATCTATATAGTAATATAGGTAGTTAGGAATCTTCTAACCCTCTGCTGCCTATCCCTCTCTCCAGTGTGCATCACTCCCATATTTTTCGTGTCTCTGCCTCTATCCATAAATGATGATTCAAAACATATAGATTGTGTTTAATCTGCTATAACCAGAGATCACATGGTTAAAGTAGACTAATACAACCGACTACATAAAAAGAAAGTCTATATGGTCATAGGCAAAAACAATATTACCTAAACATTCAATTTTCATAACCAAGTTAATGAAACATACAGAAACCTCTTTACTTTAAGTATTTACAATAATCTAATTACACTAGGAAAACTATGAAGGAATCGGGAAGAGAGTTAAAAGTACATAAAAATAAGCACAAAAGGGAGTACGTGAATGAAATCCATCAATTCACACTTTGTAAAGATATTGCATTTGGGGCAGGCTAACTCCACCCCAAAAGCTAACAAGTCCATATTAGTAAACCACCAATCCATTCTCTAACCAATGTGGGACTCTAACACCACGTGGACAGGGAACCCAAACAAGGATGGACCTGATTTTGATGCCAGGTAAAGATATAATCCTTGGGCCTAACAAAAACCCAAAAGCTAGCTCATGAGGGAGAATTGCCCAAGTCATTATAACCAGACCACTAGTCCATTCTCAAATAAATGTGGGACTCTAAACCATTCTAAAACACTTCAATTCCCTTTCCTTTCCATATAAATTCTGACCATAACCAAATTCACTAATCCACATTTTCTATTGTGTTGGCATCTCTCTTTGCTTACTCCCACACAAACCCCTGGCAGAAACTTAAACCCAAAATTTATGCTTCTTTAACCATTATACTCGCACATTCAACAATCACGACACAAAGTGAATAGGTCATCAGACATACTAAATTATTGATTGGATAGGTGCATCTAATCCATTGGAAGAAAAAGAAAATAAAATTTGACTTAGCATATGCACCTGACAGGGTATGAAGAAATATGCCACATTTACAGATAACAACAGAAATTGAACTCACCGGTAGAATATTGCGTAACATCCAGTTTCTTAACCATTTCATTTTCAACTCTGCATATCTTAGCATAAACCCTCTCGCCATCCAAACCGGTCACGGGTGTACAATCCCCATCAATCTCCAAAGCATACTTGGCTAAAATCTTCTCTTCCTGTTCCTTTTCGACCACCATTGGTTCCTCCTCAGGCTGCTTAGGTGGCGAATACCTAAGCCAATCCTCATCATTATCCTCCTGCTCCGATCTCTCAACTCTACTCCTCTTCTCCTCAGTGATGACTACTGCATTTCTATCATCCGACGACTCCGGATCATCGGGCAGAAACCGTTTCCTACCGTTGATCTGAAGTTGGGGCTTTGGTAGTGAGGGTTTTGGGGGAAGCGAGAGAGAGGGTTTCGGGTCGGGTTGGTATGCAATTTGTTCGGATCGGGGTTCTGATGGTGGGGATGGAGGTTGTTGAAAAAAATCGTCTTCGAACTCGAGGTCATCGTCGTCATCAGGGTAAGTGGCGTTGGCTTCGAGCCATTCCAGCTCTGCTGCATCAGGAAACTCCATATCCAATTGCTTCTGCGCGCTCTCTCTCTCTCTCTCTCTCTCTCTCCCGCTAAAATGTTCTTTGCTATATTTTGGCGGGAAACTGAGAAGGGGAAAGGGGCGGCAAGGGAATAATATGGATTTCCATAATTACCCTTATGCAAATATTGAGTTCAAGTGTTTCACAAAGCAATAAATGTGATTTCTTTTAGCAGAGCAATAAACTCTCACTTATTAAGAATTTTTTATATATATTCCATTGTTTCAATTTGTTTATTTAATTTTCACATAATACAAAGTTTTTAAAATAAAAAAAAAAAATTTATGATTTCAAATTAAAATATATAAAAATATTTTTTAATCAATAGTCTTAAACACATGATATTGAAAGTTATTATTAAAGAGTTGTTAAAAAGGACAAGAGACATTCTTTTTTAGACGGAATAAAAAAGAAAGTAGAACAAACAAATTGAAATGGAGAGAGTATATAAGAAAAGCAATTTAAATATAATTGTGGTAAATCGTCAGATATTAGTTATAACTAATAGTTCGTTATCAATATTATGGATAGACATAAATATCGAAAAAGATGGCCAAACTGAACTAATTTGGTTCGGGTATTTTTTTTTTCCTCTAAAAATTTGGTTCTTCGATTTGATGTTCAATTTTTTGCACGAGTTGTCCCTATTTCAGAGTCTGTCTTTAATTTTTGCCCCTCAAATTTGTGGTCTTTAAATTTTACCCTTATTACTCATTTAATGAAATCTTATAGGTTAAATACCCTTAATTATGACTTAATTTCACTGAACAAAATTAAATTGCAAGATAGAACTTTTTAGAGAAGATTTGTCTTAAGTCATAAGTTCTATAGTAATTGATTCGCATGGCAAGACTTTTAGAAAACATGTGCCTTAAAGCGAAACTTCTGTCACTAAAACTATGTCTTGTGACGTAACTGTGTCATTGAGTTAATGTCTAGTGACACTGCACTTATGTCATGGGGTGTAATTTATGTCCTGAGCATAATTTCTCTTGCCTTAAAGCATTAATCACGCCACTGAAAGCATAATTATGTCTTGAGCTCAATTTCCTTTGCCTTTAGTCACAATGTGTGTGACTTCACTCATATATGCATTAGGCATAATTTGTACCTTGAACATAATTTCTTATAACTTGAGGCATAACTTTATGTCACTTCAACTGAACTTATACATTGTGAATTTTCTTCTGACTTGTGATTTTTTTTTTAATTACTTAAAGATTCAAACGGCAAAAGATTAAAGACCAATAATTTTGACGGGTAAAAATCAAAGACCATCTCATGGTAAGGTCATTTGTGCGAATCACTCTTTGATGCTCGATTTAAGGATCCCGAAACTTCACTTTTATTACGTGTTAAAAAGAAATTCTTAGCAGGCCTCAGCCATGATAGTGGACTTGGGCCCAAGATATTTTCATCCAACCCAAACCCATCCTAATTTATTTCCTAATTTTCTAAAGGTTGAGGTCCGAAACAAAACTCAAAGCAGACAGCCCAACAGCGGACGGCCCAAGAGTGACCCAATTCTTTACTCCTATTAATTGAAAATATCAAATAATGAACCTAAGAAAATAATGAAGTTTTTTAAAAATTAATTATAACCTTTTAATAAAAAATGGTAGTTTTCTTGTGATATAATTTTATATTAAATTGAAAGG